>OU612043.1:46350679-46795679 GCA_914767935.1 Coremacera marginata
AAAAAATTTGAAAATTTTTATTTACCGATTAAAGCGCTAATAGCACAAATCAACTTCATTTTTTTTTCCTTTGCAAGGTATAACACTGAATTTGAACTGATTTTGAGAATAAACTGTATCTGAAGAAATTTCGGTTAAAACTGAATTTGTACTGCTAGTGTGAGCGTTTTTATACAATCTGAGACTATAGAGAGAGAGGGAGCGAGAGAAAGAGAGAGAGAAACTTCATATTTTTCGAGGTTATTTCAGTTTTCACCTTTTTCAGCTGAATTCTTCGTGTATTCTAAGATATTATTAGAGAATTCTTTCGTAGTAAATACCTGTTACACATTTCGATACCCAATTTATATAAAATAAGCAATTTTATAGTATTGCACAGTTATATTTACGAGTAGTGAGTTTGAATGTCCCATGATTTCGGAATTTTCGTGTTGTTTTTTGTTTTAGTATTGAACATTTTGTGTTAGTATTGACTTCGATTTGACATAAGCGGAACATAAGGCTATCCCTTTCCCACAATCAAAAATCGGAATTTCCTATCTGTTTAGGCAGACTGGCTGATTTGATTAAAGCAAATATGCAATACTTCTATATTGGCAGCAACCTACCTTCTCAATGAATATATACTCCGAAATCAAAGAGAGAAAGCCTATCTTCGAAATCTTAAATGGCTGAAATCCCCTCCCATTTATATACATTTTTGGCGCATTTCTGTATTCTTTGGCAATCTGTGTAAATATTTACATTTTATACACTATAACATTGTAGATACTTACTAACGTAAAATTATTTAATTTATTTGGATTTCTTGTTTTTTGTTTTTTTTTTTTTCTTTCTACGAGTATTGAATTAAATGAATCAAGAAAAATTTTAACTGAAAGCTTTCGCGCCGCTCCTAATTTTTTTGATTTTGAAATTTCATTTCGAGTACATGCGTTCATATATTTTCTTGCTCATCTATCTATCTTTCTATCTATATATGTATACAAAATTGTAAAGAAAAAATCTGTACATGAAATATTTTTTGAAATTCCTTTTGCGATGGACATTTTGGATGACGAGGAGTCCGCTTGACATCTAGGTCCGAGGAGAAGCTTGACATCTAGGTTCCTTATATCCCCGGTCAACATATAGGCTACTTTTTATTCAGAAAAAAATGTTGGACCCGGTAGGGGGCGCTGCGATCGGGTTCCCGTCATTCTTTTTTTTAGCTTATCTCCGAAACCGTTCATCCGATTTGCATGAAAATTTGTATGTAGAGGTTTTCGGACACGCTTAGTTTTTTTGACATATCTACACCGTTCTATCTCAAACACCAGAGGGCGCTGTAGTACAAATATTTTGAAAAACTCCTAAACCGTGCATCCGATTAACAGGATAATTGGTATGTAGAGGTTTTCGGACACGCTGAATTTTTTTTTGACGTATCTACTCTTTTCTCTCTCGACCACCAGAGGGCGCTGTTATACAAATATTTTGAAAAACCTCGAAAAACTCGTAAGCCGTGCATCCGAATTGCATAAAAATTGAAAAATAGGGGTTTTCTGATACAGTGAGTGTTTTGGTGTTTCCTTTTTGTGTTATCTTGAAAACCAGAGGGCGCTTTAGTACAAATTTTAGGAAATCGTGATAAACTCCAAAACTGCTCATCCGATTTGGATGAAAATTTGTAAATAGCGATTTTCGAGTACGGATTCTGGTGCTATCTTTTTTGCTCTTTCTCGAAACTAGAGGGCTCTGTTAACGGCTGCACTGTTTTTGATGAAATTTTTTGTGTGTGTTTGAGCGGATCCCTGGATGGTTCAGATTCACAATTGGACCCGGTAGGTAGGGCTGCGATCGTGTTTAAGGCATTTTGTTTTTATAGTTAATCTCCGAAGCCGTTCATCTGATTTGCATTAAAATTTGTATATGGAGGTTTTCGGATATGTTAGTTTTTATGACTTATCTATTTTGTTCTATATTGAACACCAGATGGCACTGCAGTACAAATGTTTTGAAAATCTCGAAAAACTCCTAGCTGTACATCCGATTTGCGTGAAAATTTGTACATAGGAGTTTTCGGATACGGTGGGTATTTGGACTTTTTTCTGCGCTATCTTAAACACCAGATGTTGCTGTAGTTCAAATCACTTAAGAAATCGTGAAACACTCAAAAACCGCTCATCCTATTTAGATAAAAATTTGTATATCGGATATACAGGATTTGATTATCGAGTATGGAAAGGGCTTTGGCGTTATTTTTCTATTCTATCTCGAAAACCAGAGGGCGCTGTTGTACAAATACCGCAAAAAACTCAGAACAACTCATCCGATAAGTATGATTTTTACAAGTGGTTTTCGGGTGCTGTCAGTCTTTTGGCGCTATGTATTTTGCTATATCTTGAACTCCAGAGGGCACTGTACTACAAAATACAGTAAGGCGTAGCAAAGCATGAAGGGTGATAAATATTATTTTTTTCTTCTTTATGTGTATTTATATTCAACTTTTGTTTTCGCAAATCAGGACAGCTGATGCCGAATTCTCTGGTATTTGAGTACGCATCAACACATGCGCAAGTCAGTTGTGTTGTTTTGACATTTCAATTTCTATTTTCAATGCTTATTTAATTTTTTTAAAACTCGTTTTCTGCTCTGATTTGATTTCAAAAATGTGCAATCTATCGAATACAATATAAAACTTGAATATATATTTTTTCAAGCTATCGGCTGCACGCACACACAAATCACGATATCCCTAACTTTTCCTCATAATTTTCAGATGTTGAAGCTACATTTTGCTCATTTCGCCGAAGTGCCGAAAGATTCCACACAAAATTCCTTCTAAGGTTTGTGAAAAGTTTTTTCAAATCGACGAATGAAATCGAAAATTATTTATATAAACTCCCGAACTAAGCCGGGTATTCAGCTAGTTTTCTAATAAGTATACATTTTTTTAGTGCAGCCAACTTTTTTATTTTGAAAAATATGTTTATGTTTTTGGTGTCATTGAAAAGAAAATTGAATAAGTTACAAAATTAATCCAAAAAGAAAAATTCATTTATTAAGCAAAATTCTGAGAAATGTATACTCAAAGTTGAAATTTGGTAGTTTCAACCGATTGATTTCATCTTCACACGATCACAGATCGGTAACGGTTAAGTTGGTGGGGTTTGTTGATATACCGTTGGAAAGGTGATTTCATTGCCTTTATAATAAAGTTTTTAACAATAATGTGAATCAAAGTCGTGAAATATTAATTAACCCTGTTGTTCCTAAGAATGTGAAAATAGACCCCCACCCCCCCTTCCCATACGATTTTTTCCTCAGCTCGACATAACCTTTCAACTCCATAAATAGTTGCAGTCAATTGCAAGACACCCTGTATATAAGCCTTGTTTCGTTTGAATAAATAAATAAATAATATTAACATGGTGACCTTATGCAAGACATATGAAAGTCAGTTTTTGAAAAATTTGCTACAGTTTCAATAGATTGTTGCAAGTGCACTATATGGTTTAAAGTTTTTTTTTTTGAAGCGAAGCTTTTTACTCCTCGTTCTGTGATTTGCTTGGAGTGAAATCTGAAAAATTTTGACAGATTTTTTCTTGGAAATTTGATGGTTTCTTTGTTGCTAGTGCTTATTACAACAAGAAAATTTAATACTTTAATATTAAATACTAAAAATATTTTCGGCTGGCCCGTGGGATCGAACCCACGTCCTTTTATACGAGAGTCCAACGCACAACCCACTAGGCCACAAAGACTTGTTAGAAATAGTTGTTAATTCAATCCTAATTATAACAGAAGCTGTGCTGCAGTAGATCGTCACCATCTATCAATAGATAGAGGATTGTGTATTTGCTACAACTATCAAAAATTTGCTTTTATTTGCCACAAGGTGTCTTCAGCATCAGTCACAGACTACTATATACCAGACAGTGCATCACTCACTCAATGCGGAATTTGCAGAAGCTCGGTGATATGGCGATAAGCACATGGCGAATTGGGACGGACAAGTAACTGCGAAGCAGCGAATTGATGTTGCTAGCGTTGGCTGAAAATGGTTGATAGAGCACAATATCTCTCTCTCTGTGTATCTGTCAACAATGTTGTCGAGAAGCCTTTTTATATATACTTTTCCTAGGAATTCCAAGCCGACGGCTGGCTTGTTTGTTTACTTTTTTTTTTGCTGGTTTTTGTTTTTGTCGTTGGCTTGGTTTTTTTTTGCTGCTTTTTGCTATTTGCTTGGGTGGATTTTGTCGATCGTCAAAAATGATATTTTTACGATTCTGTCTATTTTGAAGTTATAGATAAATCGCTGTAACTTCTTTATTTCTGATTTGATTTAAATCCACCCAATGACAAAATGTTGGCAAATTGTACCATATTTAAAATGACAAAATTTCTAAATTTTTTATTTATTTTGTACTAAATTTATTCATTTATTTCCTATTTTCTATGTTGAAACTATACTATAATAGAAATAAAATAAAAAAAAAAAATAAAAATAAAATAAGTATATGCCAGAAAACGGCAGTTTAAGGATTTTTGGAAAAAAAGTCAAGTTGCAACAGCTGTAACTATTATATCCGATTTTCGGTTTTTTTAATTTTTTGCACAAAATAGCTCAAAACTGTTCTTAGTGGATATCTTGTTTGCATTTTTAAAAATGTTAGTTTTTGGATTTTTGAGAATTTTTTTTGTAAAAGAGAAGCCTTTTTTTATATACTTTTCTTTGGAATTCTAAGCCGACGGCTGATTTCCTTGTTTACTTTTTTTTTGCTGGTTTTTGTTTTTGCTGCTGTTTGTTTACTATTTGTTGGGTGGATTTCGTGGATAGTCAGAAATGGATATTTTTGGCAATTATGTGAAGGATAAACTTATAGGAAAATCGCTGTAACTTCTTCATTTCTGATTTGATTTAAATCCACCCAAGGACAAAATTTAGGCAAATTTCACCATCTTTTATCTGAATAAATTTTTAATTTTTTTACTAAATTTATTTATTAATTTTTTGATCTTTCAATTTTTACCCGCTAAAGAAATGAGCAATTTTTTTCAATAGTTTTTTCACCGATTTTGGTATTTATAAAATAATATTAAATTTGGTATTTTTAATTAAAGAAATAATTTTTGGATTTTAAATTTTTAGCTGCTAAAGATATGATGCAAATTTTTCCCATTTTCAAAAATTGTTCCTTTCGATTTCGAAGCAATTTCTGATCTATAAAATTTTATCTGCTGAAAATAATACAAACATTTATCTTCTTCACAAAATGTTTGCAAATTTTACCTTTATCTTTAAAATATATCATAAATATAGCATATCATAAATTCAATTGGTCTAGTTGCCAACCAGGGACATATGCAGCTTTTTAATAAAAAAAATTTTAATAAAAAAAAAAACTCGAAAATATAAACTCACAGTTGAAAGAAATGATTTGTCAAAATATAAAATTTTATGTTTCCAATATAAATAGAAATTAAAAAATTTCAACATAACAAATTACTCATAAGTAAATAAACTCTTCACAGTGAGTTTTACAAAATATTAATTGTCAAAATATTAAATTTAATTTTTCCATTTGAATAGGAAATTCTTTCATTTAAAAAAAATAAAAATTTACAGACAAAAATTCTATCTTTTTCCTATGTTTTGCATCATCAAGTCCTGTATTGCACACTCAAATCGTTCGACTCCAGCGTGGTTCGACAAAAATGGTAGTTGTTTTGAGCACAGGCAAATCATCCTAGATTTTCTAATAACTGTTATGATTCGCAAGAACTCAAAATGGTTAAAAGAAAAACTATTGGCTGAAGAATTAAAGAACAAGAAAGCCCGATCGGATGAAAAAGCCAATGCAAAGATGCGAAGGCTTACGAAGCCGTAAACTGTCCGTTTGTCCGTCTGAAAGTCTGTCTGATAGTCTTTCTGTCAATTCGTCGTTAAAATTTTTAAAAGAATCCGTCTGTCACTTTGTCCGTTTGTCCTTTTCTCTTTTTGTCCGTCAGTCTGTCCGAATAAATACCTTGCCGGAAATCTGAGTTGTTGCCTAAGTTCATCTCTCCGATGTCCATAGCCTGTATTTGTTATTTTGAAGAATATTTTTGATATCGCCGTAATTGAATCCATTGGTCGACCTCTCAGCACTGTACAATTTGCCACTGAATGGACCTAATATTTTCAGAAGCAATTTCTTCCTTATGCTTTTTTTACTACTAAACCAAACACAAAGAACACCTGCGCACAAAACCTGCAGAGCAAAGTTGATTGTTACTATTTGTCAAAATATAAAATTTTATGTTTCCAATATAAACAGAAATTAAAATCACAACATAACAAATTAATTTAAAAAAATATTAATTGTCAAAATATTAAATTTAATTTTTCCATTTGAATAGGAAATTGTTTCATTTAAAAAAAATAAAAATTTACAAACAAAAATTCTATCTTTTTCTTTTCTTTTGCAAGGTTTCAGAACCGAACTGTTCACATGTATATTTTAGTGGCATCAAAGTAAGTACAGCAAAACAATAAAAGGTAGTTGGTCTAGCTGCATATGTCCCTGGTTGGCAACTAGACCAATTGAATTTATGATATGCTATATTAATGATATATTTGAAGAAGAAAAATGTTTGTATTATTTTCAGCAGATAAAATTTTATAGATCAGAAATTGGTTCGAAATCGAAGGGAACAATTTTTGAAGATGGGAAAAATTTGCATCATTTCTTTAGCAGGTAAAAATCTTAAATCCAAAAATTATTTCTTTAATTAAAAATAGCAGATTTTTTTAAAAAAATTGGTGAAAAAATTATTGAACAACAAAAATTGTTCATTTCTTTAGCGGGTAAAAATTGAAAGATCAAAAAATGAATGAATAAATTTAGTAAAAATTGCTAAAATGTTGTCCTTGGGTGGATTTAAATCAAATCAGAAATGAAGAAGTTACAGCGATTTTCCTATAAGTTTATCCTTCACATAATTGCCAAAAATATCCATTTCTGACTATTCACGAAATCCACCCCAACAAGTAGTAAACAAACAGCAGCAAAAAAAAAACTAAACAAGGAAATCAGCCGTCGGCTTAGAATTCCAAAGAAAAGTATATAAAAAAAGGCTTCTCTTTTACAAAAAAAATTCTCAAAAATCCAAAAACTAACATTTTTAAAAATGCAAACAAGATATCCACTAAGAACAGTTTTGAGCTATTTTGTGCAAAAAATTAAAAAAACCGAAAATCGGATATAATAGTTACAGCTGTTGCAACTTGACTTTTTTTCCAAAAATCCTTAAACTGCCGTTTTCTGGCATATACTTTTTTTATTTGTATTTTTTTTTATTTTATTTCTATTATAGTATAGTTTCAACATAGAAAATAGAAAAAAGAAATAGGAAATAAATGAATAAATTTAGTACAAAATAAATAAAAAATTTGGAAATTTTGTCATTTTAAATATGGTACAATTTGCCAACATTTTGTCCTTGGGTGGATTTAAATCAAATCAGAAATAAAGAAGTTACAGCGATTTATCTATAACTTCAAAATAGACAGAATCGAAAAAATATCATTTTTGACGATCGACAAAATCCACCCAAGCAAATAGCAAAAACAGCAAAAAAAAACCAAACCAACGACAAAAACAAAAACCAGCAAAAAAAAAAGTAACAAACAAGCCAGCCGTCGGCTTGGAATTCCTAGGAAAAGTATATATAAAAAGGCTTCTCGACAACATTGTTGACAGATACACAGAGAGAGAGATATTGTGCTCTATCAACCATTTTCAGCCAACGCTAGCAACATCAATTCGCTGCTTCGCAGTTACTTGTCCGTCCCAATTCGCCATGTGCTTATCGCCATATCACCGAGCTTCTGCAAATTCCGCATTGAGTGAGTGATGCACTGTCTGGTATATAGTAGTCTGTGATTCAAATGCAAAATTCCATGCAGAATAAGTAAAAATTTAATAAATCCAAAATAAAAAGAACTGTTTTTAATTTCGACAAAATTTATAAATAATAAATAAAATTAATTAATTTGCCTTTGATTGAAATTTACCACTAATTCAAAATTTTTACTAAGAAACTGCTTTGCTTTGTTTTGTTTTGACAAAAAACTCTTTGATTAAATAGAAAATAATAATCAGTTTACACATAAAGTTCGACTGTAAAATGTCTGATATAATTATTTTTCATTTTTCAATAATTTATATAACTTAATACAAAACTATTTTTTTATTTCAGTTTCGTTAGCACGTCATCTACTACCCAATTTTCGGCAAATTAATGATTATACGTACTCAAAAGTTTTTATTTTCCAAACTATTTCTGTGGTTTCACTTTTGCTGGGAGTAAAATCCTCTTGACTCTATTTTTTTGGATATAGAGTGTTTTATAACTAGCTAGAAATGCTTGAAAAGAGACTCAACTACTGGGGTCCAGAGGAAACTAAAGACTTTTAACATCACAGCAAGGTTTATATATAGATACTTTTGTATATTTCTTATAATATGTTATTATTTTTTTTTTCTAATATTATAAACATTATGTACACTCCATAAAAAAATGCTACACACATTAAACCATTTCTCATTCTAATAAATATGTATATATTCCAAAAAGAAAAATTTGTATTGCGAAAACCTTTATTATACTTTTCTGTATACAATCTGTAAGCAAAACTGTAAAAAAATAGTTTATTGCAACCATGACGTCATGAATGAGGTAACTGCAGAGATGTTTGTGCTCTCTTTTTGTCAAACATAACCATCAAAATCGTTCAAAATGTTTTCAGTTTATTTGCATCCTGTTTTCTTATTTTCTAGGGGCATTGGCAGTTTTGTGTCTACGCTCTTTTCTTTGCATCTACCTGCTTTATTGTATCATGATTGCAACTATACTAAAATAAGGAAACACAATTCTGGCAATTCTATTCGTTAATATCAAATGCCAAAGTTTTCCACGTGTCTTCGACTAATTTTTATTCATTGTTGTTTTGCAAATTTCATCAACTTTTCTCATTGTGATTCTATAATTTATCAATTATTTGAACATTTCTGTTCAACTTGATTATTCGTTTACAAGCTGTTTGTTAATTTTCCTAGTGAAATCTGAAAGCTGATCTTCTGCAGTAACATAATCTCATAAGCGCCGGAAGCTCATCTTAACTGGGGGGCCAGTACAACTTAAGGGGCAAAACATTTTTTCACAATAAAAACTTTGTATTTATTGAAACAATTTTTTTTAAAATAAAACTGTCATTATCATGACAAAAAAGTATGTGTGTGGCCGCCACGCACGATAGAAGTGAAACTTTTACCAAAAAATGGAATTTCTGGGAAGATTGCTAATTTATTTTATTAGCATTTTTAAAAGAAAGAATTTGTCGAAAAATCTGTGTCGGGAATAATGCATTTTTCCTACCATCGCATCATTGCCTCCCTTGCATCAAGGCAAACAAAATATGAACAAACCCGAAAACAAGCATCTTCCAATTTATTCCATAGAATTGATGACAAAAAAAAAAAAAAATGTATTGTTTATCAAAAAAAAAAAAAAATGATTACTCAGTTATAACTCGGGCTTTATTTATATAATATTTATAAATTTTTCTTAAAAAAAATCAAAACTGCCGGAACGGTTGTAAATACTTTAAATATAAAAGAACACAGAATTTCAACCGCACTAGGGACCAGGGATGATATTTGGGGGCTTTTAGGACTTTTTTGGGCCCTTTTTCATTTCAAAAGCCCCGAGGCCCTTCTTATTCATTTTAGGCCCTTTTGAAAACTTCTACCGGAAAAAAAATCGGAATCTTTTAAAAGAAAAGTTTACTGATTAATGTATATGATTTCAATATGCCAAAGAAAAATCGGCGAAAAAATAAAATGAAAAATCCCCCGAACGAAAAGAATAAACAATTTTTACACAATAAAAACGAAAAAATGTTCCAAAATGCAATTCGGCGGCGTTGTAGTGCTTGACAAAAATAAAATGAAACAACCAATATCCGCCGTCACAAAGGGTTTTGCTTCTAAATTGAAAATATTGTTGCTTGTATAGACGACGACGAACAAATGATTATAAGACTTCTAGAACTTACGCCCGAAAAAAATGGCAAAAAAGCCCGAAATTTTGGAAGCATTAAATTTCGGAAAAAACGCCCGAATTTGAAATGGCAATTGAGCCCGAAAGAAAGAAATAATGCGCGAATGGTTTGGAAATAAGACCCGAAAGGAAATGGAAATTTCGACCGAAGTTTTCAGCACTTTTTCGGTCTATATTTCCAAATAAGATAATCAAAGTATAAAAGAACAGATTTGAGTAGTAAATTAATATTCCCCTGTAAAAATATCTGCAAAGATTTCATTAATTTTATTTGTTTTTTGATGTAATTCATGAACAAGGGGTCCACGGACATTATGTTCGGATAAGGTTTAGATGGTGTTTTTTATATGATAAAATGATTTGCTCTTTTACGGAACAATATTCTTTTACCTTCCGTAAAAGGGCGAACCATTTTTTTGTAATGAATTTGAAATTTCTTAACTTTTCGGTAAACAAAAATTCGGGCGTTTTTTTATTTTTAATTTGGCGAAAATGCCCGATTTTTTTTTCGGCCCTAAATTACAAGCTTATTTTTCGGGCCTCTCTTCCTTTTCAAGTATTTGCAAAAAAGATCCTAATTTTATTGGTACAAACATCCGAAAAAATGACATAATCGGTAAAAATTTCGGTAATTGTTTTTCGACGAATTAAGCCCGATTTTGTATGGAAAATTTCGGGTTTTTTGAAATTTTTTCGTTCGTAATTTCTGGAAGCCAATTGTAAGCTATCTTTGATTTATTTCGTAAATACAAATATCTGGAGAAAGAAAAGAGTTATCTTTTAGTGATCATGTAAAGGTAAGACAACCGCGGGGGGGGGGGGGGGGGGGGGGGGGGGGAGAGAGGTGACGGGTAGCCCTCGACCGATTTAAGTTAATTATTTAAAATTTTTAAAAAACATAAGGATCAAGTGATAAAAATAAAAAAGAGTTATAATTACCATTTCACTAGTAGTCAATGTGAACTATCAGTTAAAAATAGAAAGCGAAACTGCATCCCAAAAAGTAGGTGATTTTTGTTTAAAAAAAACCCTCAGCAAAAAGCGAAATTTCGTTAAAAAATGTGCAAAATTGTCCAATTTTTTCTGTGATTTTTCTTTTGAATTTCAAATTCATTTTTTATTTCATTCACCCCAATTTCGTATGAAAAATGTTGGGTGATTTTTTATTTCATTTCTTATGTTATTTTTTATTGTTTGTATTTTATGTAAAGGCGAGATTTCCTACGCCTTTAAAATTGTTCTCAGTAAAACAAGTTTGGTTAAATACAGTCATTGTCCCATTAAGAGCATACTTTTTAGTTATTTCAACAAGCTTAGTTTATTCCCAAGTTGAGTTTAGATGAAAAGAGTGAACCCGCTTCATTAATTAGACTTCTTGCAAGACTTAACGGAGAGTCTTCATTAAATTGCTTATTCATTTCTGACATTCTACTACTATTTCAAGATGGAAATATCTGGTGTGTGGTTTTTGTGGAAAAGCTTTACAATTTTTATTTTTATTTATCAAATCTAGGATTGACTTATCACTATAATGTTTTTGTTAAAAATTTTCTTTTAGAAAAAATTTATCTATAGATTATTTTTGGCGACTTTTTAACTTTTACAAACAAAGCATGAAATAAAATATTTTGAAAGAATAACCTGAAACTATATCACTTTCACCCAGAATTTTTGATTTGAGATGGAAGTGATTTCATTTAATCATTTAAATTACAGTTCTAAATGAGTCATCATCATAAAATATTTTGAAAGAATAACCTGAAACTATATCACTTTCACCCAGAATTTTTGATTTAAGATGGTTTTTGTTTTTTCAAAAATTATACCAAAATCGGTGAAAAAACTATTGAAAAAAATTGCTCATTTCTTTAGCGGGTAAAAATTGAAAGATCAAAAAATTAATAAATAAATTTAGTAAAAAAATTAAAAATTTATTCAGATAAAAGATGGTGAAATTTGCTAAAATTTTGTCCTTGGGTGGATTTAAATCAAATCAGAAATGAAGAAGTTACAGCGATTTTCCTATAAGTTTATCTTCCACATAATTGCCAAAAATATCCATTTCTGACTATCCACGAAATCCACCCAACAAATAGTAAACAAACAGCAGCAAAAACAAAAACCAGCAAAAAAAAAGTAAACAAGGAAATCAGCCGTCGGCTTAGAATTCCAAAGAAAAGTATATAAAAAAAGGCTTCTCTTTTACAAAAAAAATTCTCAAAAATCCAAAAACTAACATTTTTAAAAATTCAAACAAGATATCCACTAAGAACAGTTTTGAGCTATTTTGTGCAAAAAATTAAAAAAACCGAAAATCGGATATAATAGTTACAGCTGTTGCAACTTGACTTTTTTTCCAAAAATCCTTAAACTGCCGTTTTCTGGCATATACTTTTTTTATTTTTATTTTTTTTTTTATTTTATTTCTATTATAGTATAGTTTCAACATAGAAAATAGGAAATAAATGAATAAATTTAGTACAAAATAAATAAAAAATTTAGAAATTTTGCCATTTTAAATATGGTACAATTTGCCAACATTTTGTCCTTGGGTGGACTTAAATCAAATCAGAAATAAAGAAGTTACAGCGATTTATCTATAACTTCAAAATAGACAGAATCGTAAAAATATCATTTTTGACGATCGACAAAATCCACCCAAGCAAATAGCAAAAAGCAGCAAAAAAAAACCAAACCAACGACAAAAACAAAAACCAGCAAAAAAAAAAGTAAACAAACAAGCCAGCCGTCGGCTTGGAATTCCTAGGAAAAGTATATATAAAAAGGCTTCTCGACAACATTGTTGACAGATACACAGAGAGAGAGATATTGTGCTCTATCAACCATTTGCAGCCAACGCTAGCAACATCAATTCGCTGCTTCGCAGTTACTTGTCCGTCCCAATTCGCCATGTGCTTATCGCCATATCACCGAGCTTCTGCAAATTCCGCATTGAGTGAGTGATGCACTGTCTGGTATATAGTAGTCTGTGACACCACCACAAACGAAGCATTTTCCTTGGAATATCTTTTTTTTGTTTTTCGCCTTCTTCTCATTTTTGAAATTTGATTTCGCAACGAATGCTTGTTGATGGCCGTTATTTGATGACGTAACTATGGACTCATCTCTCTGCTTTCTTCTCTTACTCTCTTCTAGAAGTTTCTGCTTCAGCCCAGCTAATGATGGCAACAAATCTCGGGTTTCCATGGCAATTATGAAATTTTCATACTCCGTTGGAAGACTAGACAATAAAATGATCACCAGAAGCTCGTCACCGATGTCTATTCCAATTTCTGCTAGCTTGCCATATATTTCCGTGAATTCGTTCAGGTGATGAACCACATCGCCGCCAGAGGAAGAACCAAATTCACCAGCTTCTTATACAGTGACACCTTCTGCATCGGTCCCTTCGGCATGTACACTTCCTTTAGCTTTTCCCATGCCGCTCTTGACGTCTTGCACTCGCGTATGTAACCCAGCTGTGATGACTGCACTCCCAAATAGATTGATGCAAGCGCCTTTTCATCATCAGACTCCCATTTGGCTTTTTCGGCTGCATCTGTACTCTCACATTTTATTTGGCCACTCACTATTTTCCAATGACCGCTATGAATAAGCACACTTTTCATCAATATTGACCACCTATCGTAATTGTTTTCATCCAATTTTGTAATTTGGATCACAGGTGCACTCATTTTTTAAACTTTGTTTAAATGTTCACTTCTTTTTTTTTTAACAAATATGCAGAAAAAACTGCCTGGGCCCATAACCTGATAAATAACAGTTTTAAGTTTTTATTGTTTATAATATTTATTTCACAGAGCGTGTGTTTTCAGTTTGAAAGTAAGACAAAGAATGTTGCAATGACAATAAGAAAAACGAAACAGTAGTTAAAGAGAAAAAATGAAGCATTCATATTGAAAGGGTTGCCATCAAATTCTAACATAATATTTAATATTTAATATTTAATATTTAATATTTAATATTTAATATTTAATATTTAATATTTAATATTTAATATTTAATATTTAATATTTAATATTTAATATTTAATATTTAATATTTAATATTTAATATTTAATATTTAATATTTAATATTTAATATTTAATATTTAATATTTAATATTTAATATTTAATATTTAATATTTAATATTTAATATTTAATATTTAATATTTAATATTTAATATTTAATATTTAATATTTAATATTTAATATTTAATATTTAATATTTAATATTTAATATTTAATATTTAATATTTAATATTTAATATTTAATATTTAATATTTAATATTTAATATTTAATATTTAATATTTAATATTTAATATTTAATATTTAATATTTAATATTTAATATTTAATATTTAATATTTAATATTTAATATTTAATATTTAATATTTAATATTTAATATTTAATATTTAATATTTAATATTTAATATTTAATATTTAATATTTAATATTTAATATTTAATATTTAATATTTAATATTTAATATTTAATATTTAATATTTAATATTTAATATTTAATATTTAATATTTAATATTTAATATTTAATATTTAATATTTAATATTTAATATTTAATATTTAATATTTAATATTTAATATTTAATATTTAATATTTAATATTTAATATTTAATATTTAATATTTAATATTTAATATTTAATATTTAATATTTAATATTTAATATTTAATATTTAATATTTAATATTTAATATTTAATATTTAATATTTAATATTTAATATTTAATATTTAATATTTAATATTTAATATTTAATATTTAATATTTAATATTTAATATTTAATATTTAATATTTAATATTTAATATTTAATATTTAATATTTAATATTTAATATTTAATATTTAATATTTAATATTTAATATTTAATATTTAATATTTAATATTTAATATTTAATATTTAATATTTAATATTTAATATTTAATATTTAATATTTAATATTTAATATTTAATATTTAATATTTAATATTTAATATTTAATATTTAATATTTAATATTTAATATTTAATATTTAATATTTAATATTTAATATTTAATATTTAATATTTAATATTTAATATTTAATATTTAATATTTAATATTTAATATTTAATATTTAATATTTAATATTTAATATTTAATATTTAATATTTAATATTTAATATTTAATATTTAATATTTAATATTTAATATTTAATATTTAATATTTAATATTTAATATTTAATATTTAATATTTAATATTTAATATTTAATATTTAATATTTAATATTTAATATTTAATATTTAATATTTAATATTTAATATTTAATATTTAATATTTAATATTTAATATTTAATATTTAATATTTAATATTTAATATTTAATATTTAATATTTAATATTTAATATTTAATATTTAATATTTAATATTTAATATTTAATATTTAATATTTAATATTTAATATTTAATATTTAATATTTAATATTTAATATTTAATATTTAATATTTAATATTTAATATTTAATATTTAATATTTAATATTTAATATTTAATATTTAATATTTTAATATTTAATATTTAATATTTAATATTTAATATTTAATATTTAATATTTAATATTTAATATTTAATATTTAATATTTAATATTTAATATTTAATATTTAATATTTAATATTTAATATTTAATATTTAATATTTAATATTTAATATTTAATATTTAATATTTAATATTTAATATTTAATATTTAATATTTAATATTTAATATTTAATATTTAATATTTAATATTTAATATTTAATATTTAATATTTAATATTTAAAATTTAATATTTAATATTTAATATTTAATATTTAATATTTAATATTTAATATTTAATATTTAATATTTAATATTTAATATTTAATATTTAATATTTAATATTTAATATTTAATATTTAATATTTAATATTTAATATTTAATATTTAATATTTAATATTTAATATTTAATATTTAATATTTAATATTTAATATTTAATATTTAATATGTTGAAAATAAAAAGCAAACTTTGGTCTTAACTGAACAACGTTTATTGTAGGAATAAGTAGTACGAAAGAAAACTGAGTATGTTAGTGTCTAAGAACAAAAGGAATCAAACATATACGTTGGATTAGGGTTGCCAAGTAAGTTTTCAACACTCCTCCTCAACGTAAATGTATCTTTTTTTTTTTTTTTCATATTAAATTCAATTCATAATTCAAAATATAATAAAATAACAATAGAAAATATTCATTTAGTAGATTAAGACATATTTAACTTATTAACGAATTTCAAGTGTTTTGATTTCGACAAATTCTTTGTAAAAATGTCTGCAGTCATCTCATTAGTAGTACAATATTTCAACTGGATTTCGCCTTTTCTGACCACTTCTCGTATGTGATGGTAACGTATATCGATGTGTTTTGTTCTATTATGATATACTGGATTAGTTGCCAGTTTTTGTGCACCTTGGTTGTCCACATTAAGAACAATTGGATCATCACCCCAAAAGCTGACTTCTTGAAGTAGCCGCCGTAAATAAATTGCCTCCTTAGCCGCATTCGATGCCGCCATATATTCAGCTTCGGTGCTGCTTAACGCAATCGTATTTTGTTTCTTTGATTCCCACGAAATCGCAGATTTTCCAAAAAAGAAGACAAAGCCAGTATATGACTTCCGGTCCAGTACTTCACTTCCCCAATCAGCGTCAACGTAACCCTCTACATGCTTGCCACCTTCGCGATAATAAATTTTTAGATTAATACTACCTGCTAAATATCGAAGAATATGTTTTGCTGCTGTCATATGTTCAAGATGTGGATCTTTGTTTTTCTGCGCAAGCTTAGAAACAGAATGCATTATATCAGGTCTTGTAGTTAAGCCGAGATGCATGAGAGCTCCAATTAAAGACTGATAACTTGTTATATTTGCTCTACGACACTGATCATTGCATGCCACTTGATAACCAGGTTCCAGAGGTACTGATGTAGTCCTGCAACTGCCCATTCCGTACTGTTTAAGCATGTCGCTGATATATTGCTTTTGACTTAATGATATAGTACCAAGTTCACCTTCACGCTCGATTTCAAATCCAAGAAAATGTTGCAACACACCTTTGTCAACTAACTCAAATTTTTCTCCAATATATCTTTTTACTCTCATCAATTTGGATTTATCTTTGCATGCAATAATAATGTCGTCCACGTAAATCGCTATTAATACCAATATATTTTCTGTATTCATATGATATAAACACGGTTCGTTCTTGCATGCTACAAACCCAATTTGCTTAAGCACTCCATCTAGTTTGAAGTTCCATTGTCTTCCCGACTGCTTCAATCCATAAATTGCCTTCTGCAATTTCAAAACCATCTTTGGATGCTTCTCATTGATGAAATATTCGGGTTGTTGCATATATATGTCATCGTCCAACTCGCTATTTAAGTACGCCGTACTTATATCCATTTGATGAAGATGCATTTTAGCTTCCACAGCTATTGCTAACAGCATTCTTATTGTAGCATAACGTACAACTGGAGAATATGTTTCTGTGTAGTCAATCCCAAAACGCTGCTCACAACCTTTTGCTACAAGCCGAGCTTTATAGCGCTCTATTTTGCCATTTTTATTGCGTTTTACTGCAAAAACCCACTTACTTTTGATTGCTTTCTTGTCTGCTGGTAGATCAACTAGCTTCCAGGTTTTATTTTGCTGTAATGCAGAGAACTCAACATCCATTGCTTCCATCCATTTGTCACTTTTTTCGCTCGAAAGAGCTTCGTTGATATTTTGAGGTATATTTTCAGCTATAATATTATTTATCATGTTGTATTGTTTCATCGGACGTCCACGCGTACCTTTGCGAATGATCTTAGGTCTCCCTGGGCCAGCTCTGAGTACCTCTGGTGGATTGTTGTCTTTGCCTTTCTCCTCCTGGTTCTGAACATCGTCACTTAGATCACTATCACACGTACTCTCTTCATCAGCGGTTGTATATGGAGCATCGTCGCTCGCTGGTTCTTCTTTGACCGAAATATCTGGAAACTCATCTTGTTGCTTCTGGTGTGCATCATCAACGAAAAATTGCCTAAGATTGACATTCTCACTAGTTTGCATATTTTCGCTGCTTGCAAAATGTTCATTGAACAGTACATCCCTTTTTATAACAACTTTGTGAGTCTCCCTATCATATAAGCGGTAAGCTTTAGACTCCATCGAATAACCAACCATAATATATTGCTTGCCTTTGGCTTGAAATTTTCCTTTAAACGTTTTATTCAAAGCTACTGCAATTGCACCAAAGGTTTTTAAGTGACTGACTGATGGTTTTCTGTTGTACCAGATTTCAAATGGGGTTTTATTTACTAACACCTTCGTTGGACATCTGTTCCTTATGTATGCTGCAGTTGAAATTGCTTCTGCCCACAAATTTTGATGTAAGCCTGCGTGTAATAGCATGCACCGTGCCATTTCAATTAGAGTCCTATTTGCACGCTCTGCCACACCATTCTGTTGCGGCGTGTGTGGCACTGTCAACTCACGTCGTATACCGTGCTTCTTTAAATATGTATCAAATTCTTTATTAACATATTCCCTGCCGTTATCACTCCGTATCGCTTTTATTTTATTTCCAGTTTCTCGTTCAGCGTAGATCTTAAAGGATTTAAACTTATCCAGTACCTCATCTTTCGCCTTTAAAATATAAATAAATGTGAATCTTGATTTATTATCAATAAAAGTTAGGAAATAGCGAGCACCACCAATCGACTTTATATTGACAGGACCACAAACATCAGTATGAATTAAATCCAATAATTCTTCTGATCTGCGCTCTGACAATTGAGGAAACGGCAAAACATGTATCTTGCCTACCATGCAAGTATTGCAACATGTCTGATCATCTTTCTTTTCCAACTTCATACCACGTACCATGGCGTTGCGATCCAACTCATGCAAACTCTGGTAATTAAGATGACCATACCTACAGTGCCAAATTTCATTGTTACTCACCGCATACAAACTTTCTGTTTTTATTTCGACCACAAACAAATTGTGCTTCTTTGTTGCTTTTAGAATAACATGTCCTCTTTTGTTTCTTATCCAAGCATTCTCGCTATTGAATTTAACTGTCATACCGTTTTCAGATGCTTTGCTGATAGAAATGAAGTTAGCTTTCAACTCTGGAGAGTATAAGACGTTTCTCAATCGAACGTCTCCCTCCCTCGTATGCAGCACCACTTCGCCTTTACCTATCGCCATCACCGACGCATTTGCTGCTAACCAAATTTTCTCTTGGTACTCTTCATACTGCACGAACATGTGTTTCTTATTACACATGTGTGACGTCGCACCACTGTCGATGTACCAGCAAGCTTCATTGATTGTATGAGTGTCTGTCATACCCATTACTGACTCTCGGTGCTTTGACTTCTCTTTACATCTGTTCGCATAGTGTCCCCGCTTGCCACATGCAAAGCATTTTCCGTTAAATTTTTTTCTTCTCCTTTTTGTTTGTAGGAGTGACTGTGTGACTGCTTGCCGAACGTGCGCTGAATGCTTGTTGAGTGTCGCCGTCGTCTAACGTTGTTTGTTGCTGCTTTCGTCTTTCTCCTTCTTCCAAAAGTTTAAGTTTTAATGCGCTGTATGCTGGCAAATCATCCCGCGTTTCCATAGCAATAACAAAATTTTCGAAAGATTTAGGCAAACTTGATAAAATAATTATACTTAACAATTCATCTTGCAGGGTGATTCCAACTTCTGCTAGCTTTTCTGATATTCCCGTAAAATAATTGATGAACTCCACAACGCTTTCGTGTTCTTGCATCTGCCTGTTTAACAGTTGCTTGTACAGCGCCACTTTTTGTACGGGACCTTTTGGCTTGTACACCTCCGTTAGCTTTTGCCATGCTTCTGAAGATGTTTTGCAGCTCTTGATGTAGTGAAGTTGGGTAGGTTTAACGCTGAGAACTATCGTGGCCAGCGCCTTCTCGTCCATTGAAGTCCAAGCCTCAAGTTCATCTGCCCCTTCCGGTTTACGCTCACTCACTGCTTTCCAGATTCTTCCGTGCACCAAAACGCTCCGCATCTGCACTGACCAGGACTCATAGTTTGACTCATCGAGTTTATCGATTGAGTACAACGATGCCATGTTGTTTAATTTATTTAGCTTTATATAATAAATAAAATCGTTGCACCAGCTATAACAGGAAATCACAGTTATTTATTCCAGGCTCTTTGTGCCTGGGCCCATAACCTGTTGAAAATAAAAAGCAAACTTTGGTCTTAACTGAACAACGTTTATTGTAGGAATAAGTAGTACGAAAGAAAACTGAGTATGTTAGAGTCTAAGAACAAAAGGAATCAAACATATACGTTGGATTAGGGTTGCCAAGTAAGTTTTCAACATAATATTTAATATTTAATATTTAATATTTAATATTTAATATTTAATATTTAATATTTAATATTTAATATTTAATATTTAATATTTAATATTTAATATTTAATATTTAATATTTGATATTTAATATTTAATATTTAATATTTGATATTTAATATTTAATATTTAATATTTAATATTTTATATTTAATATTTAATATTTAATATTTAATATTTAATTTTTAATATTTAATATTTAATATTTAATATTTAATATTTAATATTTAATATTTAATATTTAATATTTAATATTTAATATTTAATATTTAATATTTAATATTTAATATTTAATATTTAATATTTAATATTTAATATTTAATATTTAATATTTAATATTTAATATTTAATATTTAATATTTAATATTTAATATTTAATATTTAATATTTAATATTTAATATTTAATATTTAATATTTAATATTTAATATTTAATATTTAATATTTAATATTTAATATTTAATATTTAATATTTAATATTTAATATTTAATATTTAATATTTAATATTTAATATTTAATATTTAATATTTAATATTTAATATTTAATATTTAATATTTAATATTTAATATTTAATATTTAATATTTAATATTTAATATTTAATATTTAATATTTAATATTTAATATTTAATATTTAATATTTAATATTTAATATTTAATATTTAATATTTAATATTTAATATTTAATATTTAATATTTAATATTTAATATTTAATATTTAATATTTAATATTTAATATTTAATATTTAATATTTAATATTTAATATTTAATATTTAATATTTAATATTTAATATTTAATATTTAATATTTAATATTTAATATTTAATATTTAATATTTAATATTTAATATTTAATATTTAATATTTAATATTTAATATTTAATATTTAATATTTAATATTTAATATTTAATATTTAATATTTAATATTTAATATTTAATATTTAATATTTAATATTTAATATTTAATATTTAATATTTAATATTTAATATTTAATATTTAATATTTAATATTTAATATTTAATATTTAATATTTAATATTTAATATTTAATATTTAATATTTAATATTTAATATTTAATATTTAATATTTAATATTTAATATTTAATATTTAATATTTAATATTTAATATTTAATATTTAATATTTAATATTTAATATTTAATATTTAATATTTAATATTTAATATTTAATATTTAATATTTAATATTTAATATTTAATATTTAATATTTAATATTTAATATTTAATATTTAATATTTAATATTTAATATTTAATATTTAATATTTAATATTTAATATTTAATATTTAATATTTAATATTTAATATTTAATATTTAATATTTAATATTTAATATTTAATATTTAATATTTAATATTTAATATTTAATATTTAATATTTAATATTTAATATTTAATATTTAATATTTAATATTTAATATTTAATATTTAATATTTAATATTTAATATTTAATATTTAATATTTAATATTTAATATTTAATATTTAATATTTAATATTTAATATTTAATATTTAATATTTAATATTTAATATTTAATATTTAATATTTAATATTTAATATTTAATATTTAATATTTAATATTTAATATTTAATATTTAATATTTAATATTTAATATTTAATATTTAATATTTAATATTTAATATTTAATATTTAATATTTAATATTTAATATTTAATATTTAATATTTAATATTTAATATTTAATATTTAATATTTAATATTTAATATTTAATATTTAATATTTAATATTTAATATTTAATATTTAATATTTAATATTTAATATTTAATATTTAATATTTAATATTTAATATTTAATATTTAATATTTAATATTTAATATTTAATATTTAATATTTAATATTTAATATTTAATATTTAATATTTAATATTTAATATTTAATATTTAATATTTAATATTTAATATTTAATATTTAATATTTAATATTTAATATTTAATATTTAATATTTAATATTTAATATTTAATATTTAATATTTAATATTTAATATTTAATATTTAATTATTAATAATAATTAAAATTAATTCAATTGCTTTTGATTAAAGTTTACTGTTAATCCAGTTTTTTTTTTTTAACTAAGAAAGTGCTTTTCAGTCTTTTGTTTTGAGTAAAAACACTTTAATTAAATTGAAAATTGAAAAACTGCTCATAAAATCGAAAATTCGTTTTTTTAACTTTTAACATAATAACCAGTTTCATCGTACAATGTAACATAAAGATATACTGTAAAATGTCTAATATAATTATTTTTCTTTTTTCAATAAGTATATTGATATAACAAGAACATTTTTTTTTTTAGTTTTGTTTTATAGCTAGATCTTCTACAAAGAACATTCTGCGAATTGATTATAATCTTGATTTCTTGGAAATTTCTTGGAATATAAATATTATTTTTCTTACATCAACAACATTATGTACACACCATCAAAAAAATTGTACTTGTATCATTTTAATTTTTATTCTAATAAATATATATAGTATATTCCGAAAAGAAAAAATTGTATTTTGAAAGCAGTTATTATCCTTTTTTTATACACATTTGTATACAAAATCGTAAAAAAGAGCTCATTGCAATTATGCTAAAATACGAGTAAAGAAAAACAATTGTCAAAATAAGCTTTTGGTTCACTAGTCCGGAAACAGAGTAGCCTTAAAATAATTTTCTTTATGTATATCATAGGAGCAATGGTAATAAATATAACACAACTGTAAAGACTGGATCATAGCCCTCATGACAAAAATATACAAAGAATTCATGACGTCATAAGGCCGCGCAGAGAGCCTCTACAAGACCGAAAATGCATCAATAGTGCAACAGCGTTACATTGAATTATTACTCGATAAGTTTATTCGACACGGTAAATATTACAAAATGCAATGCAACAATAAAAAAAAAAGATGTGTGTGGCAGAGAACTGCATAAGCCTACTTGAAGTTCAAGCCATTTCAAGTAATTGAATTCAAGCATATATTCAAACTTGAAAAAGCAAGCTTTAGCCTGCTTACAAAAATACCAAACAATTACAAGTCATATCTCTGCTTTCTCGTTGGCTTGGCTTGTTGAGGCTTACTATGCCGGGTAAGAAAGTTGAAAAGCTTGGAACGATCGGCAAATGCTTGTAAGCTAGCAAGTATCCAATTAATTGAATTTAAAGCAAGTATACAAAAAATTCAATGAGCTTGTTCAGGAAAACCTTGAGCGTATTAAGACTTTTAAGAGTTCGTGGACTCCGTAGTTGGCAGTTTTAGGGGGTAGCTGCTTTCGAAATTAATGTAAAAATTTAAAATTGAAGATGGCGAATAGAGTTGCCACCTAGAATTTTTTTTTTTTGTATTTTTGCGACTTCTTGTTATTTTGCAATTCTGACAACGGATTTGATTTCGAATCTGATGTCACAGTTTTAAAATTTAAGATGGAGAATAGGCTTGCCACTTAAATTTTCACCATAGTATTACCATGTAGTAAAATGTACTTTTAAGAGTTTTAAACATCATTTAGCAGTGCTAAGGGGTCGCTGACTTCGAATCTGATGTTCGAATTTAAAATTCAAGATGATTAATAGTGCTGCCACCTATTTTGAATTAATTTTTAATTAATTAATTAATTCTTAAACTCGCAAATCTACTTAGAAAACACACTTTTTTAACAAAACACTACCGATTGCAATAAGTTTCTCAAAGAAATAAATTATTGTGACGAACTCAACTGAACAGCTGATTGTCAAACTTTGTAAGCAAAAGTAACGGACCTGCGCAAAGCGTTATATGTAGGTAGCATTGATAAATGTTGATTTTCTCTTCTAAAGGCATGCCATAAATTGTCAAAAACAGCTGTTCATGCAACGCAGCTAAGAGTGAAGCAAATGAACACACAAATATTGGCTGCATTCATGGTTGAATTATAATAGCATGTTCTCATGGCACCCTGAACAACGTAATTCGGCTCTCATTCGTAATTCGAGGCTGATGATGTTCCGAATTAAGTAATTCGCCATACAAAATTTCACAAGCGAATTACCTCATTTGAAGGTAATTCAGTTTGAATTAATATCCGAATTACGTTGAAATCGGTTTCATCTCTAATTTTTATCGAAAATTAATCGAAAACCAGAAGCAAAACACAAGAAGAAATAAAAACAAGACATAACAAATAGTCAAATTCTCAAAGCCAGCAGACAAAGTGAGTATCATTGCTTAAAACTAGTAAGGATGGAGCTTCGGCAGGGTACCGAAGCTAAAATATCCCCACGCGGCCATATTGAAGTATATTCGAAGTTTTTAGCCACGACATACACGATGACATTCAGTTTTATATATTAACGAAAGTTTTCCTATTTTGATTACGTCACTTTGTATGGGAGGTAGGCGGGATTTCGCTCCGATATTGCCATATATGATAGAGATGGTTCATATTATATATCAAAGCTAATGTGCAAAATTTTTTAGACATTTGATTAATTTTTGTGGATTTTTAAGAGATTTTACGTTTAAAATAAAGTCAATTTGTATGGAAGGTAAGCGTGGTTTTCATTCGATTTTGCCAAATATCAGAGTGCTGGTCTATGTTATATATCAAAGCCTAAATTTCAAGACATTTCCTTAATTTGAGCAGATTTTTAAGAGATTTTACTTTTAAAATAAAACCACTTTGTATGGGAGGTAGGCGTGGTTTTCATACGATTTTTTCAAATTTCTTAGCTAGGATTAAAACTGAAGAGCAAAGCTCACCTGCCCAATTTCAAGGCATTTCTTTCATTTTTGTGGATTTTGAAGACATTTTACGGTTAATTTAAAGTCACGTGGTGTGGGAGGTAGGCGTGGTTTTCATCCGATTTGGCCCATTTTCAACTTGATCTACCTTTTTTAAAAATAAACTTATATTTTGAATTTCATGGCGATAGCTTTAAAATTGCGGCTGTAATCATGTCGACAGACTGACAGACGGACAGACAGACGGACACACGGAAATCGACTCAGGAGATGATGCTGATCAAAAATATATATAACATATGTATATATATATAATATATATATTTTTCTATACCTGCCACGCCTCCTTCTTGGCGTTACAAACGGAATGACAAAGTTAATATACCCCTTACGCAGTACGCGTTGGGATATAAAAATAAATAATAAAATAAACAAATATTTATTTTGCACATTTTTTCCCATTTTCGTTCTCCACAACAAATCAAATAAAATTAAAATAAAATACACAAAGCACAGCTGTCAAACAGAATTACTATTGCTTCGTGAGAACAGGGTAATTCACATTCGTACACTGAGGAGCATAAGTGTATCACAAACCAACAACTATCATTTTAACAACCTATAATTTCTATAAATTTTACTCAAATGCAATCAATTTTTTTTTTATTATGTTTGTACAAGTCTCTTCTGTATTTCAAACAGGTTTTTATTAAGATCTGATTACAACAACAAATACACGAAGGCATAATGCAAACTAAATCATAATGATACAGTTTTGCACTCACTATTTATTTTTATATTTTTAAAACAATAATATATATTTAGTAACTGGTCCAGTAACCCTTTGCCTTCTTAAGCTCCTGGATGCGATTAGGTAGACTTTGCGTGTACCTCTGCACAAATTCTGGAGGAATCGCCTCCCACACTTCCTTCGTCCGCTCCCACAACTCGTTCACGCCTTTTGGAGGACTGGCATATTTTGCAAGCTGCGATTTGACGTGACTCCACAAATTCTCGATCGGATTCATATCCGGAGATTGTGGAGGCCACGTCATCACACCAAATTTTTGCTTTTTGAGCCAGTCTTTCACTAGATGTGCGGTGTGTTTGGGGTCATTGTCTTGCTGAAAAAATACTTTTTCAGCAGCAAGACCCATTTTTTCCACTACATCAGGAAGATTCTGTTGCAGGATGGACAAATATTGTTCCTTGCGCATAATTCCATCGATGCGCACCAAGGTTCCCACTCCATCTTTGGATATACAACCCCAAACCATGATACAGCCACCACCGTGTTTGACGGTTTGGCGTACCTGATTTGGTTGGATTGTATCAGGGTCCTTAGTCCAATACCATGCACGCCCATCGGATTGAAATCGATTAATTTTAGTCTCATCAGACCAAATAACCTTTAAATTATTTAATATTTGTTAGTATAAACAGTAATACACACATATGTTTAATAACATACCGAATCCCAATCAGCGACAGTCCAGTGCTCGTGTGCTGCAACAAAATCCTTCCGTAACCGCACATGTCGTTTGGTCAGCATAGGTTTCTTTTTCTTTTCTGCTGCCTTAACACCTATTTTTTTCAAAGCTCGACGAGCTGTCCACTTACTGGCGTCAATTTGCAGTATATTTAAAGCTGCAGCAGGAGTAACGGCATCGGTGCTGGTAACCAAATTTGCTAGATGGCGTACATCTCGATCGCAAATTTTTTTCGGACGACCACCTTTGTTTGTGGGAACACTTACACCACTTTTTTTTTTTAATCTTTGGACAAAAGTTTTGTCCAAATGGAATTTCTTCGCCACTTGCCTAATGCTTTCGCCATTGCGCAAACAAATTAATATTTCCTCTTTATTTTGGTTGTTCATGACTACTGAACCACTTATTATCACGTAAATTATCGTAATAATTAAAAAATTGCATTGCACTTTGTTCAATAACAAAAATATAACGGTAATAAAAACAATTGAGTAGTGAGTGCAAAACTGTATCATTATGATTTAGTTTGCATTATGCCTTCGTGTATTTGTTGTTGTAATCAGATCTTAATAAAAACCTGTTTGAAATGCAGAAGAGACTTGTACAAACATAATAAAAAAAAATTTGATTGCATTTGAGTAAAATTTATAGAAATTATAGGTTGTTAAAATGATAGTTGTTGGTATGTGATACACTTATGCTCCTCAGTGTAATTCATAGGCCGAATTACTTCTGCACTGCCTTCGCAGTACCCGTAATTGTCAAATGTCAAAATACGAAAGAAGAAAGGGTGAAAAAAGAGAGCGTTTGCAGATTTTCTATGAGCTGTCAACTTCGATTTGACATTTCTGGGCACTCGCTCTCGCCCTTGCGACAACCTTATAATTCAACCATGGCTGCATTCAGCGGAAAATTTGCTACGTAGCTGTTGAACAACTTTCGGGCTGAATGGTATGTAGCATAAAGCGCTCATACAATATGTTCCCTGAGTGGTCACCATTAATACTACTGCTACTGTTCTATTGCTGCACTTTAACATTTTCAACAATTTTTATGTTTTCACTAATTTATCATTTAAAAATGTCGAATGCGAAGGTTCTCCCTGCAATTGCAGTATTGCTTGAAATGAAGAAGTTAGAAAACTAGGAAAATATGTAACTAATGTTACATATTCCGGAAAATCCACAAAAGCACAACAAAAACATCACTTTTGTGAGAGTGTGTGACTCCTACGCCAGAGAACCCAGGTTCGAATCCTCCATCCGACACAGAAAGTTTTTTCAATTGAATTAATTTTTCTCTTCGGCCGTCACCTCCCTGCAGACAATGGCAAACCTCAGAGAGTAAAAACTGCCATGAAAAGCTTCTTGAGAATATAAGCCGTTCGGAGTCGGCGTAAAACATGTAGGTCCAGTTCTCGATCATTTGTGTGCAAACATTTCACATCACACACAACACAATTGATCAAAAGAAGCTCGGTCAAAGTCCTTTTTATTTATACAAATAGGTTTAAATGAAAAATTAAATAACACCTTTAAAAAGTTGTTCATGTTATTAATATCAAATTAAATAAATATATTAATAAGGTTAAAAAATTATAAAATTTAATTTAATTTGTATTGTGTTGTATTATTGTATTTATGTGTTAATTCTTTCTTTATGTCCAAATTATAACAAGACGAATTCTTCCCTCTTAAATCAACGTTTTTGTGCTCAAAATACCTCTGATTTTTGTTTTATTTAGGTTTATTTGAGAAAAAAAGCGATCAACGTTTGCTGACGAATTGGGTCAAGTCAAAGTATTAAAAATTAATTTTCCCATAAAAGAAAATGCCAAAGATTAGTCTCCACTTCTGATGGAATAAACTGTTTTCCAGTAATATTCAATATCTACTTCTTCTTCTGAATCACTGAAAAGATAAGCAAACTCTAAATTTAAGACTTTCCGAGACTCGGAATAAAGAATTCGTTTTCTAAAAGCAGATTAGTAAATAGTTTGAGCATAACGGCAAGTATTTTTAAATGTGAGTATCTCTATTGGACTTATCGAAATTTATAAGTGCTGTAACTTAAATTTTACGTCAACACCCAAATAAAGCTGCTCTAAGCACCCAAATCAAATTTGGATCTGAAATTTAATCTCAAATTTAAAATAATAAAGGAAAAGCAGGTTTACCAAAAAACGTAATTTTTGACAAAAAATTTAAAGAAAAAGTCAGGTCATAATTGCAGCCGAAAAAAGTCGAAATGACGATAAATCGTCAATAATAGCAACCCTGCTTTATGCCACATACCATTCAGCCCAAAAGTCGTGCAAAAGCAACTTAGCAAATTTTCCGCTGAACGCAGCCAATGTGAATTAAACACAGCTAATAATGAACGCTCTCGTTCTTGGCATTTTTTTTTTTTTGACAACTTATGGTATGCAAAGGAACTGTCACTTCTACTTTTATTCTTGTATCATGGGTATGCCAAGGAACTGCCACTTCTACATGAGTTCTTGTATCATGCGTATATAAATGCTTGCGCCCATGGTAGAATAAAAGAAGATAGATAGTCCGAAATGGACTGCGCTCTTTCTCATAGCCAAAATAGTCAAATCACCTTTTTGTTGATATTTTTCCAATTAAAGTTTCCTCATCGCTTTCAGGTTTTCTATGTGCTGTCAAATTCGTTTTGACAGTTATGGCAGTCTGCCTCACCAAAATGCATCTACCTTCTTTTATTCTACCATGCTTGCGCCGATAAGAAGCTTTCAGTCTGCTGGCAGACTGCAATCGGTTGGGGTGGCGTCGCTTTGTCCGCCTAATGCCTGAGAAAAAAAGACGTTGCAATATGTAGCAGCGATGCATAGGTTATTATAATATTAGTTTATATTTGGAATTAAAAAAAAGCAGCGCTACTACATATAAACCATTATATAAATCAAGAATCGTAACTGCTTGTGTTGTTGTCTACATCAATATATACAATATATATATTGTAAAACAAAATCTGTACATAAATATTTTTTCTTGCGATGGACGTTTTGAATGACGCTGAGTCCAAAAATCACATTTTTAAAATTTTTGTCTGTCTGTCTTTCTGTCTTTCTGTCTGTCTGTTAAGGCATCACGCGAAAACCACTGGATAAATTTAAATAAAACTTGACATCTAGGTTCCTTATATGGTATACCTAGTGATCATATAGGCTACTTTTTATCCAGTAAAAAAGGTTGGACCCGGTAGAGGGCGCTGCGATCGGGTTCCAGGCATTCCTTTTTTTAGCTTATCTCCGTAACCGTTCATCTTATTTGTATGAAAATTTGTATGTAGAGGTTTACGGATACGGTGAGTTTTTATGACTTATCTACTCTGTTCTATCTTGAACACCAGAGGGCACTGCAGTACAAATATTTTGAAAAACATACAAAAACTCCTTAGCAGCTTATCCGATTTGCATAAAAAATTGGTATATAAGGGTTTTCTGATACGGTGAGTGTTTTGAACTTATCATTTTTGTACTATCTTGAACACCAGAGGGCGCTGTAGTACAAATATTTTAAAAAATCTCAAAAAACTCCTAAGCCGTTTATCCGAATTGCATGAAAGTTGGTATATAGAGGTTTTCGGAAACGGTGAGTTTTTATGGCTTATATACTCTGTTCTCTCTTGAACACCAGAGGGCACTGTAGTAGAAATATTTTAAAAAACGTCGAAAAAGTCCAAAACCGTTCGTCTTATTTGCATGAAAATTTGTATGTAGAGGTTTTCGGATACGGTAAGTTTTTATGACTTATCTACTCTGTTCTATTTTGAACACCAGAGGTCGCTGTGGTACAAATATTTTAAAAAACGTTGAAAAAGTCCAAACCCGTTCATCCTATTTGTATGAAAACTTGTATGTAGAGGTTTTCGGATATGGTGAGTTTTTATGACTTATCTACTCTATTTTTTTCTTGCACACCAGAGGGCGCTGTAGTACAAATATTTTAAAAAATGACGAAAAACTCCTAAGCCGCTTATCCGAATACATGTTTATAATATACATATATACATTATACATTATACATTTTACATATATATTAAAAAATGACGATAAACTCCTAAGCCGCTTATGCGAATACATGTTTATAATATACATATATACATATATAAACATATATACCTATGTACATATACATGGTCGTAGCGAGGGTAGGGCAGGGCAGGGCAATTTCTGGCCCCCCCAATGTGTATATGTATAAACATGTGTATATTATACATACATACATATACATGGGCGTAGCGAGGTCAGGGCAGGGGAGGGCAGTTGGTTCCTGATATGCGTATGTATATACATGTATATATTATGCATATTTACATACACAAACACATATACATAGATATGGGCGTAGCGAGGGTAAGGCAGTTGGTCCCCCTGATATGTTTATGTGTATACATGTATATATTATACATATTTATATATATATATATTAGGGCGGGTCGATTTAAAAATCGCTCAATGCTCTGTGAAAATCGTATTCTAGGGATCAAAATAAGAAACTTTGCCGAAGGAACCATAACTCTAAAACGAATTCTGATGTCCCCCAATTTGGGTCGAACTTTTGGGTAGGGGCAAATTTTGAAAAATTCCACTTTGACCCATTTAGAGTGCTCCAATCGAGTCCAAATGTATGACCGACCCCCACTAACTTTGGAGGCTTGACTCACCCATGCCAGTGGCACACCCCCTGGAACCCCCTGTGGGGTTCCCCATACAAACATTTCAAAAAATCACCAGTTTTGGCACTTTACATGAAAAAATCAGCGAAATGGCTATGTTTTTTCGCGAAATGGCGGTGCGTATGTTGAATCATCGGGATCTTGGTATGTTGGCATTGCTGACATAGACGTTGCTCCTTGCTCTTCAGTTTCCATCACAACTGCAACCATTGTTAGTCTCCTCTGATTATGTTGATCGTGCATGAACTCTTTGAGGCGTTCGGGAACCCAGCCGCATGCACATGGAGCTGCCTTCAAATCGCATTTACATGTTCCAATGTAAAAAATTGTTTCCAGAGATTTTACATACTCTGTAAATTGTTGGGTTTTGTTTCTTCTCTTGATTTGCTCTTGATACTTGTCAAGCAATTTATTCAATTTATTAAATACACTTTTTTTCAGCATTATTTCCATACCAAGTTTTTCCCAAATTCCATTCAACTTATCTTGTACTTGAATAGTGAATGATTTATGGGAAAACTTTTTTTGTTCTGTTTCTGTTCGCTTAAGTAAAAATAATATCTCAAGATATCCAGATGGGTTGGTAAATTAAGATCAGTTAAATCAGTAGACACACCAAAAACAGTAACATCGTGTTTGGGTATATGACTCATTGGGTTTTCGATAGTTGTTGATGTTGTTGTTGCTTCATCTTGCGGTGTAGAGGATGGTGGATTCATTGTAAACTTTTTGATTTGGAATGGTCAACTTCATTTATTATTTTTTTTTAAATATTTTTTTATCTGAAATTAGCACTTCACACTTTGAGTTCTTCACAACGACTTAATGCATTCACAAAAACTGTTGCGTTATATATGGTCTACGAGACGAGGTAATAAGAATGAAATGGTAATTTCAATTCTACCTGCTGTGTCTTGTGGTGGCTTAAAAACGCACACAAGCAATTTTAGGATCTGCAATTGTGTCACAGTGATACCTTAATTTTTTAAAAGGGTTGCGGTGCATTCCAGTGATACCTTAATTGTTAAAATGGTTGCATAAAACGCGCATTTCTTAAGAAGGTGCCATAAAATACCCACAAAAAGGGTTGTAAAACAACCTTCATTTCTTAAGTAGGTGCTATAAAAAAACTACACAAGTAAGTTTACGACATGCAGCTGTGTCTTGTGGTGCCTTAAAAAACGCACACAAGCAATTTTCCGATTTGCAATTGTCTCACAGTGACACCTTCATTTTTTAAAAGGGTTGAATAAATTTCTAAAGAGAAAAAAAACTCCAAAAAGAAAAATACATAGGCATTTCGCTGATTTTTTCATGTAAAGTGCCAAAACTGGTGATTTTTTGAAATGTTTATATGGGGAACCCCCAGAGGGGTTCCAGGGGGTGTGCCACTGGCATGGGTGGGTCGGGCCTCCAAAGTTAGTGGGGGTCGGTCATACATTTGGACACGATTGGAGCACTCTAAATGGGTGAAAGTGGGATTTTTCAAAATTTGCCCCTACCCAAAAGTTCGACCCAAATTGGGGGACATCAGAATTCGTTTTAGAGGTATGGTTCCTTCGGCAAAGTTTCTTATTTTGGTCCCAAGAATACGATTTTCTCAGAGCAATGGGCGATTTTTTTGCCTCCCCACAAATCGACCCGGCCTAATATATATATACATATAGATGGAGCTAAAGAAGTCTTACTTCAGTCGTGTGGTCTAAAGCAAACTCTTATTAATTTTTAACAAACATAAAAATGAACAGGATCTTAAAATTCATCACCAAACATATCAAACAAAAAATTCACGTCAACACTTACGATACTATCGAAACTGTCTTTTTTTTTTAAAAATTAATAAATAATTGCTGTAACATTGTCATGATTACATTTAAAATAATAATAAATACATGCATACAAACACACATACATACATACGTACATACATTCAATTGGTGTGAGTGAGTACGCATTTAGTACGAATTGGAGAAAAAAATGTGGGACGGACTGTATTTGCATTGCATTGTTTTTGCCATTTCTTTGAATTCGTTCATCGTTAAGTTTCGATCAAATATTTACTGTGAAATATTTTGCTGTTAATAATTAATTTGACATTTTTAAAGTAAACAAAACGTAAAGTAAAAACGTTACGTAAAAAGTAAACAAAAAAAAGAAAATTTGATGCTGATTTGGAAGTGATGTGTGTAGATAAAATTAATTTGTTAAATGCAGCTGCTCTTAAAAACACCAAAAAGAAAAAAAGTAACAACGTTCATCCTTTTCTTACAAAATGTGTCTGTTCTGGCCACGCGTCATTTGTTTTCAGATTTTATAATTGGATAAAAAAATGAAGTATCCTACGAGCTTAACACTTTTCGAACAAGTTATGCCATGGAAGCTGCTTCGCTCGCTCGCTCCAATTATGTAATTTAGTACTTAGAAAACAAATTTAATATATTCTGTCTCATCTTGCTTCAACCATTTTTCATTATTTTTAGCCAATGCCTTCCATTTTTACTTAAACAAAAACGTTTACGAAACATTTACTAAACATTTACTAAAAAGAAAACTTACATTTGCGAAATAGTACAGACGATTTGATCATCATGGTAAATGAGTTTATGTTCAAATTTCTTAAATCAATAAAATTTAAATGTTTCTCTATGATAATATCATTAAATAATAAGTTTTTAATAACTTTTAATTTTGCTTAGGGACTTGACAATAGCAATCATAAGCACAATCATACAATGTTCCTCTCAAAACATGATTGTTACAACTATGTTTTTTCTCTGAGTATGACAGTTAGTTTTTTCAGTTAACAATATTGTTTTGAACAACGTCTTATTATTTCCGCTTAAGCTGTGAACAATTTTTCAAATACCTTTTAATTGAAATAAATGTTTGTAAAGTTTTAGTTTTAGCAATATAAAAAGACAGCTAAGAGATCTCTGATATTCTCATCTTGTTTGACGCATTTCTATTGTGGAATATTATTCAAATACACTTTATTGACACATATGTTAAGGAATGTTTTATTTTCAACAACTAAAACATCTAAAAGATCTTTTATAGTCTTTATTATTATTTTGCGCATTTACTTGGTTTGACGCAATATATTTTTTGTCATTTCCTTTGACGCATTTCTACTATGGAATATTGGGCAAAAACACTTTTAAGCCATACATTTTAAGAGTGTGGAATCTTTTATTTTTGGCAATTTACGTAGATTCTTTAGACACAATGTTTATTTAATTTTCGTTGACGCAATCCTACTGGGGAATATTTTTTTTGGAATCAGCTTTTATTGACACAAATGTTATGTGTGTAGAATGTAGAATAGTTATAAACTCTTTGCTTTCTGATTAGGTTATCCACGAAGATAGTTTACGAACCTGTTTTTTTTTTAAGTGAACTTTTTTTTATTGCTAAAGCTTATTACAATATCTGTATTCAGTAGCGCAACCAAAGGGGGTATTTTGGGGTTTAACCCTCCGTTGCCCCCAAAATTATCGTAGCAAAAAGAGACACTTTTAAAGTGACTCACATGAAAAGTAATCACAAGTTTTTATCAAAAGAAGGAGAACTCAAAATATAAATTTCAAATCATTTGTCGTTGAACCGTTAAATCTTTTAAACTATCCATATTTTATTCGTTCAGAATACATGTGTTTAAATTTTTTTTCATTGTAATTCTGACCGTTTGTGGTATTATTGACAATTCTTCGATTTGATCATGGTGTGAGAAACAAGGTGGTAGCGTATTTTCTCATTCTTTTTGGAAGCATATCTCTCTCAGCAAAAATGTCTCTAGATCTGTCAAAAAAAGGTGATGGTTAATTTTAATCAAAACCCATTAGAAAAACGAAGTTTGTGAAATTTGTGTTTTTGGTTTGAGTCTACTTTAATGAACCTGCTGAATTTCAAGGAGTTGCTCGGGCCACATGGGGAATAGTGACTTTTTTTTTCAATGCCATTATAATCTACGAAAGAAATGCTACCTTGTACGCAAAATACAATTATAATTCTGCCATGCCTTGTGATAAGCAACTTTATGAAATTTAAGCGAACTCATTAAACTAAACTTGTTCCGTGTTTTTGTTAATTTTTAAAAGTATACGAGTATTTAATACAAAAGTGCATAAACAATGGAACAATACTGCAATGGCGCCACCCATTGAATGAGCAACTGTGGTGAAAGGGCGTTTAGTTCCCTAGATAGAGCTGTGGTTGAAGTAATACTACTTTACTAGTATCGCCTGTGGTCGAAATTCGACCGTATGAAAATTAATATTAAAGTCACTAAATTCACTTAGTGCCATAGTCCCATAGTAAATAAATACTTAAATATTAAATATTTCTTCGAGTCTTTTAGAACCTTCTTTTGAATAAATCATCAAATTTTCGAATATAAAAAAACTTCTTCAGAACTGACCCATAGAGGTGATCCTTCAACATTTCTTCTAAGCACACCTAACCTCTATATGCCATCCTTTTTGAGATATCCGTACAACAAAAACAAATATCGGCGATTATAGTTCATATCTCTCCCGAATTGCCCCCAGGAGATGTCAATTATATATAATTATTACATATTAGTTTTCCCACCTTCAACATTTTTCCTGAACACTTTTACCCCCTATCTGGCAATCTCTGGGGGTCCCCATACAAGAAGCACAAAAACTGTCGATTATAGCTTATATCTCTCCCAATTTTAACGCTAGAGCTGTCAAATATATAAGCTGGTCCTATAAGTTTTTGCTTTTCAACATTTCTTCTTAACACACATATCCTCTATGAGCCACACTTCTGGGGTTCACCATACAAAAAACACAAGGACTGTAGATTGTAAGACATATCTCTTCTGAATTGACCCCTAAACAGATCAAATTATGAGCTAGTCCTATAGTTTTTGACCTTCAACATTTCTTCTGAACACACCTGATATGTATCAGTTACGTATAAGAGTTTTGCATATACCGTTTGTTGTCAGTTTTAGGCATAGCGCTAGTTTAACTAAAAGGTTTACTTTAAGAACTGGTTAGTCGAGTTTCTCTTGAATTGGCATCCAGTCATCATTATTGCAATTAAGAAGTGTAGTGAATAAATTATGAATTGATACAGCAAAACTGAAATGTGTTTAACTAATAAAAGGGATATAATAACACCTACCACCAAGCAAAAAACAAAAAGTTGCTATGTTTTCTGCTTGCCTGGCAGGTAAATCAGAAATGCTGGCATTAACAGAGCGATCCTTAACAATGTTAACGTTAAGAGTGATGGTATTAACAGTGGTGACGATATAGCATTGCTTAGGTTAACATTGCTGACGTTTACACCTATCAAAAAGTGCTAAGCGCGCCTAAAGAAGTTTCCACTTCAAAAAGCAGCAATAATACGATGATTGAAAACGTAAGGTGCTCGAAATGTAACAAACAACATACTTACTCTCGCATTGTAACTCTTGTTTTCACCACCATAAGCTAAAGGAAAACATGAATTATTTAGTAAGCACCTTACGATCTTTCCGAATGGGAAAGATCATTTCCATCCAAAGCATTTATGATACTCTTACTCCTAACACTTTGTTTTGCAAGAGTATGTGTATGATTTATATTTAACTCTACGAAAATGAGTTAAGTATTTATGGATATGATGAATATTTTCAAGAGTATGATGCATATAAGTACAGAGAAATTATGGGTTACGATAAGCATATTCAAAGTATGAATCACTCGTTGCAGATCTCTGATCTAGAGCGTAGAAATGGTTTAAATAAATTTTAAAGGCAATGATATCACCTTTCCAACTGTATATCAACAAACCCCACCAACTTAGACGTTACCGCGCTGTGATCGTGTGAAGAAGAAATCAATCGGTTGAAATTACAAAATTTCAAATTTGAGTGCAAATTTCTCAGAATTTTGCGTAATATATGAAATTTTTTTTTAGATCAATTTTGTAATTTATTCAATTTTCTTTTCAATGGCATCAAAAACATAAACATATCTTTAAAATTAAAAAAGTTGGCTGTACTAAAAAAATTATACTTATTCTTATACTTATACGACGATACTTAATCTTATACGACGATTATGCCGAACGATGCTTGCTTGCTGTTTCACTATTTTTTCATGTGAGTGAAAGAGTAAGAACTATAAGCTGTCGCAAAATCGCTGGTACGAACGATTTTTTGGACGATTTTAATTTTCGCCCACAAACTGAAAATCGGTAAAAGAATCGTCGTCTTATCGGCATGTCTAACATGGGACAAAGTTGCACAGTGTAGTGAAGCATTTTAACTCAAATATTAGCATGCAGTTTATTTACATTTGACTGAAAAAAAATAACGGAAACTAAAAAAAAAAAAAAAAGAAAAGGAGGGAAGGACTTTTATACGAAAAAACGAAATAGTTAACGACAAATGCTCGAGACCATGGAAAAATAAATAGCACAATAATCAGATTTTGGTTTTGCACTCATTTTATTGGAATGACAATAAAAATGTCCTTAACATTAATATTGGTTGAGATGTAGCAGATAATAAAAATATAAAAAATTATTCGCTTTGTACCTTAGGCTCTTACAGAAAATTAAAAGTCTCCCTATATTTTAATATTTGACAGGAAAAATAAATAGCACACATAGCAATACTCTGGAAAGAATATGAAAATTATCAGTTAATTACTGCCTCTTAGGTAGTTTTTTATATTTAACTTATTAATACTTGGTACTGTATCCTTTATTTTGTAAAACCTCATCGCATCTCTGATCCACAGTAGCGGCATCGTCTCAAACGTATATGGCTTCAAAAATTCTTTAATATATTGAAATACTGGAATTAATCCATTATACCAGATATTTTGACAATAGGGCCTATAACATGCCATGAAAATGTACCCCAAACAATTAAGCTCCCACCGCGATGTTTTGCAGTTTTTTGTGTGTATCTCGAATGAAATTCCTGGCATTTTGGGCGTTGCACAATATATCTGCCATCTGGTTTTAATCTGTTTATTTTAGTTTCATCCTTCCAAACGATGTTTTTCCAAAAAGAAATGTCTTTCAGGGCGTGTTCTCTTGCAAACGCATTTCTGGTTGTGATATTTGATTTTTAGATACGTGGTTTTTGATGCCAACTGATGCTTCCAAAAATGTGTGCCTCATTTAAGAGCATGCGAACCCATGCCTTGGCATTATTTCAACATCATATTCTTTTTTTATTTCTACGGAAATTGCCATTGAGATGTTAAATGGATCAGCTTTACTCTTACGCACAATAGCTTTCGTGCAGTGGTTTTTTTGTCGAATTGCTTTGCATTCTTTTTGTTTTAACAAATACGATTGATCCAATCGAACTAATTTTTGAAGCTTTATACACCATTTTTTGTGAACATATCATAGAACCGTTTTGGATGTCCTTTTTTAATGTCATTTTCAGCGCCCTCTATATAGAAGCCTGATAATTATTTAAAAAAAAAAAATATTTTTATGAAGTACTTTTAATGTCCAATAAGCTGTATAAATCTAAAACAAATTTTTGAAAAAAGCTGCTTTTTTTTTGGTTGTTACACGTATACTATAGCTTAAGTATCAAATGTTAATAAATATAACAGAACTACGAATCGCTTTCATATTTTATTCTTTTCGGTGTACAAGCACAACGTTATTATTTTGAAATCCAGCGAACAAAGTGGCGTGCCCTTTCTTGCTTCGAGTCTGCCCGCAGACTGAAAACTTTTTTTTGCAGCGGAAGAATTTAAATATCGTATACATTTTTGAAGAAGCTCTTAGCTCGCGAGCTAATTATGTTCGTAGCTGATCTTAAAGTATGCCTAATGACCTAAACCGATTGATTGCGGCTGCAACGGCAAGCTGTCAAATTAGAAACGATTCTTTATCGACGACAAAGCCGCAGCGGCAAGGGCGGCATTACACCAGTTTCTCTCCATAAAGCTGAAAGTTCATTAACTGCGTTTGCATATGCGTCCGTCAATTCGCTGAACGCAATGCAATAGGCCCATATTAGACGATGTCCGTTTGTCCGATCTTTGTTGTTGCTTTCAATGTGAAAGGCCCATATTAGACGATGTCCGTTTGTCCGATCTTTGTTGTTGTTTTCAATGTGAAACTGTCAAGAAATAGTGAGAGTGAGAGCGGATGAACTTTTTGTAAGGCGGACAAAATATGTTCATTTTGTCTGCTGTTGATGTCAGCAGACAACGGCCACAACAGTGTGGCGGTGTGGTGAAATAAAAGTTTTGCCACACTTTAGCAGCTAAAAAGTACTTTTTCTAAGGAAATGTACTAATATCCTAATATAAGATAAAGGAAAAATAGTTGCTTGAAACACTTACTTTTGGCAAGTTATATTATTAAAATATTGACAAGAAAGTGGTGTTGGAAGAATTTGCCGAGTTTATTATATTTAAAGCTACTAAGTCGTAATCGATTTCCATGTTGAATAAAAAAGTAAAGAAATACCGCGTATCAATAAAAACACAATAGAATAACAATTTCAACTCTAAAACTTTCAATCGCTTTTGTATCTACGCAACGTTGCTATTAAAAGTAGTTGTTTTCAAAGTGCACAAAATAAAGTGCAGTAGAAAATGTACTCAAGCTAAATGAAATGTCAAATGTGTCCGCCCTAAATTTTCTGTCGTGTGACCATCCAGCGGACAAGAGAGTAAAAAGTGTTCATTTTCGTCGGACAAACGGACATCGTCTAATATGGGCCAAACTGTCAAAAAACAGTGAGAGTGAGAGCGGATGAACTTTTTGTAAGGCGGACAAAATATGTTCATTTTGTCTGCTGTTGATGTCAGCAGACAACAGCCACAACAGTGTGGCGATGTGGTGAAATAGAAGTTTTGCTACACTTTAGCAGCTAAAAAGTACTTTTTCTAAGGAAAAGTACTAATATCCTACTATAAGATAAAGGAAAAATAGTTGCTTGAAACACTTACTTTTGGCAGGTACAAATCGCTGCAAAACCTTCCTGTGCTTGTTGTTCATAAAAACTATGTTTGATGCTCATTGATTTGCCGAGTTTATTATATTTAAAGCTACTAAGTCGTAATCGATTTCCATGTTGAATAAAAATAAAGAAATTCCGCGTATCAATAAAAACACGATAGAATAACAATTTCAACCGATAAAGACGATGAAGCAGGGCCATCCATGAGACGCCTCCTGTCTCGCACATAACAGATCATAATGTGGTAAAACAATTACAGATATTATGAATTACTTTCAAAATATTTCACAACTCAATAATTTTACAAATAAACAGCAAAACAATACTTTACATTTTTTATCATTTAACGCAAGAAGTATAGCTTCAATAAACAAATTTAATGAATTTCGACAGAGCTCTCTAGATTTGAACTGCTACCACTAATCATATGCATCCAAGAATCATGGCTTTCAGAAGATACTGCAAATATATATGCGATACCAGGGTACCGAAGCGTGCACTGCTGTAGAGGAGACGGCTATGGCGGCTTATCTTTTTTCGTTACCGAACAACTGCAAATTGACATCGATGATGTATGCAACGAATCGGACTGCCATTTTATACGGATTTCGATTCCTTCAATAAAAATCAACAGCAAACCACTGTCACTTGTAGGTTTCTACCGCTCGCCCAAGTGCTCCGTAAACGTATTTTTAAACCTTCTTGAACACCAACTGTCGCAAAATTCAGCAAGCTGCTGCATATCGGCGGGTGACTCAAATATTGACACCCTGTCGCAGTCTATGGACAGACACTCACTGTTTTCACTGCTGAACGCCAATTGCATGTATTCGGGACATGATTTAATTACCAGGCCAGCTTCAAACACATCCATTGACAATGTTTTTACCAACATACACCGTGAGCAAATAGTATGCAGTGCAATAGAAAACACCATGAGCGATAACAACATGATTAGCTGCATTATCGAAACGAACAGCTAAATGGAAAAATATAAAACATTTGTGAAAACAGTCTATAACTTCGAAAAGACTGCTAGAACAATTGAAACTAACCTCGATGCTATGACTTTGAATGAAAATAATAGCCCTAATGAAATTTATAATTTTATTCACGACGTTATTACCAACGCGATCAGGGAAAATAAAAAGGATGTGGTCACAAAAATTAAGCTCCAACATCTAGCATCGCCGTGGGTCAATCAAAGTTTCAAGGACTTGCTTAAAATAAAAAAACATTTGCTGAGACAAATTAAGCGGCAGCAGCACAGGCACAACTTGAGAACGCGTCTTATCGGTATCTAGAACATAATCAAAGAAACACGGAAAACTCTCACCGACAGCTACTACAAACGAAAACTAACAAAAGTCAAAGGTGACATGAAAGCGACCTGGAAGACCATAAACGGATTCTTCAACCGCACAGCACAACAGGACGTAATTTCAAAAGTTGAAGGTGCCGACGGTGTAATAATAACGGGCAGCGTTGAGGTGGCTAATTGTTTGAACGAATTCTTTACAACACGGGCAGTGGACATAGCCAATTTAATCGAGACAGAACTAGGGGACAACATTAATGCTTTCAGAACTTTGGTCGGCGCAAACAAATTATTTCTTTTTGAACGAGCAACTGTCAGCCAAGTCCAACTAACGATAAATCAGCTCGACACAAGCAAGCCGTACGGTATAGACGAAATCCCGCCAAGCATCGTCAAAAACTCCAGTGGGAGCGTTGCAAAAGCATTGACCACGCTAATATCGTCAATATTTGAACATGGAATCTACCCAAACAAACTTAAACAACAAAAAATCCACATAATATATAAAGGCGGCGACAAAGCAAAAACGCAGAACTACAGGCCCATTGCAATCATGTCAGTGCTAAACACAGTGATTGAGAAAATTATGAAACAGCAAATAAGCAAGCACCTCGAAGACATCCAGCTCTTATATACCCACCAGTATGGCTTCCGTCAGCGATCTGGGACCCAGCCAGCACTAACCCAGGCGATTGACGACGTGTGCGCATACCTTGATAATGGCTGCAGCGAGGTTGGAGCACTCTTTATCGACCTTCAGAAAGCGTTTGAATGTGTAAATCACGAAATACTCATAGAAAAACTTCAATTCGCAGGATTTCATGGGAACAGTCTTTCGCTGATTAGGAACTACCTCGCCGACAGGCGCCAAATAGTATTTAATGGCACCTCCAGGAGCTCACCAAAGGTGGTCTCATGTGGGGTACCGCAAGCGTTCTTGGCCCCATTCTCTTTCTTATATTCATCAATGACATAAAAAACATTACATTGAATGGAAAACTTTTTCTCTTTGCTGATGACATCGCGCTTTTCTATCCAAGCATGTCAAGACTGGCGTTGAGAGCTAAACTCGAGTATGACGTGTCAATGATTAGAGAATTCTTCCGCTTCAACAAAATAGCAATGAATGAAGGGAAAACACAGTTCATGATCATTTCGCCACAGCACAACACAAACGAAAAATTCAAATTCATTATAAATGAAACAGAGGTTATAGAGGAGGATAAAGTCAAGTTCTTGGGCCTGACGGTATCTAACAACCTAAACTGGAACGCACACATACAAAATGTACAAAAAAAAATATCATACGGACTGGGCCTTCTACGTAAGTTCAAAAATAAACTCTCCATCTGCACAAAGCACCTAATATACACTTCGCTAGTGCAATCACACCTGTCATACATGACTATGTGCTGGGCCCACAAAAACACCATAGAACTGAAAAAACTACAGATAATACAAAACAAATGCATGAAAGCAGTATTTGGACTGCCGAGGCGATACCCCAGTCACCTACTCTACCAAGAAACATTCAAAAACGTTCTGCCTATTCGCAAACTATGCCAATACCAACTAATACTGCAGGTGTTCAAAAACATAAACAACATAAGCTACAATACCACACAGTTGCACCAACATACGCACAGATTCAATACCAGGAACAGAAACAACCTAGTCGTGGCGAAATGCAGCAGAGAAGTCACTAAGCAACGATACCTATACGCAGGACCGATAGCCTACAACGAATTACCGGATACAATAAAAAACATAGCTACAATGGGAGTATTCAAAACGAAGTTGAAAAAGCACATACAAACACAGAGCTAGAATCCAAATGCAATTTATATGAAAACATATTAATTACTTATATATTTATTTATTATATTTATATTTACATTAATTGAATTATTTAAGATTATATAATTTACTAATTAAGCTAAGCCAGTCAGGCACGCTCCTTAATAGCCTTTTGGCACTGGAGCACAACAACAAATGTACATAAAGCAAATTGAACTATCTCAAATAAAAAAAAAAAAAAAAAAAAAAAACTCTAAAACTTTCAATAACTTTTGTATCTACGCAACGATGCTATTAAAAGTAATTGTTTTCAAAGTGCACAAAATAAAGTGCAGTAGAAAATGTACTCAAACTAAATGAAATGTCAAATGTGTCCGCTCTAAATTTTCTGTCGTGTGACCATCCAGCGGACAAGAGAGTAAAAAGTGTTCATTTTCGTCGGACAAACGGACATCATCTAATATGGGCCATAGAAATGTGTGTAAGCTTATGAGAGAGAGTTTTATGGTTGCGTTTGTGACGTTCATAAAACGCATTTTACGCAAGCAAAGTTGAAAATATTTTAACTTTCCTTGCTTAAATTGCGTTTATTGACAGCTCGTTACTTATAAAGATAGCGAGAAGAAAGAAAAGCAACTAGTTTGGGCATTGTGTCATTTTTATTTCGTGCTGCTTGTTATATTTTGCGTCTTACTGCTTGTTAGTGAAATATATTTTTGTATTTATTAAATTAAAAAGAAAAATGTAATCGTTTTGCACAGAAAAGTGGATATGGAAACGTAAAACGCAATTATTGTACTCTGCAATAATTTTCTTGCGTAAATTGCGCCAGCGAAGAGAGGGACGCAAATGCAAATGCAGTTAATGCACGGTTGCCACTTGGAAATAAAATATATGACCAGAATTCAAAACAAAAGTGACCAAATGCGGTAAAATGTGACCAAAACAATCTAAATTCGAAAATGCAGTACATAGACACAAAATTATAGAGTTTGCCATATTTTCTATTAATTTTACGAAAATCATATTTTTTTAAAAATCGGCTTTTTCCTTCAAACTAGACTTTCCTTCTCATTTTTCATACAGGAATCAATTTTTATTTGATTTCTCTTCTTTTTCTAAGTTACTTAAATTGGCTTCATTTTTTGGTTGGATTTCAAATGACCGAAATGATTTGTAAAAATTGTACCACAGGCAACACAAAAGCTTTTATTTTCATTGTCTTTCAAGCAGTCAAATGATTGAAGCCACTCTTGGTGAAATTTGCTGTCATTAGGATAATTCACGATCTTGTTAAATCGTTGCAAATGCGTTTTTGTAAGTGAAGATTTTTGTGAACACACCATACCATATTGCAAATGCATATCAATACGTTTTGTTTTTGTAAAAGCAGCTAATTTTTCACTTGCAACGATGTAACAAGATCGTGAATTATCCTATTGTTTTTTTTTTTTTATTGGGTCTGGTTCACTAAAAAATTGCTCACATTTGTTATTTTAATTAAGCGTTAAATATATTAAAATAGTAACCTGCTGCTCGAAGACTTGGGCTCATCTTCTTCTTCTGTCTGCTCCGTATCTTTTCGTAGTTTCTAAGTCACAACAATAAATCTTTAATAATAACATTTAGGTATACGAAAAACATATTCAAATACGAAAAACATATTCATATATCTAATTCCCTACCAATCCATTTTTTTCGTTCTGTTTTTACCATCGACCACTGGCAAGCGAGATTAAAAAACACAAATATATTTTAAATTTTAAAGTTAACTGATAAATAGCAAAGTCATCTGTCAAATGTCATATGATAAAAATGAGTGCATTCAGTGGTCATGCATCGGTGCGTTCAATTAAACACATTTATGGTTCGCTTCCAGTAGTAGGTGTAAAATGTTGCGGTTCATGCATTTACTTTTTAAGAAAGTCTAAATTAAAAGTAAAGTTTTTCTTTTTCATTTCTTTAGAAAACGTGACCAGATGGCGAAAAAATGACCAAGCGACCAAGTAACAAAAAAAAGATGACCACATTTGGACACAAATGACCAAAGTGGCAAACGTGGCCTCACAGCCGCAACCGCAGTCAATGTGTCTAGGCTATAATAAACACTTGTAATAATAATTGCACGAAAAAGCTTACAAAAATCTTACATGAGTAATATTATCACGAGGGTACCGTTTTGATTTTTCTACAATAGCAGAGATAGTATTTTTCAATAGTTTCTCAAGATTTTTTCAAGCTTAAGGCTTATGTTGTTAAAGCTTGTTATAATATTATTCTAAAGCACTTTGGCCGGTTGAGCGGTTGGAGTGCTAACGACTGTGAAAATGTGAGTGTGTTAGTAAAAAATGTGTGGGTGATAAAAAAATAAACTAGCAGCTGTTCAAATTATTTGCAAACCTTTCAGGAAAAAGTCAATTGTATGAAAGTTCTCTTACTAGCAAGAAAAAAAACAGTCATTCAGTTTCAAAGAAGTATTCATCAAATACGTTTCATTATTTTTTTTAATGCCAAATAAATTTTAATAATATACAACGAAAAAATAAAGAAATATGAAGTTTTTTTGCGCGGTTATAATTTTTGTGGGTAAGTAAAAACTTTTAAATTTTTTGTTACAAATCATTTTTTAGGCAAATTATTAAAATGACATAGCATACTAATTAAAAATTGTTAACTTTCCTTGTGCATTTGCTAAATTTTTTTAAAATCCATTTTATAATAATTTAAATAAAATCAATTTGTTTTATTAAACTTTACGTTTTGAGTAAGAATACTTTTATTAGGGTGGGTGGGTGGTTGGCAGAGAAAACAGACATTTTTTTAAAAATTCATAGCTCAGTCAAAAACAAACATTTTTCCAAAATTTTTTTAGCAAATTACAAGAAAAAAAAAAAATCAAAAAAATATATTTTTCACTCCAACATGGTTTTATAGAGCTCCAAACTGGTGGCAGAGAAAAAAACGGGGCCTCGTGGTTGCAGCGCTGGGAGTTGCAAAAATTGTCCGATCTGGAAAAAAATGTCTTTTTTAAATCTTAACAAAATTGGTTATCGTATGACACGAGGTTTTTTTTTAATTTTTTTTTTTCAATTTTTGGTGATGTTCCAAATTTGAAAGTGTGTTTTTTCGAAAAAAATATTGACTTTAAAAATTCATAAAAAATCGAAAAAAAATTTTAAAAAAAGCTCGTGTCATACGATAGTGAATCAAGTTTAAAAAAATACAAAAAAAAAAGAAATTTCGTCAAAAAATGAACCTGCTAGTGCCGCAATCAGTACGAAAAACATGGTTTCGAGATAAACGCGTTCAAAGTTTGTGAACAAAGAAAAAAAAGGTTACCTTCAATCTGCCATGCCTGCTTCGTACTGTATGCCTTCGTTATCTTGTGTTGTGCTGTTTCTTATAGTTTTTTGCAATCGTTTAGCAATTCGGGCTTCTTCAGAAGCTTCATATGCCTTCAATTTGCATTTCAAACGATTTGCATCATTTCCTTTGGAAAAATGCTGCAAATGCTACAATGCTGTAGCTCCTATGGTGATACCAAGTAGTTGAAGCATTTGAAAATAACTTACTAAAAGGTACGAAATAACAACCACCAAAAGTCAGGTAGCAAGTAAAACAAGTATATACCAGCTGCCGTACGTAGGTAGCGCAAAAATTAAAAATGCGCTCTCACTAATCCGGCTGTAACTTTTGAACCCGTAGGAATTTTTCAATGAAATTTCTTAGAATCTTAAGAATATTTACTAAAATACAAAATTATTAAAAAAAAGTCGATTTAAAAAAACTGCCAATGTCATGTCCCCCCTTAAAGAGAAAACAGCAGCTAGAAATCCTGAAATAAATTCGAATAGAAGCGAAGTATTACAAAGATTTTTAATCCAAAAGAGTATTAAATTAAATACTGTTCAATAGATTCCCAAATTTAAACAAAAAAAAAAATTTAAATAATTTTGTATTAAATTTTAATACAGTTTAAATAACAACGATTTTTATAGCCCAACGCGTACTGCGTAAGAGGTATATTAACTTTGTCATTCCGTTTGTAAAGCCAATAAGGAGGCGTGGCAAGTATAGAAAAGAATATATATTTTTGATCAGCATCACCTCCTGAGTCGATTTCCGTGTGTCCGCCTGTCTGTTCGTTTATCGACACGATTACAGCCGTAATTTTAAAGCTATCGCAATGAAATTAATTTCAATTCAAATTCAATTTTTAAAAAACGAAGATCAAGTTCGAGAATGAGCCAAATCGGATGAAAACCATGCCTACCTCCCATACAAAGTAGCTTCATATTAACCGTAAAATCCCTTAAAAATCTGCTAAAATTGCAGAAATGTCTTGGAATTTTGCACATAGGCTTTTATATATAATATAGACTATCAAAATCGGATGAAAACCACGCCTACCTCCCATACAAAGTGGCTTAATTGAAAACGTTAAATCGCTTAAAACTCTGCAAAAATTACAGAAATGTCTTGAAATTTTGCATACAAACTGTGATATTTAACATAAGTCACACTTTGATATTTGGCAAAATCGGATGAAAACCACGCCTACCTTCAATACAAAATTACGTCATCAAAATTGAAAACCTTTCGTAAATATAAAAACTGAATGACATCGTGTCTGTATGTACCCAAGTTCCGCCCACGTTGTTTATCCAACCCATACATATATATTCTTCGGTAAAATGTGGAGTCCTTATACTAGAAAAATGGGTGTGGCATTTTATTTGGCTTACAAATTATTTTATGTGGCAGCTAAGGGTAAATTTAAATTAAGCGTATGACACAAATATTTTTGCAGATTATATATGCAAATTTTATAGACGTCTAAAGACTTCGGATATACTTCAGTACGAAGCTCCATTCCTTACTAGTTTAACACCCATGGTGTAAGAAAACCAGGTGGAAGCGAATTTTTCACCACACTTTAAATTGCCCCGGGTCTGTCAAAAAATTCTGACAGGGAGAGAGCAACTGTTGATTAGTGCCAAATTTTATTGGCTGCGTTCAACAGGTACAACTTTTGTGCAACCGGTTAATGTGTGTCTGCTGAACGAAAAAAATATCAGTGTCTAATCACAACATGGGAAAATGTCTGTCTTTCGCCGCACTTTATATTTTTGATACATTTGCTCAACGTATTGAGTATTTCCAGTAAAAAATTTGGATTTTTTTTAAATTAGTGTGTTTTTATTACAAATGAAATAAATAACGCAAAATATAACAAGAAAACACAAATTTTCCCCTGTTTGATAACTTTTAAAACAATTGTGTACACAGAAATAAAAAGGGAACGTTAACTGATACCTGATCAGAGACACAACATGTTGTACCCATTATTCAATTATTATTAGGTTGTTCAGATATTTGACATCAACTCACAAGAATAATAGCTTAAACACATTAACGATGACAACAACATTGCCACATGATTCAATTATTATAAGGTTGTCCAGATATTTGACGTCTACTCACTCTAATTTGAAGAGGAGAGCAAAAGAGCAATTTTGTAAGGACATAAAAATCACGCAGTTGCCGGAATATCATACTTTTTCATAGTACAAACCAATAAAGATACATTTGACTACTACGAGTACTTTTTGAAATACTTGCTTGTGTTGAACCAAAATATTATGAGCTTTACAAATGTTATGGTCACATTTTAGACGTAAAATAATATTGGAAAAATAAAACTTCTGAATGTTGTACGCATTTCATACAGAGTTTGTATGAATATTTTTATTACATATTGCACACTGAATACAAAACAGTCACAACTCCAAATTTTTAAATTTCAAGGTGAAGCCAAAAACAATTTTATTTTTGAAGAAACTCCATACAAGGCAATGAGACAAAAATTTTTTTTTAATCTATAGAGAAAAAAGATGTGTACAAAATGTATTTGTTGTGTTACAGCCAATGTTTATGATCACTACGAATAGTTTTACATTAAAAAGTAAAAATTTGTAAATTTTGAGTTGTGACTGTTTTGTATTTAGTGTGCGATATATGTATTTTTTTATATTTGAGTAAAAATAAGTAAAAATTGTAGTCAGTTTATGTGTAAAAAATATTGGAATAATGTTTTCAAAATAGTTTAAAATAGTTTCTTTGACCAAAAGTATAAAAGTAGTGATTTCTGCATTTGTGTTTGTGAAAATCAAAAATTTTTACTTTTTTCCTCTTTTGACAAAAGATAGCTAGATTTGTTCAGTCAACACAGAACTTTTTTATATATTATATATAAAACTATATTTTATAGTTAATGGTTGTGTTAATATGCCTTCTAAGTGTTTCGTGATATAACCATTGTCATTTTTTCAAGAACGTAAAAATATTTTTGATGTAGAATTACGTCTTACATTACGTTTGTCATTTTTGGGGTCTTTTGCACAAATTTTTCCAAGCACATTGATTCTTTAAATATCATAGTAAATTCGAAATATTTATTGAACTAATTTTATACTTATTACACATTAAAAATATATTTTGTTTGTTAAAATTTTAAATTTTCAAATTAATTTAAGATATATAAGCTCTTTACTTGGGAAAAATAAAAAATTCATATTTTTCCGAAATATTTATTTCCAATTATTAAACCTAAGATTGAAATAAATTTATCAAAAAATATAGCAAACAAAAAACTCTACGTCTACGATAATATCTGTGTCTTTTGTTTACATAAAATAAGGGTATGCCAAATATCTGGATAACCTTATAATGGCTGCATTCTATCCGAAAGAGCGCTCAGGTAGCGAAGTAGCATAAAGTCATGGCAGAATTTTATGGTAGGGCCGACTCGGAGAGGAATGAAGTAGAAAGCAGAATAAAGCGGGCTAGATGTCAAAATCAGCTGTTCATCTCACGTTGCTTTATGTTCATTTTTCGCAGCCGATTTTAGGTTAAAATTTTAACAGTTTTTTTTTGCCAATTTAAGACTTCTTTCACATTTTAAAGTTGTTATTACACTGTTTTAATAATATTTTCACTCAAACTATCACAAATTTAACACACGCGACCGCACTACTTGCAACTTGGAAACATAAAAATTTTTCTTAATTTGCAATTCCTTGTAAATTCGTCGTTTTGACAACTTACCAACCTTTTCATTATCCACTATTCGTTGACGCGTGAGGACACTGAGCCAACCGGCCCTACCTTATAATTCTGCCATGCATAAAGTGATACTTTCTGCTGAACTATTTTTTTTTTCGAAACGTCAAAAGGCAAACAGCTGTTCGACAATAAATGCTTTTTGTCTCAAATTTATTTTTTTTTATGTTCTGTGTGCACACGTTTCAAACAGTTTTAGTTAAAAGCACTACTAAGCATTTAATAATTTAGTAATTAATAAATTTAGTATTTGGTATATTTATCTGTCAAAATAAAGCAAGCGTAAGCCGCTCAACTGAAGTAGCATAAAATATTTTCGCTACCTAAGATGACGACCGCTCAGGGAACGTGTTGTGCAAGCACTTTATGCAACATACCATTCAGCCCGAAAGTTGTTCAACAGTTACGTAGCAAATTTTCCGCTGAATGCAGCCAATGATTGAAACATGATTGTACCTGCTGAACGTAGCCATTTATTTCTGCTGTTTTTGACAGATGCGGGTACAATTTTTGTGAGAGAGGTGAAAAAAACGCTTTCACCATGGTAGAATTATAAGGTAAGTGCAATTCGGAGAGCAAATGACGACATAGAAAAACATTGGCGTAGGTATAATGTCACTTTTGACATTTGCCGTTTACTCGTTCGGCTATAGGAATGTATAATTTGCTTGTAACCGTATATCTCAATTGAGTACCCAGATTTTATGTGAGAAAACGTAAGAAAAGTGATTAAAAACCATAAAAAGTTAATAAAACTAGCCGTGTTATTTTATATACAATACAAAATTAATTGTATTTTAATTGTAAATGAAGCAAATACAAGTTAGCTTCTAATTTAACTTGAACTCGGCTACTTACTTCGATTGTTCGGTAACCGATTTATTTACATCGCTTTGTACGGCTGCTTTCAACTGTCAAAATATATTTTGACAAAGTAAATTGCAGCTGGTAAAGTTAAAATATGTTCTTTTAAAAATAAAGCTGCAAGTGTTTATTTTATTTAACATACTTGTGCCAATCATTAAGATAAAATATTTACAAAGCCTCAAAGAAATTACCATGGATGTGCCCAAACATTTGTGCCCAGCAATTTCATCGGATAACGTCACGCTAAGTATTCATGGTAACCTCTCATTCTCATCATTGATCCACACCAAGCTTCTTATGGCGTTGAGGATCCAGAATTTGGCATAACACACATATCTGGCTTTGCGTCGTCACAATGTTAGCATTGTGGACTCCATCCATAAGGTAAGTAAAGCTTTGGACATAGCGTATCTACGTTACGAAATAAGAGATATTCCTTTTACATACCAGATCGCATGAAGCTATGTAGATGGCAGTGAAAACTGAAAGACGAAAGCGTGCTGTTATTTTAGAGCATGCAGGTGTACGTGAAGCAAATATTAATGCTGCGGAGGGAAAACGAAAATCCAAAATTCTTGCATCTGAAACTGAATGGCAGGAACACATCAGCAAAACAAGTGGTGAATCAGTGGCAATGTTAGCCATAGCTGATGCGTGTTGTAGAGGATTAGTTGCTGTTCTAAAGTCGCTGGTTACTGCGGAAGGACACACAAAGCTTGGCCAAGGCACCGTTTTGTTTGTGGAAAGCCGGAGTAAGTTAAGGATATTTTTTTCGATATTTGCAATTAATTTAAAATTCTCTTTAAGATACTTGAGAAAAAATCAAAACAATTTTACTGCTAAAGAACACTTACCAGCAAAACAATAACTACAAATAACAACAGTTGCAAGTACCAGGACAGCTACAAGCAACAAAACAATTACCGCCTAACCAACAGTTCCCAGCTACACTCTCGAAGGGTGAAAATGTGCAACTAGTTGTCATGGATACTTCCTTGCTTTGCACTGGATGCTTTTCATGTACCCTAATTGAATATGTGCGCTAGAGATAATTTCAGAGCAGAGCGAACTTCAGACATATCCGATTGTCCGATTGTGAGATAAAAGGTTTGTCTAGTATCAGGAAGTAAAAGTAGTAAACATTTAATCAAATTTACTTTGCAGGCCTGCCGGAACATTGCGATGCAGATATGGTGTCTAAGCTAGAGCAACTTATACCAAATGGCAGTATTATTAAATGTGATTCTGTTGAAGTTTATGGAGAAGATTCATCTCACGTTATCAAAGTTAACCAAATACCAAGAGCGCTTGTAACGGCCGGATTTTTGGATTTGCAGAGCTTAAGAAATAAAATTTTAATTACGTAAATAGAGAGAACACACATTACTAAAGTATAATGCATTTTTTTTTAAAGTTTAAATTGAAAATAATCTGTTTTGGTAAAACAAAGCTAAATTGTCACATACATAAAAATTAATATGGACTTTCTAGAAACACAGTAAGCCCGCAGGTGGCGTTGCAAATTGACGTAAAAAAAAATAATACTTTTCCGGTGGGACAAATAAATCCTACAGAAAAAAAAAAATTAAAAAGGTTTGTGGTTAATTTGGGATATGATAAAATATCATAAATTTTCGGGCTTTTAACTTTGAGCTCAAAATTTTTATAATTCAAAAATTAAGGGCCCTATTATGAATTACAATTCAACTCAATTGTTTTCGTTTAACGCATTACTAACATTTTGTTGAACCATTGATGAACGCACTTTTAAGCATTTCAACAAATCACAAATGAATATTTGAAGTAGTCTGTCCGCCAATTCATATTTGCAAAACAGCTGATTTTGACAGTATACCTACGCCATTGTTATTGTTGTGTAGCAGAAGAGAGGGTGATTCTAAAGCATCTACCTTATAATTGTATCATGGCTTTCACCTGGTTTTCTTACACCATGTTTAACACCCTTTTGATACTATGGTGAATAAATTTGATACTATGTTATGGTGAATATTAAATCTCTGCACGAATGCACTCGTTTTTCTTACAACAGCAGAGCCAACAGTGCAGAGGTCAGATCTTAACAGAACTCTATTAGTCAAGCGAGCGTGACCAACCCATGTAACGACAACGAACGATCACTGCAGAGCACTCGTTAACTTAAAAGCAGAACATGTTCGCCGCTCGCTGTAGCAAAACATAATGTTGTTTGTTTTATAAAAATGAAACAATTTAATTGAACAGCAAGAAAAAGCATTAATCATATCTAACGCAGCAGCAAATTAATAATAAATCAATAATCTATTCTTTATTTTTAAAATCGTTATTTAGTTGTACTTAAAATTCTGAATACGAATTCCGATTTTAAAGCTCTGCTGAAGATTAAGAAAAAGAATATCAAACGACAAAAACAACTGAAATGCATATAAATATGTACATTTTACAATCGTAAAAATAACAACAACAATACAAGCAGTTACTGAGAAATATTCCAAGAACCGAATCGTTTCAAGAAACAACACTATAGGCCCAACCAAAATAGACGTGTTGCTCCGTAACGAGTAGAGACGAAAATGTTCGCTTTAATGCAATTCAATGTTGTTGTCCAAAATGAACAAACGTAATTTAACGAAGCTGAACGAAACAGCTTGTCCAAACGTTTTGTTCCGTAAAGGCCCTTATAGACGAGCAACTAATCGCAAAACTGTTTGATGGATTTATCTACAGACGAAACGATCAGTTTTCCAATTCCAGTACTAAAACTTTTTCTTCTTGGAAAGATCGCGCGTAGTATATTGAAAATGAATGTAAATAATAGTTTTTACTATGAATCTGACGCTTGGGTGCTGATTTTGCTACAAACACATTACTAGTTGAAGAGCTGGTTGATATGAAATCGCAAAAAATCAAAACTTTTTAATTTTTACCAACTGATTGATAAACTGGTTGAAAAACTGAAAATAACACCTTAACTCATCCACACACGACTTGTTTTCAACAACCAGTTTTGCGATTAGTTGCTCGTCTATAGGACCCTTAAGAACCGAACTGCTAGCGTCTCAACGCGTCAGACGTTCGGCAAGTTGCAATCGTCTCGTTTCGTCTATTTTGGTTAGGCCTTATGATGCGTTCGCAACTTTGGCGCGAACTAAAGCAACAAGCGTCGGAACGTCAGCAGCAACTGAAGCATCAATGTAGGTGTTCACACATCAGTCAAATGATTGAAGTATATCGCGATTTTTTACTCTCTTTAACACTGTCTGAAAATTTTGATTGACGCTTGCTCACACACGATTTTTCGATTGAAGTTCCGATGCAGGCATTTGTTACTTTTCTGCTACCTACTATTTTGTGAATTCATATCGTGCTGTGGGGAACATTTTATTTGGGTGTTTCTTCTATTAAGTTGTTTTGTGTGCATAAAAATTTTACAAAATAGAAAATAATAGCGGAAATATAGTTAATCTTTAAGGTTTAAAATTGATCACATTGAAAATCAATACGCCAGAAATTGTACCTATTTGAATGACCATCGGATGCAAGACATAAAAAAAATAGACTGACTAGAGAAGATTTTAGAGTTAATTTTCGCTCTGAGATAAAGTTCATTTTTCTTTTTACATAGGAAAGCAACAACAAATTTTGATTGATTCAATTTGACTGTCGTATGAATACCTCCAATGCATTATTTGTTCATACAAAAATTTGAATTTTTCTTTCTTGTATTTTACTATTTTGTGGATTTATTAAAGGAGTGAAAAAATCCAAAATTAGATGTTTGTTTTATGGACGATATAACTGATATTCTGTCATAAATTTTATCTTTGTATGATGAATACGAGTATTATTAAAGGAATATTATAAAGGTATACGCTTAAGTGTCCCCCAAAAACGTTAGCATGACATTCAAAAAATTTATAAAAATACCCCCATTGAAACCGCGCTGTAAGACGTAATTCTACGATGCGCAAATTGGAATTGGTTGGTCACCCACCGCATTCTCCAAACTTGGCCCCCAGCGACTATTATCTGTCCCCAAACCTCAAGAGATTAAGATCGAATGAGGAAGTCATCGCGAAAACCAAGCTATATTTCGAATGTGTTTCGTACTACACAAGTGGCATCGAAATGTTGAAAAATCGTTTTACCAAGTGTATCGACATCGTAGGCAACTAAAAAAAAAAAAAACGAAGTGACCATTTTGGCCCTTGAAGGACTGTAACCGAGCTTCTTATAATCAATTGTGTTTGTGCGTGTTGTTGTGAAATGTTTGAACACAAATGACCGAGAACTGGACCTACAAGTTTTATGCCGACTTCGCACGGCTTATGTTCTCAAGAAGCTTTTCATGACAGTTTTTACTCTCTGAGGTTTGCCATTGTCTGCAGAAGGCGGACGGTCGAACAGAAAAACTAATTCAATTCAAAAAAATTTCTGTGTCAGGTGGGAATCGAACCAGGGTTCTCTGGCATATGGGTCACACACTCTACCCACTGAGCCACGACCTAACGCAATATTCATAGACCGACCTAACGCAGTATTGTGAATTAGCTTTAAGCAAAGTTTTTTTTAAAAGAGGCGGGCGGAAGGGGCGTAGTCAAACCTAACTAAGCAAAATTTAATTTAGGATGTAAATATTATATGAGTCAAATTTAAGCAAAATCCGTTTAGCCGCTTGGATTAGTATAAAGTTCAAGCAAACAAATAGAAAATGAATTTTATAAATATCGAAAAATAATGTTTTTTTCTCTTTTCTCATATAGCTTTTATGAATTATACAAGCCTTTTATCCACATGTAATGGCTCACCATCTCCATGGAATACTAACCTCAAGTAAGTTATGAATATTTAAATGAGTTAGTTCAAATAAGATTATTCAAATTATGACAGAAATCTTAAGTTACTTGCATCTGAACATTTTAAATCCAAAACTCCATAAATCTATTAATAATACACTAGTATCGCCAGTGGTCGAAATTCGATCATATGAAAATTAATTTTAAAGTCTTCACTTATGTTACTTTATCTGAATGTTTTTATTTGTCTGTTGTAATTTCTATTTTCAATGAGGCATTCAAAGAGAATCTTATTTTTCAACAATTTAGGCTCAATAAATATAAACACAAAAATACATAAAATAGGGAAACACTTGTGAGGTTTAAAGCAGAGAACTGCAAAACTCACTTTTTGCTTGATTAAATCATTCACTGTAATTCTTACTCAACTCAACTCATTCAACAAAGTTCAGCGTATACAATACTGGCGAACGCGTCTTTTGTGTCAGTTTGAGTTTGAGTTCGTCTGATCGAACTCACGTGTTTGAGTGTTGACGTTGAATAAAATCAAATGATGCTGCTAAGGAGGTCATACGTCAGTCAAATGATTGAATCAATCAAAATTTGTTGTTGCTTTCCTATGCAAAAAAAAAATGAACTTTATCTCAGAGCGAAAATGAACTCCAAAATCTTCTCTCGTCAATCACAATTTTGATTGAGCTCCAGACCTGCATCAATCAGTCAAAGGGTTGCATTATTTTACTTGTCTGCTTTTTAGTAGGCAATTATATCAAGAAAAGTAGTTAACTGGAGACAAAGGTAGTTTTTTGTTAATTTCATTAATTCTATTGTGTTTTTTATGACTTGCATCCGATGGTCATTCAAAAAGGTATAATTTCCGGCGTATTGATTTCCTAATGTGATCAATTTTAATCCTAAAATATCAATTATATTTCCGCTATTGTTTTCCATTTTGTAAAATTTTTATGCACACAAAGAAACACCCAAATAAAGTGATGCACACAGCACGATATGAATTCACAAAATAGTAGATAGCAGAAAAGTATCAAATGCCTGCGTTGGAGCTTCAATCAAAAAAAAATCGTGTGTGAACAAGCGTCAATCAAAATTTTCAGAGAGAGTTAAAGAGAGTAAAAAATCGCGATATACTTCAATCATTTGACTGATGTGTGAACACCTACTAAAAGGCGTCGTTTGTGTGAGCTGATTCATGATACAATAATTTACAAGGTAGCCTTGACAACTACCTTTTTTCTCACGAGCGGCGATCGGGAGTTGTCAAATCAATACAAAGTTTAACTTATCATCTGTTTTGCTGCTTCTTCCAAATCACCAGCAGAACTGTCACTCCTGCCTTGTAAATCATTATACCATGAGCTGATTGACGGATTGAATTCACAAGTTTGAGTATTGGCGTTGAAGTGTATACGGATATGTGTTTCGTAAATGAGAAATCAAAGAAATAGTTAAATTTAGTTGTTTGCAGTCAATCGCAATAAAAACTTCACTCTTCTTCTTCTTGTTCTCTCTTTCTCTCTCTCTCTCTCTGTCTGCACACGAAAAACTCATACGTGTTGATTTTTGCTTTTTGAGTTTCATTCTTGATGAAAATAATCGTTGTTGAGCCCAACGAACAAGCATGAAATATGTATCCGAAGACGACCGTTGATTAAAATCACAGAGCCAACACGAAACACATGGTTTGATTGAATTTTACTCAACAGCGAATGTGTGCATTCGAGCAAGTCTGATCGATTGAACGCAGAGGCATGATTTTTACAGTGTTGATTACGTATGAATATTTTTTATGTGAGTTTTGCAGTTCTCTGGTTTAAAGTTCGAAAAGCATGGAAAATTAAAAAAAATTCTAAAACTAGAAAATAGAGAACTAGATAACAGAAAACTGAATAATTTCTTTCCTAAGGTTGTTAGGAAAACATTATGGGTAACTGAACTTTAATTTAACATATTATAGCCATTTTAGCTTTCTCTGTTAAAATTTCTGCATGTACCTACTGAAAATCATATAAAATTAAATCAAATCAATAAAATACAAACAAAAATATTCTATAATTTTTATAGTGTGCGACAAGTTTGTGCAGAAATGTGCATAGCAAGTCGGGATTCTACCGTTTGCGCAATGAGAGTTACACCTGAAGGCCGGATATGTCGCAGATTCATATGTCAAAATAAATTGAATTTTTATAACTCTGGATGCGATGCCGAAAGTTCGGGTAAGTTGTGAACATTTTAAAAAATATTTTGATAATTTCATTCAAGTTATGATTAAAGCCTTCTGTTATATGTATGGTCAACATTTAGAAATGATTTTAAATGCAAAATTCAACGCTAAATATGTAAAAATTTAATAAATCAAAAGTGAAAAAAAATCTTCTTTTAACTTCAATTCAATTTATTGTAAATTTACTAATAATGAAAATTACTTTATTTGTTTTTGCCTAAAGCTTAGTGAAAGTGTTTTGCTTTGTTAAAAGTAAAAACACTTTAATGGCCGTATTGTTCACCTCTGGATATCTTTAACCAGTGGATATTTTCTGGTTTGCTGGTATCTGAAACTACTGAAAATTTAGTACTTTATCCGCTAGTTAAAAATATCCTGAGGTGAACAATACGCCCCTAATTGAAGGGACAATTCTAAAAACTGATCATTATCTTAGAAACTAATTTACTTTATTCTCACATCATAGTCTAGTACAGCGTGCAATGTAACATAAGGAATGACAGTCAAATGTGATATATATTGTAATTACCTATATTTTTGCTTTACACTGAACAATATAACAAAGTCAAAAATTGTGTTTTGTTTTTTATGTAGGTCAAATGTCTAACACTGAAGAAGATTCCATGTGCAACCCACATGATTTCAACGAAGGTCCATGCAATTCTGTACGGTAAGTTTTCTACATTGAAATGATTTAAGATAACTTTATTCAATTTATGATAATAGTCTACGGTTACTTGCATCTGAAACATTTTAAAGTGTTTTTAAATGCAAAACTCAACGCTAACTAAGTATACATTTTTATAAATCCAAAGTGAGCAGAATCTTCTTACACAAAAATTTAATTTTTAAAAATAATTTTATTTATTTTAGTTGCTTCTAATTTAAGTTTACTGAAAGCTCTTTGTTTTTTTTTTTTTTATTTTTCGCAGTAAGTTAAGAGATTGTAAAAATTAAAGAAATCATAATGTGTTTTCTTGAAGCGAAGCTCGTTTTGTTATTTGCTTAAGTAAAATCTGAAAAACGACACTCTTTTCCGACACTCTTGTCACAAAAATTCGAAATTTCTTCATTTGCTGGCAACATTTGGAGATGTGTTAAACTTCAGAGCGAAATAAATTCTCTGTTATATACATACTCATTGCTCAGAGTCGCAAAAAAGCTATTCGTTGCTATAACCTGTTATAACCTGTTACGAATGGTGTTACTCGATGGGGCTACCTTGCCCTCTTTGAGAAGCTGTGCTCTGATTTTTGGCACCGATTTGGCGGGATCCACTTCAATTCTAAATAGTTTTTATTGCATTGTATATGAAATAATTGAAATACGACTTAAAAACAAGTGGTTGATAAACTACTTTGAATTATATTAAAGCGGCAACTACTCTGATTTGGAAATGTTTTAATTGCAAATATTTATTAGATTACAAGTTTATATATATTTACCCATGTTATTTTTGATCAAATATTATTAACTTTAGGCTTCACTAACATTTTGTTTTAAAAAGACATATTTTTTTTATTTACGACATTGAGCTGCAAGACAGACGTGGTAAACACACTTTAAAACTGATAAACTGCCTCTAAATCCTGGGAAATGATTAAAAATTCTTTATTATTTAAGATATTCAAAATACAAACTGGTTGTGTTTAGCAAGCATTGCACAATTTGGACTTTGTGCGGAAATTGATGCATTGCTTAATCATTCAGCAAACACCTCATCACTTCAGTAGTAAAGACGCACGCCTTTCCCTACGTAGCGTCGAGTCTGCTCCATCACTTCATTGCGATTGACACTTAAAAGAAGCACTAAGCAAAATATCGGTGTGTCCATCGACCATGATTGATGGTTGCAAAGCGTGGAAAATCCCGCTGACACGCTTGTTTAGCTCATATTTTGAAATGAAGCATCAAAAAGCTGGCTTGTGTTAAATAACAGGAGCAGTATCTACACAATTCCGATCAATTGGATCGGCACCTTCGCTCATGTACCCAGGCGGTGGCGTGCCCGTTTTTGTAAACTGTTTCCGTGGTAGGCATGCTCACATATAAGCGCAGAGTTCCTCCAGCTTCTGGAACTATCACCTGTTGGAAGCAGAAATAGTCCAATGAAGAAAGGAATAATGAAATTATATCTGTACTTCTGTTGCGCTCCTTGAATGTAATTACTAGTCCTTTTTTGAGTTAACTGACAATGAAGCTTGGCACGAATCACTCTTGAAATATTTTAAAATCAATTAAGACACCACAAAAAACGACATTTCACAATTTTCGATTAAAAAACTCTGATCACTTTTAACTTTGCTTAAATTTTGCTTTCAGATTTTATATTTCAGAATTTATTTGTGACGACCAGGCATGATTTTTTTGGCATGATTTAGGTATTTTTCAAAACAGTCAAGCAAATGATTCCTTTGATGTATAGAAATTTAAAATTTTTATGCTTTTAAATTTATCTTCAGTAAGTGGAATATTAAATAGTTTTCAATTGGTTATTTTAAAGTAATTAAAAAAAATAATTTAAATTTAACTAATTTAACAAGTAGTTGAAAATAGATGCAGACGAAAGTCAATTGACTTATTTAGCGGGCATCACCATACAAAATATGTTAGTTCGTTCTATGGAAAAAAGTCAGAATTTGAACTAGTTGTGGTTGACAAAAAACTACTTTTTCAACTACTTTTAAACTAGTTGATTTTCCTACAGGGTTGCAACTTTTGGCCGCCCTGGCCTTTCCTAGACAACGACTTGTAGGCAGCAATCATCTTACCAATAGCAGTGAGAGATTTTTTTTTTTAAAATGCTCGCAATGTACCTGTTGGTGTGTATTTATTTTTATGTAAATTAATGATTGTGCTACGTTCTTCATCAACTACAATAGTTGCTTCAATTTAGCCATATTTTTTTTTTAAATCACTGTTTTTATCCAAATTAAGGAAATTTTAGAACATAACTAGCGAAAATGAATAAATAAAAAAATTAACAATATTTTTCTTATAAAAATATTAGGATACGTTACAGAATTTAGTTTTTATTTAATTAATCAAAAATTCGCTATTTTGTTTGCACTTTTTATTTAACCCTCATCGGTCCCCGAGGAAATGCATCGAATCGGTCCCATTGTATCAATTTGATACGCATTCAAAAATAAAGTTAAGAAAATCGTTTTAAAGATTAAAAAACTGATTGTTTTATATTTTTGTAGTTCTATTTTATTGTTTTCATAAATTTAAATTTAGAAAATACATTTATAAGTAATGAAAATTTGTAAGAGAAAAATGTCAAAAATGCTTATTTTTGTGGCTATGTGCCTTTATTAGCGCATTCTTCGCAAATATCATAATGATGATTGTTACAAACATAATTCTTACAATTATCACAACGATTTGAATACAAATTTTTATTGTTTTTATATGTACATATGCAGCAACGGCCGCGTTTCGTAGTTTTTGGCAAATGGGTAATCGCCGGTAGTGCTTCAATATTGAGCCTTCGAGGCTGAGATTTCCGCTTTTCTATGTGTTTTTGCACAAGAGCCATTCCAAGCTCCTCAATAAATATTCGACGACGTATATTTTTATTGGTTTTGTTGTTTTTCCAAGCCGGAAATAGCGGAATATACGTTATATATGCATTCAATGCACTCACGTCCAACATGTTGCAAAATAATGCCATTGGCCAAAGATGTATCTTAATTTTGCAGGTGTAGGTAGCCACCATCTGGTCCATAGTGTCCACGCCACTCTTGGTTTTGTTATAATCCTGAACTAGATTCGGTTTCTTCTCAGCATTTTCACTTATAACGACCGCATTGTGCCATGTACTGAGCAGTGTAACATATCTTTAACGCCGAAGCACATACGACATACGTTAAATGGCTTGTAATTTGTTGTCATATACAATAACGCTCGAATACACAGGTTTTTTCCTCATATCAAACAATACTGGAGGAAATTCGGTCCTATTTTTCCGTATAGTGCCCAGAATAGTCATTCGGCGTTTATGCAACTCTTCAGCCAGTTCATAAGATGTGAAGAAGTTGTCGCATGTGATATTCCTCTCCGACAGCCCAATTACCAAATCCAAAACAACACGGCGTCTAATATTGCGCTCTGGAGCGGCTTTGCGATTGCGACCAACATAAATTTGCGTGTTGTAAACATACCAGATAGCTGAATCGGCCAAAATTCAAATCTTTATGCCGTATTTAGCCGGTTTCGACGGTATGTATTGTCGAAACGGGCAGCGTCCACGAAATGGAACTAGCTGTTCATCTACTGTAACATTTTTGCCTGGATTGTATACAACTTGCAAATTATGGTTCCATTTTTCATATATGGTGCGTATCGGTGCCAATTTATCACGGACAGAAGCAGTATTGGCATTACGTTCTTCTTTATAGTCAAATCGGATACATCCATGAATTTTTTTGAACATTTTCAGTGACATTGTGTCTCGAAATATTTCTCATTCCAGAGTTGTGTAACACATTCACCATACGAACGATACACACCAGCAAGCAGTAGCAATCCGAAGTACGCATGTAGAGTATTCATATCTATTTGTTCCCATTCTTCTTTGTATTTCCGCAAACCATATAAATTCGTCATATTTAAAATAGTATTTTCTATCGGTCGCAGAAACAAATCAAATGCAGACAAAACATCTACAACAAGAGCAGCTGCAACTAGTTTTGGTCCCACAACAACAACAATAAGAAACAAACACTGAATATTTTACCTGAAACAATATTATCAGCGCGCCTATATCAATTTCTTCGGTTATTTTCAAATGGCTCCGTTGAATATTGAATTTTTTTATTTTTTGACAAATATTTTGCTGTTGAATTTCTGGCAATTTCTTCTGCCACATTTTGTTACAGTGGCTCAACATCGTACTCATCAGAATGCTCACTCATTTCTGCAACGCATTCTTCCCCCATTGTGAAATCATCGTCACTATCTACGGGAGATTCTTCTGCTTCACTTCCAGATTCGGAATCCATATCATATTCGTCTCTTTGACGGTTTTCACGTAGATTTTTATCCATTTTTTTGAAATCAATTGATGTATGTAAAACGCAATGAAAGTATGCGGCAGATAAAAATCACTTCAAAATTCACTAAAATCACTTATCACTTCAAAAAAATTAAATTCAATCTTCAGTCGTGTGTGTTCAAGACTATACTGGAAACAAAAAAAATTAAATAAAACGAGCCTAACCCAAAAAACAACTGCAGTAACCATCGGCAGATGTATTGTATCAAGCTGATACGAGGGACCGATTCGTAACTATTTCGTCTCAGGTAAAACCAGAAATGCCCGAACATTAAAAACTCCTTAGCCCGATTCTACCGGCAAAATCATGCTATTTTCCCAAGTTGAATAGCATGAAATAAAATTATGATACAAAAATTGTATCAAATTGATAGGAGGGACCGATGAGGGTTAAATAACTGAAGAAAACCACATAGAAATTTATTTTTTCTACTAAGGACTGTACCGAAAAGAAAGTGCACGCTTTTAACTATATTTTTCCTGCAGGGTGTATGTTTACTTAAAATAACACAAGTACCGTTAGAAAATGTGATCAGTTCAGTTGTTGTTCTTTTCACTTTCTTTCTTATTCTTATTGCAGTTGTCGCGATGCCTCGTATCGACTATGGCGTGCGCAAAAAAATTTTGCACAACTACTGTTCTACAAAAAAAGTTTCATACAAACAGTTTGCCAAACGCTATAAAATCTGTGCTAATGGTGTAACAAAAATTATTATCAAGTACGGAAATACCGGTTCTCTGCAAGATTTACCAAAAACTGGAAGAAGAAAAGGTTCAAGTGACCCAAAACTAGAAAAAAATATAATAACTTTGATAACAAAAAACAAATGTTTGTCAGTACGGGATTTGGCAAAAAAGGCTGGAACCAGTGTATCAATGATTCAATGAGTTAAGCAAAAACACAATTTTAAAACGTATAAAAACCACAAAATACCAAAAAAAAAAAGTGCAAAGCAAGTAAAAGTGGGCAAAACAAGACTTCGAAAATTGTGTGACCGTTTACTTAGAGATAAAGTTGAATGCATTATAATGGATGACGAAACGTACGTTAAAATGGACTCGAGAACATTGCCAGGACGCCAATTCACACAATAGGAAAAGGTAGCACTGTCGATCAGTCGATACCCTATAGGAACAAACTAAGTTGTTTGTAAAAACAACTAATTAAAAAACTAATTTAAAATAAACCAGTATATGAACTACTTTGAATTATATTAAGGCGGCAACTACTCTGATTTTGACATGTTTTAATTGCAAATTTTTATTAGATTACAAGTTTATATATGTTTAACCATGTTATTTCATCAAATATTATTAACTTTAGGCCATCAGTAATAGTTTTCAATTGGTTATTTTAAAGTCATTAAAAAATAATTTAAATATAACTAATTTAACAAGTAGTTGAAAATATATGCAGACGAAAGTCAATTGACTTATTTAGCGGACATCACCATACAAAATATGTTAGTTCGTTCTATGGAAAAAAGTCAGAATTTCAACTAGTTGTGGTTGACAAAAAACTACTTTATCAACTACTTTTAAATTAGTTGATTTTCCTACAGGGTATCTACAATGGAGTAGAAAAGTATGGTGAGATAATTCTTATTTGGCAAGCTATTTGCTCTTCCGACTATAAATCCGGCTATATATCTGCCGAAGTTTACATAAAAGAGTGCTTGTAACGCCGGCTTATACCTTTTTATGGGAAACACAATATTTCAAAAATATTTTGGCCTGACCTAGCCACTGTAGACTACGCCCGGTCAACTCTGAACTTGCTTGAAGAGAATAACCACAATTTTGTTGTTAAAGATGAGAACCAATCAAATGCCCCTGAATTTCGTCCAATAGAAAGGTATTGGGCCATTGTGAAGCAAAACTTAAGGAAAGATGTTCAAGTTGCTGGTGACTTTAAAGAATTTAAAAGAAACTGGCGTTGGTCAAGCAGTGCCGTTACAAAATACGTTGTGCAGAATGGAATGAAAGGAATCAAACAAAAGATTCGACTTAAATTAAGAGAATAATTTTTTTTTTTTAAATTTCAGTGAAACTTGAATTAAGATATTTATATAATTGGTAAAGAAAAAGTTAGAAAAAAAAACAATTCATAAAAACCGCTATGTTACTAGCAAATAAAAGAGTGCACTTTTCGGTACAGTCCTAATGATACTTCAATCTTCTCAGAATTTACACTTTAACTCTCTTGCAACGGTACAGTCCTACAGTCCTACAGTACAGTCAGAAAAATTAGGTATTACTGTTTTTTTTTACGAGTTTTAAAAAAAGCATTGGAAATAATGAAAAGGTCTGGCAACTTATTTTTTCCACCTACTGTTTGTATATAAAATCATTCGTAAAATCATATATTAATCATATATAAATTGAAAGTTTCTTATACAATTTTTTAAGTAAATGTAAAAAATATGTATGTAACTGAATTTATTTGTTTTTGTTCTTTAATTTTACTTTAATCATGCATTTTAAATTTCCCTGTGTACAATTTTGGAATGTATCTACTTAAATTCAGATTATATATAAAATTAAAATAATATACAAGAATTTTTGAAATTTTTTTTTTGTTTAATCAGTTACAATAATTGTACACAATCCTGCTCAGAAAATGATAGTAATGCTTGTGGATTTATACTGGTAGCTGATGGCTTTAGATGTCGAAGTTTCGCATGTCGAAAAGAAATAGACCGCCATAACTGCGAATCCAGAGCAAATGGAAATGAATCGGGTAAGTTGTCAACATTTAAAAGATATTCTGACAGTTTTTTTTTCAAATTTTTACCAGTTTGCAGTTTTTTTGCATCTGATATATTTTGAAGTCCTTTTAGGTATATTCAAAATTCCACGCTGATTAATAAAAACTTAATAAATCTGAAGTGGTAAATATATATTGTTACATCAGAGTCGAGTTCAGCGTGCAATATTATCCAAAAACAACTGTCAACAATTTAATATTATTATTTGTATTTTTGCAATAAGTTATATAGCATAACAAAAAAGTTTTATTTTCAATTTTTTTTTTTTTTAATATATAGCCGTAATGGGAGTTGTTCGAGATACTTCCTTCTGCCAACATTTAAATGAAGGAGAAGAAGGATCATGCAATTTATAGTAAGTTTTCAACATTTAAATAATGGTTGTATAATTTTATTCAAATTATAACAACAGACTTCAGTTATTTGCATTTGCAACATTTTGAAGTCATTTCAAATGCAAAGTTCCAAGCTAAATAAGTCAAATTGTAATAAATCAAAAGTAGATAAAATCTTTTCTAACATAACTTAAATTAATTTAATTGTTTTTGATTAAGAAAGTGCTTTGCTTTGTTTTGTTTTGAATAGAAACTCTTTAAATAGAAAAGTAAAAAACTGAATATAAATTCGAAAATTATTTTTTTTTTTTATCTTTTACAAAATAATCAGTTTCACTGTGCAATGTAACATAAAGACCGACTGTAAAATATTTAATATGTGTTTAGGCCGCAACCCTAAAGAAGGTAACAGATTAATGAAATGAATATACTTCCTTATCGACTCGTTCGAGTATCGATATTCCAGTATCGATCCTCTGACGAGCCGCTCGTTCGGCTCCTCCGACGAGCTGTTGCCGCCTTTTTACTAATCACTTATTGATTAGCATCGGCAAAAGGACAGTTTTTCTTAGCGATCCAGTTTTTGTGCTTCTTCTTAATATCTGCATATATTCCTGCGTTGTATCCACTGCCATTTGTCAGCAGCATCTACACACTACACTACAATTGATGATTAGACAAAACGTAAGAATTATTAATAAATTGTGTATACAAGTCTATTTATAAGTGTTCTTGATTTTATTTCTTTCTGCACATAAACTTCGAGCACAAATTGCACGAAGTTTATATGCAGGTCTAGGCGTTGACGGTTTTCATAATTGCAGCCAAATAGCCAGCGAAGTTGTGACACCAATTGTCACTGGAACAAATCTACCTAGTTTGTTTATGGTCCTTCGAGAGCCTTCTTTGGAACGTCCGCCTACGGAAAATCAATTGAGCACTTCTCAAGCATCCAGTTCATAAATCAAATTTAATTCCCCAGCAAAAACAAAAAAGGTCAGTTGATTGAATTTAAGTGTCTTATGGTAGAAGTATGTGCAAGTTTTCCTTTTTTTTGGCAAAGGTTTATACATTTTTTTTTCACATATAAAAAGCCAACAAGTGTGTGAAAGTGCGCGAATTTTTTCGAAAAAGTTTCCAAAAAGAAAATTAATTTTGTTAAATTGCACCATTTTTTTTTTAAGCCGAAGTTGCACGAAGTGGTCAAAGCAAAAATTTAATTTATGGAAAATTATAAATGTTAACAAGTTTAGTGATTAAGTGATTAAAGATTTGCTTAATTAATTAAAATATTGGAAGCAAATTCGAAAAAGTTTTCTTTTATTTACACACTCACGCACAGGCTGACAATTTGTCAAAAAATTCGTTTTTTTTTTGGTTTGGTTTTGTTTAAGTAATTTAAAAGCCAAAACTCACAGACACATACGCGTAAGCAGAACAAAAAAAAAAAAAAAAAGTGAACTTACCAAAAGTGTCCGTCCGATTTCGGTGCAATATAAGTTGTTCTTTATTGTTGTTGCTATCATTCATATATTGATTGAATGCATTTTATTAAAACAAGACTAACTTTATTGAGACTAAATTATCACTCAAATTTAATTTTAACAATTTAATTAATTTTATAAATTAATAAGCACAAACGATAGCAAGAAACTTTAAACTTTCCTTGATATCTTATAATTGCTGAAAAGTTGTTGTTTTGCCGTCGGTACTTTGTTGCATAAACTTACGCGAAGTGTTTGTGCCGTCTGCCCGTTCGTTCTTTTTTTTTGCATTGAACATACACACGCACACACGCACTTTAAAGCAGTTCGATTGCTTTAGCAAAATATTATATTTTTTTTTCCCGAGTACAATAAAAATTTGGTGTAAAGTTACGTTGTAACTTGGTGTGTATTTTTACGCGAAGTGTTTTGCCGCCGGCTTTTTGGCATTAAACACACACACACACACACACGAATTCTGAAGCAATTCGATTGCTTAACCCTAGAATACTAAACATAAATTTATGCCCTTAAATACTAATCTTCGCCTGTGAGGCTACTTTTATAAAACACAGATTGTTTTCTTCTCTAAAAATTTTATTAACTGAAACAAAAAATACAGAACTTTTAGTTAAATGTTGGTTTTTAAAACACCAAAGAAAATGTGCATATTTTCAATTTTTAAAATATATATTTGTTATATAAAAGTAACACATTTTTCATTCAGTTGTGAAAAAAGCTATTTTTTGCGCCTCACAGGCGAAGATTAGTATTCTAGGGTTAAACAAGTATTAGGTTTTTTCCGCGCACATTATTTTTTTTTCGAAAGACTATTGTTAGAATTATTTTATTATTGCGTGTTATAAGTATTTGTGGAGTCTTGATTTTTCGTGAAAAAAAAAAAAAAAAAAAATATACACAAAGAACTGAACAAAAATCCGGAGAAGAACAACAACCAACAAAAAGCAACAATTGAGACCAGTTGAGACAACTTGGGAAACGAGTTGCCAATTCAACAGAAATACCGCACGTATTGCGATTGTCGCTTTTGGCACATTTGCGGCATTTTTTAAATTTTTTAAAATTTTTTAATTAAATCAAATATTTTAACTACATTTCAACAATTTTCATCGGAAATTATTTGTGAAATCTTTTTTACGCTCGTGGGATTTTGGATGACAATTGCAAGAAACAAATAAACATAAATTTGTTATTAATTACAATTAATTACATTAATTGCAAAGAAAAACTATTGAACATTGAAAAAATTTAATAAATATATTGGAAATTTTTAAAAATAAAAGCATTTTTTCACTACAAAAAAAAAAATATTTAAACCACTTGTATCTTTTTGGTGAAGTTTCTACAAATAAGAAACAATACTTTAAGCGTTTTTTAGGATTACAGTTTTTGCTCGATTTTTTCCGATTTTATTAATCGTTTTTTGGAAAAAAAAAAAAAAAAAGAAAAAGGGTTTTCCGAGTTTCTACGTATTAGAGTTTTTTTTTCGAATTTTTTTTTTTTAAAACCAATGCTGAAAGTTTCTACGTATTAGAAACCATTTTTAATTATTCATTAAATTTTAATAAAATTTTCTACTTATTAGAAAATTTTTTCCGATTTTTTTGAAATAAATCGTGAAGGTTTCTACAAATTAGAAACCATTTTTAATTATCCATTAAATTTTAATAACATTTTCTAATTATTAGAAAATTTTTTCCGATTTTTTTGAAATAAATCGTGAAGGTTTCTACAAATTAGAAACCATTTTTAATTATCCATTAAATTTTAATAAAATTTTCTAATTATTAGAAAATTTTTTCCGATTTTTTTGAAATAAATCGTGAAAGTTTCTACAAATTAGAAACCATTTTTAATTATCCATTAAATTACAATAAAGTTTTCTACTTATTAAAAAATTTTTTCTGAATTTTTGAAATAAATCGTGAAAGTTTCTACAAATTAGAAACCATTCTTAATTCTTCTACGAAGTTTATTAAAACTTGTTACGGAGTAGAAAATTTTTCACTTAACACTATTTAACACTATTTTGAAAACATTTTCTGAAAACTTGTTAGGATTGTTGGAAAATAAATCCCGAGAGTTTCTACTTATTAGATACAAATTAAAAAGAAAAAAAAAATTTCCAACACAATTTTCTATTTTTTTTCAGAAAATTTCTGGTATTGGATCCCAACCGACATTTTTTTCGGTTTTCGTCGATTTTCATAATTTTTTTATTGCACGTTTTCGATCAAGAAACAAATAATGGCGAAATTAATCTCTTTCATGAGAAATGCCGACACCATTTTTGATATGGAAAAAGATTTCAATGTTATTCCTCACGATGAGCATACAATTTTCGCTCTGAGAATTCAAGAGGATGAATTGAAGTCTCAATGGGCTAACGTAAAGTCTTCTTATGACGGTTGCTTGCTAAAATTAGTGGTAGCGAGTGGCGAAGAGGATGAAAACGTCACCCTAGTCAAAGTCAAGTATCGCTCGTGTTATCAAACATATGTTCGATGTCTAGCCAAGATGAACGAACTTAGCGATAAGTTGTCCACGGCAAAAAGACTACATGAAGTTGATGTTTCGCAAGAGGAGATGACAATGTCTCGTCATAATATCAAGTTGCCACCGTGTGATACTGAGATATTCCACGGTGATTATTTAACATGGCCTTCGTTCAGGGATATGTTTTCCGCCATTTACATTTCAAATAATCGGATAACACCTGTCGAAAAACTTTTCCACCTTAATCAAAAAACCCGCGGAGAGGCCAAAGAGATTGTTCAAAAATCTCCCCTCACGCACGAAGGGTTTGCGATGGCTTGGCAAAACTTGACAGACCGCTATGAAAATAAGCGGATTTTGGTGAATAACCAACTAAAAGTTTTATTTAATCTGCCAGCCGTGAGCAAGGAGTGTGGAAATAACATAAAAAAGTTACAAAGAGACATCAACAACTGCATTTCAGCATTAACTATGCACAAAGTTGACATAAGCAATTGGGATGCGATATTTACGTATCTATGTTCAACGAAGTTGCCAGAAACTACGCTCTCCTTATGGGAGCAATCTATTGAAGACAAGGCAGAGATCCCCAAATGGGCTGACCTTGATAAGTTTTTAACAAGTCGCTTTCAGACATTAGAAACGGTGTCTGACTTCAGAGGCGCGGTGCAAAAAGGGCAAAAACCGATCGCACCTTCACCGAATGTGAAACAAGTCAACACATACCAGACAAATGTGACAAACACCAACTGCAAGCTGTGCAAAAACCAGCAACATGCGTTGAGGTTCTGTCCGAAGTTTTTGGCCATGAGAGTTAATGACAGATCATCAGCTGTACGGCGGTTACATTGCTGCCTCAACTGTCTGTCAACTGGCCACGCTTCGAAAAATTGTAAAAGCGGATATAATTGCTCCTCGTGTGGACAACGACATCACTCGTTGTTACATAGAAATCCTCAAGGTGTAAATAATCATCAAAATGCGGGAGGTCCAAGCACGAATGCAGTACAGTCCACTCAATCATCCGCATTGCAATCGCAAGCAACTGCGAGCACTAGCAGAAATATTCAATCGTGTTATGCCTCAAGCAGCAAAAATATTTTGTTGGGAACCGCGATGATAAATATTTGCTATCGAGGATCTAGTTTCACAGCCAGAGCACTTATTGACTCTGGTTCAGAGGGGTCTTTCATTTCTGAGAGGCTGCAGCGACTTATTCAGCTGCCTACTCACCGAGTTTCCGCTCAAGTTTCAGGACTTAACAATGTGGTTTCGGCTAAAGTGCAAAAAGCTTGCACGTTGGTCATAGGATCACCTATTGATCCAACCATTCAGATCACGACGAACGCCCTAATTCTATCGAAGATAACAGGAAATCTTCCCACATGCTCAGTGGATACACTGGTGCAGCAAGCTTTTCCAGAGCTTGTTCTTGCGGACAAACGTTTTTACTGCAGTGATCAAGTGGATGTGGTGGTGGACTATTAGGTGGTGATTTATACCCACAGATCCTTCTTGATGGTATCCGTCGAAATGTTCTTGGGTCACTTATTGCTCAAGAAACCATCTTTGGCTGGATTTTAACCGGTTCCATATCTACCACATCGAAAAATGCACCCTCCTCAACTGTCGTTTCTTACTTTAGTGAAGTTTCGCTTGATCGGCAACTAGCCTCATTCTGGGAAATTGAGAAGGTACCTCAAAAGGTAGTGTCCAATACTACAGACAAATTCTGTGAGGACAATTACGTGAATACGACAAGGCGTAATACCGATGGCCGCTATGTGGTGACCTTGCCGTTCAAGGACAATTTTCCTCAGAGCACCTGTTTAGGTGACTCCCGTTATATTGCGGTCCGCCAGTTTCTTCGAAATGAGGTGAAACTGAGTAAAAATGTGGAGGCCAAACAGGTATACGATGGTGTCTTAAAGGAATATTTGGAGCTGGGACATATGACGGAAGTAACTGCTAGTGTCACTCCGAGACACTGTCAGAGTTATTACCTTCCTCATCACGCCATCACAAAGCCGGATAGTACCACTACAAAAGTTCGTGTGGTCTTCAACGCGTCTAGCCCTACATCAAATGGCGTTAGCCTTAACGAGGTTCTTCATGCAGGGCCCGTCTTGCAAAGTGATCTGACTTTGCTTATTTTGAAGTGGCGGTTCTTCCAATTTGTTTTTAATGGTGACATCGAAAAGATGTATCGCCAGATCCTAGTGAGTGAAGAGCATCAGCGATTCCAGCGAATCATTTTTCGAGACGCAACAGGGGATCAGCTGAAAGATTTTCAGCTCAAAACCGTCACTTTTGGAGTGAATTGTGCTCCATTTCTAGCAATTCGGACACTTTTGCAGCTAGCCGACGATGTAGAAGGCAGCTTACCATTGGCATCTAAAGTTCTGCGTCACCATATGTACGTAGATGACGCATTGGCGGGAGGTCATGACTTGCAGTCAGCAATTCAAGCTCGAACGGAGCTTGAAAAAGCAGCGGAATCAGCAGGTTTTGCCCTGCGAAAATGGACTTCCAACTCCGAAGAATTACTACGAGGGATTCCTAGAAGTCATCGGCTGCATGAAGATTTTCTCGAGCTGGAAGACGCGAGCAACGTTAAGACGCTAGGAATTCGGTGGAACGCCCGTTCCGACTATTTCTACTTTCACGCGCGACCACTGGACCAGGAGGGAAGTTTTTCAAAACGAGAGGTTTTGTCGGCAATCGCAAAACTGTTCGATCCAGCGGGATGGTTAGCCCCGATCGTGGTCATCGCAAAAATGCTGATGCAGCAAGTTTGGTTGGATGGCATCGGGTGGGATGATCAGCTCACCCCCTCTACTTTGCAACGTTGGCAAACCTTCTTGGAAAATTATCCTCATATCAGCAGGATCCGGATTCCACGGTGGATCGATTACTCTCCTGATGGCGATGTGCAGTTTCACGGATTTTGCGATGCTTCCGAGAAAGCATATGGAGCTGCCGTTTACATTCGCGTTAAACTTTTGGATCAAATAAGCGTCCATCTTCTCATCGCGAAAACTAAAGTAGCACCAGTTAAGACTGTGTCGTTACCTAGGCTTGAGTTATGCGGTGCGCTGCTGCTAGCGGAAATGGTTGAAATGTTTCTAACAAATTTAGAAACATACAATCATCAGCTGTTCTTATGGACAGATTCAACCATTGTGCTGGCATGGCTGCGAAAACAACCATGTGCCTGGACTACTTTTGTTGCCAATCGCGTCACAAAAATCAGCGAAAAGGTAGGGACGGAGAACTGGAGTCACGTAGATTCAGCGGATAATCCAGCGGATCTAGCTAGCAGAGGATTGGAACCACAGAACTTAAAAGACAGTTATTTGTGGTGGCATGGGCCCTTATGGCTACAAGAGGAATCGGATTCTTGGCCTAATCACATCGATGATCACGAGACCACCATGGAAGCAAGAGCAGTAAAAGCCCATGTGGCTTGTACACAAAATGTAGGCATGTTGGAGCGTTTTTCGTCACTGCCTCGAGCCTTGCGGGTTCTATCGTACGTATTACGATTCTTTCATCGAACCCACAGGGCACATAAAGGTAATTTCTGTTGTCCATCTGTTGTCATATCACAACAAGAAATCAAAAAGGTAACAAGAAGACTCATTATTGAGAGTCAAAAAGGGGGGTACCCCTCAGAGTACGCCCACTTATCAAAGAAAACTTTGATCGAAGCGAAAAGTTCGCTGTTAAATTTGAACCCTTTTCTCGACAATGACCAAGTGCTCCGAGTTGGCGGAAGGTTGTCACAGACCGAGCACATCTCTTATGATGAACGGCATCCGGTTATTTTACCGTACGACTGCTCATTCGCCAAGTTGCTCGTGAAATTTACCCATGAAGTTTCCATTCATTGGAACCAGCTTGTATTGCGACTTATTCGGATGCAATACTGGATTCCTAGGGTAAAAAATATGATTAAATATATCATCCACAATTGTAAAGTCTGCGTTATCGACCGCAAGCGGTTGCAGACTCAGATTATGGCCTCATTGCCTCCAGAGCGCACAAAACTATCTCGCCCATTTGCGACTACTGGAGTCGATTTTACTGGTCCATACGACATTAAAAATTATACGGGACGCGTTTGTCTCATAACTAAGGGCTATGTTTGCGTTTTTGTCTGTTTTGCTACCAAAGCTATTCACTTAGAGGCTACTAGCGATCTCAGTACGGTTACTTTTATGGCCGCATTTTCGAGATTCGTTGCACGGAGAGGATGTCCGGAGAAAATGTACTCCGACAACGGAACTAACTTCGTTGGGGCCTCACGTGCCTTTAAAGAAGATTTTAAGGCCTTTTTAAATGATTCTAGAGAGAAGGTGGTGTCGAAATTTGCACACCAGCACTTAACTTGGCATTTTATTCCGGCCGGTGCTCCCCATATGGGAGGTTTGTGGGAGGCAGGAGTTAAAAGTTTTAAGTTGCACTTTCGCAAAGTAGCGTCAGACTTAAAATATACGTTTGAGGAGCTCTCAACCTTGCTTTCGCGTATCGAAGCATGCTTGAACTCACGCCCTCTCAGTCCAATGTCATCAGATCCAAATGATCTAGCGCCCTTAACTCCAGCGCATTTCTTAGTAGGTGGGCCTTTACTGGCACCTATTGAACCTGATATTGTCGAAAGTCCAATGTCTATTGTCAATCGTTGGCAGAAATTGAAAGCATTGAACCAGAAATTCTGCCGCATATGGAAAACAGATTATTTAAACGAGCTTCACAAAAGATACAAGTGGAAACGTCCCCGAGTAGATTTAAAAATTGACGACTTGGTGGTTGTCAAGTCAGATAATCTTTCAGCTAACGAATGGCGTTTAGGTCGAGTTGTGAAAGTATATTTAGGCTCTGACAACCGTGTCCGTGTCGCCGATCTGCGCACTGAACGCGGGATTATTACTCGGCCGGTGGTAAAATTGATTAGTCTGCCACCAATTTCGTAGCTAGTTGTTTTCGTTAGTGTTTTTTGTGTGCGTGTTGTCGTAATTTCGGATGCGAGGAAATTAACAAATTTAATTTCTATTTTTTTCTAGATATCAAACAATGTCGAGCGTCGAGAAATCCGCCTGTAAGGTCGCCCAAAAATGTCGGGTGTGTTTGGCTCGTCACCCATTGCGCTTCTGCAAAGCGTTTGTCGCGGGGAACGTAGCAGATCGGCTGCGACTAGTGTTGTTGTTCCGGTACTGCTCCAGGTGTCTCTCCCCGAATCACATGACCGGCGAGTGTTCCAGCGGGGGGCGATGCGGAAGATGCGATGGAGCGCATCATACCATGCTGCACCTTGGCCGGAGTAAGAACGGCGGGAAGTCGTCACCGCCCAAGCCGCAAGACGTAGCCAGGCCTCGTTTGCCTGAGTCCTTTCGTCAGCGCGGGACGGGCGTCGAGGGGAGTGTTGCTGCCCGGCCTAGCTTGCCGCAGGAAGCATTGAGCGTTGAGGGGGATTGCAGGTCCGAAAAAGGAGATGACGAGACGCGATTGGCGCGATGCATTAAAAATGCTGAAGAATCGCGCGCGTTTCGTCCACCGCTGCATGGCAGCACTCAGAAAGCTCGCACTACGCGGCGCTCAAACCGAAGATCTCGCGTATCGAGAGATGAGCGTCGCAATCGTTTGCAGGGACGTCCTCGAGCAACTCACTGCCGCTCCTATAGTGGCGATCAGCGCCTGCCCTCGCCATCACCGTTGCCATGTCTGCAACAGGTGACTTCGCTCCTCCCCACGGCGGTCGTCAAGGTGATCGATAAGGGTCACATCCATCGGGTTCGTGCTCTGATAGACCCGTGTGCAGAAATGTCAATCATGTCGCATCGCCTCGTTCGACAACTTGGGTTGTCATCGCGGATGGTTGACTCGCATGAGGTTTGCTCCCTAACCCTCCGAGCTAACTACGAGTCGAACCAATCGGTAACAGCCCAAGCGAAAGTGTTGCGTCATTTTACGCGAATCACTCCACGACAAAATTTAGACACGTCTATCAGAGCACATTTTTCGAATCTTATGCTTGCTGATCCCGACTTTCTCGTTTCGTCTCCGGTCGGCATAGTGTTAGGGGTAGACGTGTACCCGAAAATTATCCAGCCAGGGATTTTTCCGAGTGGTTTGGGGGGAGTAGTCACACAGAATTCTATATTTGGTTGGTTGCTGTCGGGCACAGTTGCCCAATGAGTTTAAATGTATATATTCTTGTAAAGAGGAACTTGCATATGCTTTTAAATGTATAAAGCATTCAATAAATATTATAATGAACTTTGAAAAAGACACTTTAAATTAATCAACGCTTTTTTACTAGATTAAGGTATATGTAGTATATTGAAATATTTTGCAGTAATACTTCAAGGGGGCCGGCATGTTTAGGCCGCAACCCTAAAGAAGGTAACAGATTAATGAAATGAATATACTTCCTTATCGACTCGTTCGAGTATCGATATTCCAGTATCGATCCTCTGACGAGCCGCTCGTTCGGCTCCTCCGACGAGCTGTTGCCGCCTTTTTACTAATCACTTATTGATTAGCATCGGCAAAAGGACAGTTTTTCTTAGCGATCCAGTTTTTGTGCTTCTTATTAATATCTGCATATATTCCTGCGTTGTATCCACTGCCATTTGTCAGCAGCATCTACACTAATTGATGATTAGACAAAACGTAAGAATTATTAATAAATTGTGTATACAAGTCTATTTATAAGTGTTCTTGATTTTATTTCTTTCTGCACATAAACTTCGAGCACAAATTGCACGAAGTTTATATGCAGGTCTAGGCGTTGACGGTTTTCATAATTGCAGCCAAATAGCCAGCGAAGTTGTGACACCAATTGTCACTGGAACAAATCTACCTAGTTTGTTTAATATGTGTGTGTGTAATAATATGTAATGTGTGTGTTTTTAAATTGAAAAGAAACATTATTATTATCAAATAAATTGAAAAAAAAAGTGGATTCTAATTAGAAATTATCATTTTTCCAATTAGAAATATGCAAGAAACTGAAAATAAAAGCCTGGCGTTTTGCCGACATTTTTCATTCATTCCCAACGGGAAAGAGAGCGCTTCATTAGCGCATCTGAAACGCTCCAAAAAAACAGTAGAGCGCTTCTATCTCCTTGTGTATAGTGCATTTTTTAACATAGCCATGTTATCAAATGCATTCGCTATGCTCCCGCTGTAGGAAATATGAAATCGTAGCGAGAGCCGAGCGCTTTGTTCTACTTGTATTTGATATAAAAACGTAGCAAGAAACGGGCGCTATACGTAAATATTTAACATTTTTAAAACAAAACAAAACAAAACAAAACAAAACAAAACAAAACAAAACAAAACAAAACAAAACAAAACAAAACAAAACAAAACAAAACAAAACAAAACAAAACAAAACAAAACAAAACAAAACAAAACAAAACAAAACAAAACAAAACAAAACAAAACAAAACAAAACAAAACAAAACAAAACAAAACAAAACAAAACAAAACAAAACAAAACAAAACAAAACAAAACAAAACAAAACAAAACAAAACAAAACAAAACAAAACAAAACAAAACAAAACAAAACAAAACAAAACAAAACAAAACAAAACAAAACAAAACAAAACAAAACAAAACAAAACAAAACAAAACAAAACAAAACAAAACAAAACAAAACAAAACAAAACAAAACAAAACAAAACAAAACAAAACAAAACAAAACAAAACAAAACAAAACAAAACAAAACAAAACAAAACAAAACAAAACAAAACAAAACAAAACAAAACAAAACAAAACAAAACAAAACAAAACAAAACAAAACAAAACAAAACAAAACAAAACAAAACAAAACAAAACAAAACAAAACAAAACAAAACAAAACAAAACAAAACAAAACAAAACAAAACAAAACAAAACAAAACAAAACAAAACAAAACAAAACAAAACAAAACAAAACAAAACAAAACAAAACAAAACAAAACAAAACAAAACAAAACAAAACAAAACAAAACAAAACAAAACAAAACAAAACAAAACAAAACAAAACAAAACAAAACAAAACAAAACAAAACAAAACAAAACAAAACAAAACAAAACAAAACAAAACAAAACAAAACAAAACAAAACAAAACAAAACAAAACAAAACAAAACAAAACAAAACAAAACAAAACAAAACAAAACAAAACAAAACAAAACAAAACAAAACAAAACAAAACAAAACAAAACAAAACAAAACAAAACAAAACAAAACAAAACAAAACAAAACAAAACAAAACAAAACAAAACAAAACAAAACAAAACAAAACAAAACAAAACAAAACAAAACAAAACAAAACACAATTACCCAGCCACGGGTTTGAACACGGGCATCTCGCTTACAAAGCAAGCACCCAACCAGTATGCCATGGCTGCCACAATTTAGGTGTAAAATTTGGTTACAGAAAAACTTATAAGCAACTTTTTAAAACAAAACAAAAACGAAAAATAATCGCCCCCACCCAGATTTGAACCAGTGCATTTCGATTACAAGGCAAACACGTCAACCAGTCTGAAACATTTCAATTGAAAAAATTGTTTCTTAATAACAAATAACAGCAAGTTTGATAAAATAAATCAAATTTTGTTTATTCACGTGAAACGATTGGATGAATTTTTAAAATTTTTGAAATTAATTTTTTTTTTTTGGCATTAATATCTCATACTTTCTTTTCAAGTGCAACGTTATCGTTACGGAAAGTGCTACAAATATAGCGCTATACAAACAGCACTACTTACAAGGAGAATGAAGCGCTCTTTATGTGCATACAAGTAATGCGCATTGAAATTTTTTGCTGATTTTTGATTGTCAAAATGAAAATCGAACTGCAGGGGCGCATCCATTTTTTTTAAGGGAATAAAACTTGAGGGAAGAAGTCCCCTGATTATATTATATAATATAAGCTATTTTTTGTGCCTATTTTCAGATATTTCCATGCTCTCTGGATATGGCATTTCAGTAGATACGTGCGCTTTTTGGAAACGGTATTTGAAAATTCCATCTAAATCGGTGGAGACTGTCTGCATACTTGTTGAAAAAGAGCTTCGAATTCAAATGAAATTACTTTTTTAAAAATGAATCTATTTTGCATAAAATATATTACAATCGAATTGTAATTAATACACAACAATCCCTTATTGATGATAGTGTATTCGAGTTTATTGTACTCAAATCATTAAGGGAGGTTTTAGGCAATGCAGTTTAAATTAATGCAACTTTTAGAAGATGTTTTCTAAAGAAGTTTATTATATATACAAACAATTTCATTTGCATGTTCGTTTTATAATATCAGTACAAGTTGAAAAAATTTTTTTGTTTGTTAACAAATAATTTTTATATATAAAGATGGCGCTGAAGTTGGTGCCTTTCAAAAAATGCTAAAAATTGGCCCACATCATGGCGCGACTCCAGATTGTCTGAAAAAAAACAAAACTAGCAAGGGTGGAGCTTCGGCAGGGTACCGAAGCTAAAATACCCCCCCGAGCGCCATATTGAAGTATATTCAAAGTCTTTAGCCACGACATACACGATGACATTCAGTTTTATATATTAACCGTTGTGTCAACAGCTGTTGGGTTTTATCCACATCGACAGTAGATGTACCCGGGTACTTCATACGTTTTGTATGGCAGATAGTTGCTTTTGATATACAAATATTAACTACTACCTGGATTCTTGTAATTTTCTGGTTTTTTTTTTTTTTATTTATTGGAAATATTGTCTAGTTAACAAAACTTTTATCATAATTTGGGAAAAAAAAAATTTGGTACCTAAATAATCCATTTTTACCAAAAATGGGAATTGCCAAAATCCATAAAAATTTAACAATTTCCAAATTCTTTTTTAATCCTTGTAATTTGATCCCTTTTTACCAAGAAAAATAATTAACATTGAATTTTCATTCGCAAAATTCCGTTATATTTGAACTGAAAATCAACCCCTCTTGCTCATAGTGCTATTTTTAGTACCTGCGCAGAATAATTATAACTCATAAAATATTTGTTCAATGTAAACATTTTTTTTTTTGGAATGTGTAGGAAAACACGTCTACTAACAGGAACAAAAGGGTATTTGGGAATATCTTGCCTACCTACCCTTGCACAACCAGTTTTGCAGGCAGAAACATGATTTTTTGCGCAGGTTTCGTTTTGAGTAGTTTTGTATGCATAAGTCAGTTTATGTGCGATTTTTGAAGTGTAAAGACCTAAAAATTTATTTTGTGCGGCAAATATATAAAAAGTGAAAATAAAATGGCAGATGGTGAGTGGCTAGCTCCGCGTCGATTGAATGCACTACCGTATGAGGAGCAGCGTGACTATATACGCACATTTGTTGAGGCTTCTGACTCTGAAGAGAGTGACCACGAACAAGCGGTAGATCAAGAAGACTTAGAAGGAAATATTGATGACATTGGTGGTGAATCATCTGACGCTGAACAAGTCCAGGAAATTGTGTATCACCTAGAGGACGAGAGGGATTCAGACGAGGAGTATGAAGAACCGCCACTTGAAACTGGTGATTATTATACGGCAAGAGATGGCAATGTATGGTCGTCAATACCACCAATACCTGGACGAATACGTGCGCACAACGTTCTAAGAAGTCGCAATCCTGGACCAGTGCCATCGACAAATGGCTTGACAATGGCAGAAACCTTCAATCTTATGATGTCAAATGAAATATGTGATGTAATTATTCGAGAATCAAATAGAAAGGCAAGGCAAACTTTTGATGCGTACAATGAGCAGCATCCAGATGCGGAACCACGAATATGGGTGCCTATAACTGAAGTAGAATTTCGTGCATATTTGGGTGTGCTTTTGATGGCTGGCGTATGTCATTCCGGTTATGTTCATACCACTGACCTGTGGAAAACAACTTCACATCCATTATTTCGTGCATCAATGAGCTTACGCAGATTTTGGGCAATCAGCCGCTTCATACGCTTTGATAATGGAAACACTCGGAATGCACGCAAACAAAATGATAAGGCAGCTGCAATTACAGACGTATTCCTGATGCTAAATGCCACTCTGCGCAAGTATTATATATGTGGCACAAACGTTACCGTAGATGAGCAATTATACCCATATCGTGGTGGAACTGGCTTCACACAGTACATTCCATCCAAACCATCCAAATATGGAATAAAAGTGTGGTGGGTCTGCGACGCCATTTCATCATATCCCGTGCAGGTAAATCAGTGTTCATACATTCATTTTATTATATCAACTTGTTGCAAATAAACTAAATGACTAATTCAAATTTCATTTTTCAATTTTTATTTTTTCAATACAGGGTCAAATTTATACTGGAATGGCAGCGTCCGGCGAACGTGAAAGAAACGTTGGTGAGCGTGTTGTGAAGGACTTAGTTGTCAACAATTTTGGTGGAAGTGGGCGAACAGTGGTATGCGACAATTTCTTTACAACATATAACTTAGCAAAAACTTTGATGGTGGACAACAGTTTGGCTTTGTTGGGCACTTGCAACAAAAGGCGTATGTTCGTGCCAGCATCATTTGCCAATCCTAAAGGACGTGAAGCAGAGTCTACGCTATTTGGATTCTGTAACAACATGACGATGTGCTCATACGTCCCAAAAAAAAATAAGGCTGTTGTGATGCTGTCTACTTGCCACGACACTACAGAAACTGCAGGTCCAAAACGGAAACCATTGCTCATACTTGATTATAACAAACATAAAGGCGGCGTGGATAATATGGATAAGTGCTTGACTGAATATTCAACCAAACGGCGCACAAATAGATGGCCTTTAGCATTTTTTTATAATATGCTTGACGTAGCTGCGTATGCTGCGTATGTTATATATATGGAAAACAACCCCCATCTAAAACCATCTACCAACCGCCGTAGGATATTTCTGCAGCAGCTCAGCGATCAGTTATGCAGACCACAAATCGATATAAGAGCGGACAATAGCCATATTACGCGCATATTTTCTACTAGACACGCTATGGAAGCCATATATGGTATGCCCTTGAAGATGAATGTTGGTGCACAAGAGGAAGAGGAACGTGACAGTTCTGGCCGCATAAAAAGAAAAGGAAACTGCTATATTTGCATTGCAAAACGCCAAACGAGAAAAGTATGTGCAATTTGTAATAAGCCTGTGTGCGCAGAGCACTCTAAGGATCATCCACAATGCCTCAGATGCTGCTAAAATTCATAAAATATATTTTTTACTTTCATTATAATGATTTTCTATAAATAAATAAACAAATTTCCATAAAATAAACTAAATATTTCCATTTATTTCTATATATTTGTATGAATTTTCATAGAAGTACCTGGGTACATCAGCTGTTGACGCTAGGTCATTTTCTAGTAACTGGGTTATATTTTCCAAACGGTTGGTCCAATTGACCTGAAATTTCACACCAATATCAATTACATATTTCCAAGCTATGATACGAAGTTTCATCAAGATTGGACCAGCCGCTTGGAAGATATAGCAATATAAAGTGAACTATTTCTATATATTTGTATGAATTTTCATACAAGTACCCGGGTACATCAGCAGTCGACGCCATTCCACTAACTTGAATTTGGGCTGTATCGACTGAACTGCTGCTCCAATCTTGATGAAACTTTTCCACATGATGCAAAAGTGTATGGTTGAGGATATCATGAAATTTCAGGTCAATCGGACTAACCGTTTGGAAGATACAGGAAAATTAAAGTTGCAAATGTACCCGTGGGCTCTACGATCGACACAACGGTTAACGAAAGTTTTCCTATTTTGATGACGTCACTTTGTATGGGAAGTAGGCGTGGTTTGATCCGATTTTGCCATATGTCAAAGAGATGGTTCATGTTATATCAAAGCTAAAAGGCAAAATTTCAAGACATTTCATTATTTTTTGTGGATTTTTAGGAGATTTAACGTGTAAAATAAAGTTAATTTGTATGGGAAGTAGGCGTGGTTTTCATTCGATTTTGCCAAATATCATAGTGGTGGTCTATATTAGAAATCAAAACCTATATGCAAAATTTCAAGACATTTCTTTAATTTGAGCAGATTTTTAAGAGATTTTACTTTTAAAATAAAGTCACTTTGTATGGTAGGTAGGCGTGGTTTTCATTCGCTTTTTTCAAATTTCATAGCCAGACTTAAGACTGAAGAGCAAAGCTCACCTGCCAAATTTCAAGGTATTTCTTTAATTTTTTTGGATTTTAAAGATATTTTTCGTTTAATATAAAGTCACTTTGTATGGGAGGTAGGCGTGGTTTCCATCCGATTTGGCTCATTTTCGAACTTGATCTTCCTTTATTAAAAATTAACTTATATTTTGAATTTCATCGCGATAGCTTTAAAATTGCGGCTGTAATCGTGTCGACAGACGGACACACGGAAATCGACTCAGGAGATAATACTGATCAAAAATATATATATTTTTCTATACCTGCCACGCCTCCTTCTTGTCTGTACAGACGGAAAGACAAAGTTAATATACGCCTTACGCAGTACGTGTTGGGGTATAAAAATGCATCCGAAAATAGATCCTGAATGCACATCTTTTACCAAAATAGAGTGAAAAGCTGGAAGATTAGGAAATTATGAATCGTAGAAAAAAAAAATTCGGAAATTATTTACGTCTTTTTTGACCATATTGTGGAGTGTAAAAACTAGAAAAATTTTTCAAAGACGCTCATTTTGGTAAAAGATGTGTAGAATACTTTACAAACAGATAAAGAAAAAATTAATTAAAATCGGTCGATTAGTTTGTTTGCCCCACAGTAGTGTGGGCCGTTTTGAAAAAGTATGTTTCGAGAATAACGCATTAAAAGCTCCAAATTTTAAGACCATCAAGACAGGCAAACTCCAAAACAAAACTGTAAAATTGTTACAATATTTTTTTCTCTACAATTAATCCCTGCAAACATTTTGAAGTGCCATTCATCGCCAATCGCCAAAAAGTGACGCCTAATATACATCTTGGAAGATAATGCGACGATAGTTTTCGTTTTACAAAAACAAAATACACGACTTATCGCATGTTTATCTTCTCAACATGCACTCAGGAGATAGTTTTTTTTATTATCGCATGTTTATCTTCTCAACAGGCACTCAGGAGATAATTTTTTTTGATTCCTAACGGTTTGCATTTTTCGTTTTGTTTTTAATTCGAAGAAGTGTCAAACCAAATTCCGACAAAGAAGTGAGTGAACAGTGATTAGTAAAAATTAATGTTTTTAATAATTGTTTAATTATAAATAAATTTTAGTGCATTAAGAAACTAAGCAGAAATGTTTAAAGCAAATAGAGTAAAAAGCAAACGGGAGGCGGCGAGATTTATATCAAATATTTATGATAATTCGTGCAGCGGCAGCCATGCAGAAAAGGAAAAAAAAAGAATTGGCTCTGAAAATTCTTATTTTAGGACAATTAATGGGGACGGCGTTTTAAACAGTGGACTAGCCATAGATAATGAAAGTGATAGTTCAAGTGATAGTTTAAGTAATTCTTTTATTGATTTCCGCGAAATAATTCCCAATAACATTGATTGTGACGTCATGACTTTAAAAGAAAGCCTATGCCAGTGGGCCATAACAAATAATATTAACAACAGTGCCTTCAACGAGCTATTGGGAATATTAAGGGAAAATAATGTGTGTGTTCCCAAAGACAGTCGGACACTCAAAAAAACCCCAAAGGATATCGTTTCTAGGCCCATGGGTGATGGTACATATGCTCATTACGGTATAGAAGATGCTTTAACAGACTTCTTAATTGTAAACGAGTATAATTCTGAAATTATTGAGCTGGATTTTAATATTGATGGTTTACCACTAGCCAAAAGCTCAAATAAACAGGTCTGGCCAATTTTGTGCAGTGTTCCCAATTATAGTGAAGTGTTTTTAATTGGGGTCTTCGAAGGTTATTCAAAACCGAAGAATGCAGATCAATATTTAGCACAATTTGTTACTGAACTGCATAATCTAATTCAAACTGGACTACGATTTAAAGATAAATTGTTTACTTTAAAATTAAGGTGTTTCACGATGGACGCACCAGCACGATCGTTTGTGCTAGGAATCAAGGGTCATACCGGATATTTCTCTTGTACGCGTTGTCTACAAAAAGGAGAAATGTTCAAAAATCGCCTTGTTTTTCCGTATGTTGAACGTTTCCCTCTACGGGACGATAACTCCTTTCGAAATCGTTCTCAACTTGAACATCATAAACAAAAAGATCCCACTGTAATTGAACAGCTGCCAATAGATATGGTGCATCAGTTTGGATTGGATTACATGCACATTGTTTGCCTTGGGGTGGTAAGGACTCTTTTGAAAAGTTGGGTTCGAATAAAAGGAGAAAATTTTTCTCTTCAATCCTGGAAAATAACTTGTCTGTCAAATAAGTTAATCGCGCTTAAAAGTTGTATTCCTTATGAATTTTCAAGGAAACCACGTTCACTAGACGAGCTCGACCGATGGAAAGCTACAGAGTTCCGTTCGTTTCTTTTGTATTACGGTCCCGTCCTTCTAGAGGAAGTCCTATCTCAAGATAGATTTGTGCATTTCTTAAAACTTTCGATAGCCATTAGAATTTGTCTCGAAGAAAAGAATTGTAAGGTTAATTATAAGTTCGCTGAACACCTGCTGCACAGTTTTGTTAAAGATATGGCTTCGTTATATGATTTATCTTTTATTACTTGCAATTTTCATTACCTGTTGCACATTGGTGTAGACGCTAAAGCTTTCGGGAGTTTAGAAAGTGTTAGTGCTTTCAAATTTGAAAACCACCTTCAAAAACTAAAGAAACTAGTTAAAAAATGTAACAGTGCGTCTGCACAATTATATAACAGACAAGTTGAAAACAGTTTCATTTTAAAACGAAATATCATAAAGTCAGGTATATATTTTAGTCACAAGAAAACTAGCAACGGCTGCTACGATTATGTTAAAACACCAACTTTTCTATTTGCTGTCAATAAACCAAACAATTTCTGCTTAGTGGGTGATAATGTCGTTAAAATAAATAAAATAATGATGCAAAATAATTTGCCTCACTTTGAGGGGAAAACAATTAAAAACCTCAAACCACTTTTTACTCAACCATTTGCTTCAAGTAACTTAAAAATATTTAAAGTTCACGAGATCATCGAGGACGAAAGAGTTACTTTCGAATTACGAGAAATTGCAAATAAAATAATAGCTTTAAATCAAGAGAAGGCTGTAGTGTTTTTCCCATTTATATAATAATGGCCAGCCGTAGTGGTAAGATTTTGTAATTTTTCCAATTAAAATTTTAAAAATCTGATTTTATCTAAACGTTGATTTTTTTCAGATAATTTTTTTGGAACGTATGCAGTTGGTGACGGTGAGCAAATACAATACATTCCATTGGAAAATGTAGTACAAGGTAAAATTTAATATAATTTATTGATTTGGATTTTTAATTTGTTTCCTATATATTTTCAGAGCCAACTGAATGCACAATGCTCGACATATTTAAAGAGTTGCGATCCTTGCAAAACAAAATCGACCGGCAGGAAGAAAATACTAAAAAAGTTGTTACAAAATTGACGGAAGAGATTATATCTCTACGAAATGAGGTTAGGAACTTAAAATCAGACCAGCTGTCTGAAAGAAAAATTTCTTCCTTGCCAGCTATGCCATTTAGTTCACTCGACCAATTTCAAGAATTTGATAAAAGATTGCTTTTGGATGACGAAATGTGAACAGAATTGGTAGGTATAAGTTATTTTTAATTGCGCATCCTTCAGATTCCTAACTTTTTAAAATAAATCGTTTCAGAAACATGTTGTGTCTAGAGTTGGTGCTAACGACATACCGACTTTTTTGCGAACAGCAATTAAGGCCATCATCACGGATGAGTTAGCAGTAAATATAACATGGCGAGGAACAACACACAAACCAAGCATACAGCAATTTACGGTTTTTGCGATAATAAAAGGTATTGTTTAAAATACGTAACTTTACATTAACCTCTCTCAATATTCCCGACATCCATTTCAGATACGTGCTTCGTGAAACACCAAAATGCAACAGACATATATATCAACAAAATTTGCCAGTAACACTTCTTGCATGCCAGAGACAGAGTTGCCCGTAAGAATAAACCGACGAATGCAGATGATCATGATCTTTAAATAACACGACAAAAACAAATGATTTTAGACATAAGAAGTATGAATATTTCTTAAACATCTTAATTTTATTTACATTTTTATTTTAATTTGAATTTCTACAGTTAAATATTTAATTTTGTAAAAAATTATTAACAAATAATAAAAAACCTGAATGAGAAAATATTCTGAAGCATACTTTTAGGCTTGGGCTTGGGACATCGTTTTTCACTTCTTGGCGTCACTTTTGCGACACTTCCGAGAGGATCGCTTTTGAGTCTTCGTCAAAGTCACCAAATAGAGACTTTTTGAAGTGTCTATTACGAGACGTCATCAAAGTGACGCTGGCGGGGAACAGTTTCTCCCGACAGAAGTAACTTTTAAGATGAAAAAACAGTAACGCCAGCGTTAGATCTTAACGCCTGCAAGTCACTCTTTGGGGTCGCCAACGATAATAAATGCTGGCAGGGTTAAAGCGCGTAATGTTCGCTATATGTGTGTATGAAAAAGTATATGTGTGTATTGAATGTTTCTATGTATATATACTATATAAACTATCCCTGCCAGCATTTATTATCGTTGGCGACCCCAAAGAGTGACTTGCAGGCGTTAAGATCTAACGCTGGCGTTACTGTTTTTTCATCTTAAAAGTTACTTCTGTCGGGAGAAACTGTTCCCCGCCAGCGTCACTTTGATGACGTCTCGTAATAGACACTTCAAAAAGTCTCTATTTGGTGACTTTGACGAAGACTCAAAAGCGATCCTCTCGGAAGTGTCGCAAAAGTGACGCCAAGAAGTGAAAAACGATGTCCCAAGCCCAAGCCTAAAAGTATGCTTCAGAATATTTTCTCATTCAGGTTTTTTATTATTTGTTAATAATTTTTTACAAAATTAAATATTTAACTGTAGAAATTCAAATTAAAATAAAAATGTAAATAAAATTAAGATGTTTAAGAAATATTCATACTTCTTATGTCTAAAATCATTTGTTTTTGTCGTGTTATTTAAAGATCATGATCATCTGCATTCGTCGGTTTATTCTTACGGGCAACTCTGTCTCTGGCATGCAAGAAGTGTTACTGGCAAATTTTGTTGATATATATGTCTGTTGCATTTTGGTGTTTCACGAAGCACGTATCTGAAATGGATGTCGGGAATATTGAGAGAGGTTAATGTAAAGTTACGTATTTTAAACAATACCTTTTATTATCGCAAAAACCGTAAATTGCTGTATGCTTGGTTTGTGTGTTGTTCCTCGCCATGTTATATTTACTGCTAACTCATCCGTGATGATGGCCTTAATTGCTGTTCGCAAAAAAGTCGGTATGTCGTTAGCACCAACTCTAGACACAACATGTTTCTGAAACGATTTATTTTAAAAAGTTAGGAATCTGAAGGATGTGCAATTAAAAATAACTTATACCTACCAATTCTGTTCACATTTCGTCATCCAAAAGCAATCTTTTATCAAATTCTTGAAATTGGTCGAGTGAACTAAATGGCATAGCTGGCAAGGAAGAAATTTTTCTTTCAGACAGCTGGTCTGATTTTAAGTTCCTAACCTCATTTCGTAGAGATATAATCTCTTCCGTCAATTTTGTAACAACTTTTTTAGTATTTTCTTCCTGCCGGTCGATTTTGTTTTGCAAGGATCGCAACTCTTTAAATATGTCGAGCATTGTGCATTCAGTTGGCTCTGAAAATATATAGGAAACAAATTAAAAATCCAAATCAATAAATTATATTAAATTTTACCTTGTACTACATTTTCCAATGGAATGTATTGTATTTGCTCACCGTCACCAACTGCATACGTTCCAAAAAAATTATCTGAAAAAAATCAACGTTTAGATAAAATCAGATTTTTAAAATTTTAATTGGAAAAATTACAAAATCTTACCACTACGGCTGGCCATTATTATATAAATGGGAAAAACACTACAGCCTTCTCTTGATTTAAAGCTATTATTTTATTTGCAATTTCTCGTAATTCGAAAGTAACTCTTTCGTCCTCGATGATCTCGTGAACTTTAAATATTTTTAAGTTACTTGAAGCAAATGGTTGAGTAAAAAGTGGTTTGAGGTTTTTAATTGTTTTCCCCTCAAAGTGAGGCAAATTATTTTGCATCATTATTTTATTTATTTTAACGACATTATCACCCACTAAGCAGAAATTGTTTGGTTTATTGACAGCAAATAGAAAAGTTGGTGTTTTAACATAATCGTAGCAGCCGTTGCTAGTTTTCTTGTGACTAAAATATATACCTGACTTTATGATATTTCGTTTTAAAATGAAACTGTTTTCAACTTGTCTGTTATATAATTGTGCAGACGCACTGTTACATTTTTTAACTAGTTTCTTTAGTTTTTGAAGGTGGTTTTCAAATTTGAAAGCACTAACACTTTCTAAACTCCCGAAAGCTTTAGCGTCTACACCAATGTGCAACAGGTAATGAAAATTGCAAGTAATAAAAGATAAATCATATAACGAAGCCATATCTTTAACAAAACTGTGCAGCAGGTGTTCAGCGAACTTATAATTAACCTTACAATTCTTTTCTTCGAGACAAATTCTAATGGCTATCGAAAGTTTTAAGAAATGCACAAATCTATCTTGAGATAGGACTTCCTCTAGAAGGACGGGACCGTAATACAAAAGAAACGAACGGAACTCTGTAGCTTTCCATCGGTCGAGCTCGTCTAGTGAACGTGGTTTCCTTGAAAATTCATAAGGAATACAACTTTTAAGCGCGATTAACTTATTTGACAGACAAGTTATTTTCCAGGATTGAAGAGAAAAATTTTCTCCTTTTATTCGAACCCAACTTTTCAAAAGAGTCCTTACCACCCCAAGGCAAACAATGTGCATGTAATCCAATCCAAACTGATGCACCATATCTATTGGCAGCTGTTCAATTACAGTGGGATCTTTTTGTTTATGATGTTCAAGTTGAGAACGATTTCGAAAGGAGTTATCGTCCCGTAGAGGGAAACGTTCAACATACGGAAAAACAAGGCGATTTTTGAACATTTCTCCTTTTTGTAGACAACGCGTACAAGAGAAATATCCGGTATGACCCTTGATTCCTAGCACAAACGATCGTGCTGGTGCGTCCATCGTGAAACACCTTAATTTTAAAGTAAACAATTTATCTTTAAATCGTAGTCCAGTTTGAATTAGATTATGCAGTTCAGTAACAAATTGTGCTAAATATTGATCTGCATTCTTCGGTTTTGAATAACCTTCGAAGACCCCAATTAAAAACACTTCACTATAATTGGGAACACTGCACAAAATTGGCCAGACCTGTTTATTTGAGCTTTTGGCTAGTGGTAAACCATCAATATTAAAATCCAGCTCAATAATTTCAGAATTATACTCGTTTACAATTAAGAAGTCTGTTAAAGCATCTTCTATACCGTAATGAGCATATGTACCATCACCCATGGGCCTAGAAACGATATCCTTTGGGGTTTTTTTGAGTGTCCGACTGTCTTTGGGAACACACACATTATTTTCCCTTAATATTCCCAATAGCTCGTTGAAGGCACTGTTGTTAATATTATTTGTTATGGCCCACTGGCATAGGCTTTCTTTTAAAGTCATGACGTCACAATCAATGTTATTGGGAATTATTTCGCGGAAATCAATAAAAGAATTACTTAAACTATCACTTGAACTATCACTTTCATTATCTATGGCTAGTCCACTGTTTAAAACGCCGTCCCCATTAATTGTCCTAAAATAAGAATTTTCAGAGCCAATTCTTTTTTTTTCCTTTTCTGCATGGCTGCCGCTGCACGAATTATCATAAATATTTGATATAAATCTCGCCGCCTCCCGTTTGCTTTTTACTCTATTTGCTTTAAACATTTCTGCTTAGTTTCTTAATGCACTAAAATTTATTTATAATTAAACAATTATTAAAAACATTAATTTTTACTAATCACTGTTCACTCACTTCTTTGTCGGAATTTGGTTTGACACTTCTTCGAATTAAAAACAAAACGAAAAATGCAAACCGTTAGGAATCAAAAAAAATTATCTCCTGAGTGCCTGTTGAGAAGATAAACATGCGATAATAAAAAAAACTATCTCCTGAGTGCATGTTGAGAAGATAAACATGCGATAAGTCGTGTATTTTGTTTTTGTAAAACGAAAACTATCGTCGCATTATCTTCCAAGATGTATATTAGGCGTCACTTTTTGGCGATTGGCGATGAATGGCACTTCAAAATGTTTGCAGGGAACAACTTCTTCGGTTTGATCCATTGGTACTCTGGCGCACCGGAGTTTAAGCGCTGTTGAATCTGTATTATAAGCGGAATTTGAATTTTTTTTTTAAACATATTCTTGAAAAGTCGTATAACATAAATCAATTTTAAAAATTCGATTTTATAAAGATTGTTTGCCTAAGACCTCCCTTAATTGAAATTTTTTAAAAAACGTGTTATTTTTTTATAACACAAACAAAAAATTAATGAGAAACCTACAACATGACAAAAGCTTCATAAAATAATTCATTTGAAAGGCAATTAGATACCACAAAAAAATGTTTACATAAAATGATTTATGAACGTTGATTTATTTCAATTCAAAATTTGTATTCGGCTTTAATGAATATTTTAATAAGTTATTGCCCCTTAAGTCGCTGCACCAGACTACGGCACTGTGTGAATTTTCCTATGTGTGGGTAAGCAAACACCAAAAAAGAAGATGCTTCACGCTATTATTGAAATACCTCTTCCTTTATTTCTATATTATATATCCTTTATTTCTATATAAAGTGAATATTTTCTCTTAATAAGCTTGATTATAAACTTACAAACAACACACTGCAATTTAATTAAACCGTACAATAAACCGTACAATACAAAAACAAATCGAGACTGCGCTGAACATCTTCCACAAAAACTCGGTGATTTGTTTACAATTGTTACAGCTCATGATACGTTTCACAGTTAGTTGTGCTCATGCTATGCATTTTTGTCTTTAAAATAATTGCCCAAAATAGAAAAAAATTTATTAAAATAACTAATAATTAAACTTTTTAACTTATAATTGAAATAACATCAACTTAAACTCCTGCTTGAGAATCTGCATTATAATGGATCTTCGCAACCGTAATTTGCATAATAATGCGAGCAGCTCACCTGCGCCTGGAACTCTACGCTCAAGTTAAATGATGCTCTGAGACCCGCTCAAATTTTAGTAGTTATTGATAAACGTTTGGCTGAGCAAAATGAAATAATGACTTCAAAATTTGCCGCTTTTTAAAATACTCCAGATGAGCTAAAGAATAAAGTTGACGTAGTTCAGCGTAATCTTGTTAATATTAACCACAGGGTGGAGCACTTGGAAGCGGCTGCCTCAGCCATCAACAAGCTCCAGGATGAAATTAAGAACTTAAATCAGCGAATAGTAAAGCAAGATAATGCAGCTGTGGCGTCTGAGCTCCGTCTCCATGGCATACCGATCACCGAAAAAGAAAACCTGTCTGCGATTTTTTCCAAATTGTGTGCCACAATCGATGCGCCTTTGCCGGAGATAAAAAAAGATTTCACGTTTACATAATAAAACATCGCACAGCACAAAAACTGATCCCATAATCTTAATAACTCTCGCTTCGCCAGTTGATAAAACTTGCATAATAAATTCGATCAATGATTTTAAGCGGAAAACCAATGACGTACTGCGAGTTCACCAGGCTGGCTTTCAGTCCAATGCTCCAGTTTATCTAAACGAATCTCTCACTAAAGCAAACCATGTCATCTTTAAAGCTGCTTTTCGTTACAAAAACAACTGTGGGCTGTGTTTACTAGGAGAGGTCTCGTGCATGTTAAGAGAATTCGTGATGACCATGTATCTTGCATCAATTCTATTGCAATGCTGGATGAACTTCGTCGGACGTGTGACTCCCCTAACAACAACAACAACAACAACAACAACAACAACAACAACAACAACAACAACAACAACAACAACAACAACAACAACAACAACAACAACAACAACAACAACAACAACAACAACAACAACAACAACAACAACAACAACAACAACAACAACAACAACAACAACAACAACAACAACAACAACAACAACAACAACAACAACAACAACAACAACAACAACAACAACAACAACAACAACAACAACAACAACAACAACAACAACAACAACAACGACGACAACAACAACAACAACAACAACAACAACAACAACAACAACAACAACAACAACAACAACAACAACAACAACAACAACAACAACAACAACAACAACAACAACAACAACAACAACAACAACAACAACGACGACGACGACGACGACGACGACGACGACGACGACGACGACGACGACGACGACGACGACGACGACGACAGCAACAACAACAACACCAGCAACAACAACAACCACAGAAACAGCTCTAAGTACAACCACAACTTTAACGATGGGTTTCGTGATGAACAGCAATAATAAAAAAACCTGCTTTAATTCATTTATCTACTTTTCTCTTCCTGTTTATATTTTATTATTTCTTTTTTTATTAAACTTAATAATTTACTCTACACTTTTTCAGAAAACAATGCTTTATATCTGTTTTTCCTTTAATGATTCTTTTAATTTTTAGTTTGATATATATTTTTTTATATATCGTTCTTTTAAAAGAACGGCTTAAAGATATGCCATAGTCTAGGAAAGAAAATAGATGAGCTTAGATTCATCTTTGAAGATTCAGCAGTAGATTTGATATGTGGTATCGGAGACGTGGTTTAACACGTGTATGAGTGATAGTTTATTTAAATATATGGCTTTAAACTATTTCGGTTAGATAGACAAGGTCATGGTCATGGAGACAAGGTGAGGGATGAAATTCGGTGTAGACCAATCTGCACTTCTGCTCCTGATAGTATCGTTGAATACATATTTGTTGAAATTGAATGCAAACTAAGAAAAATTCTTGTTGGTACTATTTACAGACCAAATCGACATATTAATACGTCTGCGCTAATGACAGTGTTAGAAGAGTTATCTTTAACCCATCGTGAGATCGTTCTAGCGGGTGACTTTAATAGCAATATTTTAGTTGAACAAGATGTAGTGCACAATATGCGAGGTATTGGATTATATTCAATTAATACTGTGATGACAACACATTTTACTTATAACAATACTTTACTAATAACAAGCAATACTCTTTTAGATCTTTTCTTTACCAATGATATTTCAAAATGTCTGCTTTTTGATCAAATTTCTGTTCCTGTATTTTCCAAACACGACCTCATCTTTCTAACATATGATTGTACCAATGAAACTTGTGCTCAACAATTTAAGTTTCGTGATTTTAGAAACATTGACTACTTGTCACTCAATGCAGCAATAGATCTAATCGATCGGTATCTAATTTACTGCATGCCATCCGTTGATGAACAAGTTCTTTTTCTTGAAAATAATCTAGCTAATCTCTTTGATGAATTTGTTCCAGTGAAATTTAAAAAGATAAAACATGTAGCCAACACCTTGGCTTAATGACCGAATAAAAAATTTCTTTGTACAAAGAAATTTGTCGTACAATCACTACAACTTCGAACAGCATCTCTTTTTCGTTTTCAGCTGTAGATCACCATTATTTCTATGAAATCCAATGCTGTTGGTGTTGACGGCATCTGCCCCATCTTTTCCAGCGCCTTGCTTCCCAAAATTCTGACTCACATAACTCATATATTCAACACTGTTCTTACTAAATCTACCTTTCCAAGTAACTGGAAGAGAGCGAAAGTCATTCCGATACCAAAAAACAGCACAGAGTTTCGGCCAATAGCTATTCTTCCATTCTTATCAAAAGTACTAGAAAATTAATTCATTCACAAATTGCACGATTTCTGACAACACACTCACTTCAATCCAACAAACAGTCAGGCATCCGACCAAATCGTGGCTTTGTAACAGCATTATTAGAGGTAACAGAAGAAATTGGTTTGCATTAGATAAAAATAAAGTCACTTTCCTTACACTTTTAGACCACTCTAAAGCCTTTGACTCAGTCGATCACAATAATTTAATAACAAAACTTAGAAAATTATTTTGCTTTTCAACAACCTCCGCTCAACTTATTGCTTCATATTTGGATGGAGATCGCTGGCAGTTTTCTCTGGTGACTCAAATTCTAGCTTTCTATTTGTTTCAAGAGGTGTACTCCAAGGATCCGTCCTTCGGCCACTTCTTTTCTCAATCTACATTAATGACCTTCCAGAGCATCTATCTGGTTTTGAAATTCATATGTATGCAGATGATCTATTAACATTCTGTGATATGAAATCAATAAGTACCTGCATCTCTGCTTTGAACACCAACCTATCTGCATTAAATAACTGGACGCAAGGAAATGGTCTGCAACTCAATCCGAAAAAATCCCAATGTGTCGTAATGTACAAAAAAATCTTGGACACATCAATACAGCCAAAGGTTCATGTGAATGGTGCAACAATCGAATTTGCTGAATATGCCAAAAACCTAGGAATCAACTTTTACAGAACATTATATTGGAACACACACATCAATAATACCATCGGCAAGGTGTATGGTATGCTCCGTGCACTTTGGTCTACCCAATTTTTTACTCCTTTCAATATCAGATTATTACTGGTAAAAACATATCTCATACCAACCCTGCTTTACGGGTGCGAAATTTTTTCAAATTGTGACGATATAAGTAAACAAAGGCTTAATAAAGCCTTTAATAGCATTGCTCGGTACGTATATGGATAACGACGTTCCGTTCATGTATCAAGATTTGCTGTTCAAATATTTTCAAAGCCTTTTAATAATTTATTAGATTTTCGAACTCTATTGATGCTTCACAAAGTAATCTTTAATAAAGAACCATTTCAACTCTACGCAAAACTTAAATTTACTCGATCTAATCGCAATAATGCCTTAATTCCACTAAAGCACTCGATGCTTTTGTCTGAACTCCAGTTTTTTGTCAATTCAATACGGCTTTGGAATCAAATACCATATAACTGACAGATCATAAGCACATAAAGCACAACTGTTTAAACATTTATCAATCTGTTATATGTCTTCTCTATTCTTTTAATTTTTTTGTTTTCTCTTGTTTTCTTTCGTAAATTTATTTTAATTGATAATTCGTATTTCATATTAATAAGTTTTATGGTATAAATTTTTTTTTAACACAAAAATAAATGTATAAATTTTTTTTAATTTAGTCATTGTGACTAACATTTTAAATGTATAAGGGTTGACCCCATTCAATGTTGGGATATTCTGAATTAAATAGATAAATAAATAAATAAATAAAATAAATAAATATTCTAAGGTAGCAATAGAAAGGTCTTGCTCTGTAGTTGTGCAATAAGGTCTGATTTCTTCTTAAATTTTGTGTATTTTAAAAAAAAAAAACTGAAGCTATTTTCTATGAAACAAGCTAAATTTCTTTGTGATGCCTAAAAGTATGTGATAGATTTTGATTGTAATGCTATGATAAGTAATAACTGAGCTACTTAGCAATTCAGCAGAACCAAAGATAGTTTCTATGAATTCCTTGCCCTATAGGAACAAACTAACTTGTTTTTAAAAACAACTAATTAAATAACTAATTTAAAATAAACTAGTATATGAAGTACTTTGAATTATATTAAGGCGGCATCCACTACAATTCTAAATATTTTTTATTGCATTATATATGAAGTAATTGAAATACGACTTAAAAACAAGTGGTTGATAAACTACTTGGAATTATATTAAGGCGGCAACTACTCTGATTTTGTAATTGCAAATATTTATTAGATTACAAGTTTATATATATTTACCCATGTTATTTTTGATCAAATATTATTAACTTTAGGCTTCACTAAGATTTTGTTTTAAAAAGACATATTTTTTATTTACGACATTGAGCTGCAAAGCAGACGTGGTAAACACATTTTAAAACTAATAAACTGCCTCTAAGCCCTGTGAAATGATTAAAAATTCTTTATTATTTAAGATATTCAAATTACAAACGGGTTGTGTTTAGCAAACATTGCACAATTTGGACTTTGTGCGGAAATTGATGCATTGCTTAACCATTCAGCAAACACCTCATCACTTCAATAGTAAAGACGCACGCCTTTCTCTACGTAGTGTCGAGACTGCTCCATCACTTCATTGCGATTGACACTTAAGGGGGTCCTCTGGTAATCCGAAAAATTTTTCCCAAAAGGATTTTTCAAAATTCGAAATAGTTTAGGAGATACAGGCATTTTTGTGTAGGTATGTTTTCGTCAAAATAACGCATCAGCAAAGTTGTTTATTTGCCTGCAGTCATTAGTCGAAAATTCTGTGGAATTCTTCCAAAATATGTATTGATATTACAAAATATACACACACAGTATGTATACATGCATGTTTTGATTTAGGGGTTGAAATGATTTTGAGCCCAGGTGTTCACATGAAAGAAGCAAACGAACGAGATTCAGTTTATTTTCGAGTATTTTAAAAATAATGTCAACAATGGGTATTGTCATCGGCCCACAAGCCGAGATGTATGCTGAATCTCGCGACGGAAAACGACTTCAACGCTCAGAGCTAAAAACGTACGCATCATCGAAAGAGGGTCGCACAGCCCGCAGAGCCCAAAAAGCCATGGAAAACTCGTTTTATGAGATGGAGGAAGGCACACTTTATGGGGCTGGAATTGCCGATTAATATTCGTAAGTATTGTATTAAAAAAATATGTGTTAATGTCATTTGTGTGCCTCAAAATTGAAGTCAAAACTTTAAACGCGTTTTTCTCGAAACCATGTTTTTCAAAACTTTGCGCACGATAACTCAAACAGTTTTTGACCGATTTTGATATATGAGGCATGAAACGACGCAAAATTTACGCCGCTATAGCCCCTACCTCAAACTTGCCGAAAAAATAATGTTTACTATTTTTTTTCTACACTAGACTACAAAAAAAAAGGTCGAAATTCGATTTTTCATTTTCAAAGTGGCGGCTCCCCCCTAAAAAAATTTCGATTTTTGTTTCCGAGGTAGGGGCTATAGGGACATTCATTCTAAGTAACTAATATTTTTTTTTTTTTCAGACGATGTTTACACTTGGAATCGTGCGCAATTTGGACCCACCTTTTTTCCGGAGAACCTCGTTACCAGGCCGAGAACTTTCTGAACGGTCCATATATTCACTTTTTCAAAATTTTGTATTTTTTCAATAAATTAAGCTACCCAAATCAAAAAACGGAACTAAAATATCTTTACTCGTTCTCTTTCCACAATATTTTGAAAAAAGGCTAAAATTTGGCATAGATTACCAGAGGACCCCCTTAAAAGAAGCACTAAGCAAAATATTGGTGTGTCCATCGACCATGATTGATGGTTGCAAAGCGTGGAAAATCCCGCTGACACGCTTGTTTAGCTCATATTTTAAAATGAAGCATCAAAAAGCTGGCTCGTGTTAAATAACAGGCGCAGTATCTACACAATTCCGATCAATTGGATCGGCACCTTCGCTCATGTGCCCAGGCGGTGGCGTGCCCTTTTTTGTAAACTGTTTCCGTGGTAGGCATGCTCACATATAAGCGCAGAGTTCCTCCAGCTTCTGGAACTATCACCTGTTGGAAGCAGAAATAGTCCAATGAAGAAAGGAATAATGAAATTATATCTGTACTTCTGTTGCGCTCCTTGAATGTAATTACTAGTCCTTTTTTGAGTTAACTGACAATGAAGCTTGGCATGAATCACTTTGGAATTATTTTAAAATCAATTGAAACACCACAGAGAACGACATTTCACAATTTTCCATTAAAAATCTCTGATCACTTTTAACTTTGTTTACATTTTGCTTTCAGATTTTATATTTCAGAATTTATTTGTGTCGAACAGGCATGATATTTTGGCATGATTTATGTATTTTTCAAAATAGTCAAATAAATGATCTCTTTGATGTATAGAAATTTAAAATGTTTATGCTTTTAAATTCATCTTCAGTAAGTGGAATATTAAATAGTTTTCAATTGGTTATTTTAAAGTAATTAAATAAAATAATTTAAATTTAACTAATTTAACAAGTAGTTGAAAATATATGCAGACGAAAGTCAATTGACTTATTTAGCGGACATCACCATACAAAACATGTTAGTTCGTTCTATGGAAAAATGTTAGAATTTCAACTAGTTGTGGATGACAAAAAACTAATTTTTTAACTACTTTTAAATTAGTTGATTTTCCTACAGGGTTGGTTCAAAGGTAAAAATAGTTCATAATATAAAAACAAAATTGCCTATCACTATATATTTTTTTTTACAAAAACACTGGTTGGACCTTATCAGTGTGGCTTTCGACCTGGCAAGTCCACCATAGACCAGATTTTCACGCTACGACAAATCCTGGAGAAAACCCACGAAAATCAAATTGACAGACACCATCTCTTTGTCGATTATAAAGCTGCGTTCGATAGCCCGAGAAGGGATTGCCTATACGCAACAATGCCTGAGTTCGGTATACCTGCAAAGTTGATTAGACTTTGCAGAATGACGTTGAGCAACACACGCAGCTCCGTCAAGGTAGGAAATGACCTCTCCGAAACCTTCAATACCGAAAGAGGTTTCAGGCAAGGCGACCCACTGTCTTGCGATCTCTTTAACATCATCATGGAGGGGATCGTACGAAAGGCCGGTGTGCATCGTAATGACACCATTTTTTACAAAGGCGTCCAGCTCCTTGCGTACGCTGATGATATTGATATTGTCGGCAGAACCAAGAAAGATGTTACCGCTGCTTTCGCCGCTATCGAAAAGGAATCAGCAAAAGTGGGTTTGACGATAAATGTGGGCAAAACAAAGTATATGCTGTCTACAAACAAGGGAGCGCGGCGTTTAGACTCCCATGTTTCATCCGGCAGCTATAACTTTGAAGTAGTCAAGGAGTTCGTTTACCTTGGCACCGCCATTAATACCAACAACGAAATCAACCTGGAGATAAAGCGAAGAACAATAATTGCTAATAGGTGCTACTACGGGCTCAGTAAGCAACTTAGTTCCAGAGCCCTCTCTCGATCGACCAAACTAACACTCTACAAGACGCTCGTTCTACCTGTGCTGCTTTATGGCGCTGAGGCATGGGTAGTTTCGCAAACTGACGCAGCCGCTCTGGGGGTGTTCGAGAGAAAAGTTCTTCGCAAAATCTTCGGTCCTATTCGAGTCGGCGATGACTATTGCATCGGAATGAACCATTAGCTGTATGAGCTCTACGATGACATTGACGTAGTTCGGCGTATAACTGTGCAGCGACTACGCTGGCTGAGTCATGTCCATCGTATGAACGACGAAGTTCCAGCGAAAAAGGTGCTCGGGGCGAGGGTCGCTGGTCAACGACGACGAGGGAGACCATGCCTCCGATGGATGGGCTGAGGAAGCCCTAACCGCACTTGGTGTATCCGATTGGAGAAGGCGCGCGCAAGGCAGAGGCGCCTGGCGAGAGCTGATGAGGTCGGCTGAAACCCGGACACGGGTTGTTACGACCACCTAAGTAAGTAAGTAAGTATATATTTTTTTTTATTTTTTGGCGTTTTAACGCCAGACGGGATTACTAGTGTTTTATATATTCTACATAAATCAATACATTTTTCATTCTAATATATACCACTTTGATCAAAAAGTTCCCGGAATTACCACCGTGTGGCTCTCTCCTCACCACCCAATTTGAGTTCTCTTTCTTTTTTTTTAGGTTGCCACATCTGTCATTGACGTTCTATGACGTTCATTTTCAGCTTGATAGCTTGACATTTGTAAAAATGACTCAGTACTGGGCACATCTGCGATTGTGCGTGTTTTCGATTTTGTACAATTTTAAAAATGTTATTGTTATTGTTTTGTTAATATCATGAACTCCGCCAGGTTAGCAACTTAGTTGCGCCTGCCTGTCCAAAGCCAGGATAAAGGAGGATGGTTGTTTGTAGGATACGTTTTACGTGCAAACGTAAAAACTGATAGGGCCAACCAAGAGCTCGGGGTGGCGCCCATATTGGTAGCAAGTCATATTGGGTATACCGATATGGAACGTATAAGGTATAGCAATTGACCTAAAAACTTGTTAGTACGGGGACAGTCTTACCCGCCAAAAGGGGTAGACCCCATCTATCCAGCGCACTGAGACTAGAAAAGGCCGATAACAATTTGGATGTTGAGTGTTTTGACATGCGTGCTTAACATGTCGTCGCTCGGGCTTTCCTTAGGGGTTTGCTCGTCGACGTTTGACTTGGTCCCTCAAACTGGCACGGCGGTCACTGAGGTGAGTGAAGAAATGGTGTATAGACATGGGTTCTCTTACTGAGCACGACAGTTCCTTAGAACAAGGCCAATACTCTGTCTGGATGTTAAACTCCGCCAGGTTTCGGCCTGCCTGTCAAAAGCCAGGATAAAGGAGGAGGGTTGTTTGTAGGATACGTCCTGCAAACGTAAAAACTGATAAAGCCAACCAAGAGCTTTGGGGTGGCGCCCATCTTGGTAGCAGGTCATATTCGGTATATCGATATGGAACAAGCCTGCGAAGGTATAGCAATTGACCTTACAACTTGTTAGTACGGGGACAGTCTTTACCCGTCGGATGGGGTTGACCCTATCTATCCACCGCATGGAGACCTTAATTCGGCTGGAAAATCTGGATGTGAAGTGTTGGCATGCGTGCGTCAAAGTGTCAACTCTTCGGCTTTCCGAAGTGTTGCTTGTCAAGTGTTTGACTCACACCCTCAAACTGGCACGGCAGTCACTGAGGGAAGTGTTGTTTGTTGGTTGTTTTAAACTAAGGGTTCTCATACTGAGCACGGCAGTCCCTGAGAACAGTGGCCAATACCCTGTGTCTGGATGTTGACTTTCCGAACTGCCAGAGTGAGAGTGGCAATTGCAAAGGTCCTCCAAAGTAGGTACCAGTCATGTGCAATAGTTTCCAGCTGAGTCGGTACCTGCAAACTGTTAGACTAGCCTCTAAGTGCTCATTGAGCACAGTCATGCATAAGAAGGCACTTTTTCATAATTGCATTTGTGTCTTCTTGGTCTTCTTGCGGGGATGTTGTGGATCCTCATCTGACGGGATCGAGTTGCCCAGATGACTGTCGTGGGCTGGCCCTTCGGGGAGTCTCGTACTGGTTGTGGTTGTGTGAATGCTACACAGGTCTAGATTGACCGGCGGGGTCGCACAATGGTACGACCGGGCTGGCATATCTGTCTTAATATGCAAGAGATTGGGTAGGTCTCGTCTCCACCAGTAGATGGATGGAAGTACGTCGCTACGGAAGTCTAAACTGGTACTGCTATTACGGGCAGTATGTTAATTCATAATGCTCCTAATCAACAGGGCACTGGGTGATGCTTTGTGTTTGTGAAGCAGCTTCCATGTTCGTGTTGCCACACCGGATGCCCCGTACGTTTGACTTGCTAAAATGTAAACGGGTCCGTGTTGTGGTAGCACAAAGTTCATGGTTGTCTGTTTCATGAACTATTACCCTAGGTTTTGGATAACTCAACTTACTTAAGCCTTTCGGCAGGTGTAGGTTGTAAAATGCTGAAACCGTCTGTCTGGATGTTGAGATCTTTAGATCAGACAGACTGCCAGAGTAAGAGTGGCAACATTAGGTGCTGCTTTGTAGGTACCAGACATGCGTAATTGTTCGCAACTGAGCCGACAGCTGTGAGCTGTTAGAATGGCCCTTTCAGTGCTCATTGAGCACGGTCACGCATAAAAATGCACTGCTTCATAATTGCATGAGTGCATTTTTGGTCTCTTTGCGGGGATGTTGTGGATCCTCATTGATGGGATCGAGTTGCCCAGATGACTGTCGTGGGCTGGCCCTTCGGGGAGACACGTACTGGTTGTGGTCACGCAGTGGTACGACCGGGATGGCATATCAGTCTCAATATGCAAGAGATTGGATAGGTCTCATCTTCACCAGTAGATGGATTGTAGGTACGTCACTACTGAAATCTAAGCTGGTACTGCTATTACGGGCTATTACAGTATGTAATTTATACTTTATATATACTGCTATTACAGTATGTAATTTATTGCATGCTCCTAATCAGCAGGGCACTGGGTGATGCTTTGTGTTTGTGAAGCAGCTTCCATGTTCGTGTTGCCACACCGGATGCCCCGTACGTTTTACTTGCTAAAATGTAAACGGGTCCGTGTTGTGGTAGCACAAAGTTCATGGTTGTCTGTTTCATGAACTATTACCCTAGGTTTTGGATAACTCAACTTACTTAAGCCTTTCGGCAGGTGTAGGTTGTAAAATGCTGAAACCGTCTGTCTGGATGTTGAGACCTTTAGATCAGGCAGACTGCCAGAGTAAGAGTGGCAACATTAGGTGCTGCTTTGTAGGTACCAGACATGCGTAATTGTTCGCAACTGAGCCGACAGCTGTGAGCTGTTAGAATGGCCATTTCAGTGCTCATTGAGCACGGTCACGCATAAAAATGCACTGCTTCATAATTGCATGAGTGCATTTTTGGTCTCTTTGCGGGGATGTTGTGGATCCTCATTGATGGGATCGAGTTGCCCAGATGACTGTCGTGGGCTGGCCCTTCGGGGAGACACGTACTGGTTGTGGTCACGCAGTGGTACGACCGGGATGGCATATCAGTCTCAATATGCAAGAGATTGGATAGGTCTCATCTTCACCAGTAGATGGATTGTAGGTACGTCACTACTGAAATCTAAGCTGGTACTGCTATTACGGGCTATTACAGTATGTAATTTATACTTTATATATACTGCTATTACAGTATGTAATTTATTGCATGCTCCTAATCAGCAGGGCACTGGGTGATGCTTTGTGTTTGTGAAACGGCTTCCATGTTAGTGTTGCTACACCGGATGCCCCGTATGTTTTACTGGTTAAAGCATAAACGGGTCCGTGTTATAGTATAACACATAGGTTCTTGCTGTCTGTTTCATGAACTATTACCCTAGGTCTGGAGACCCAAGTTCTTAAGCCTTGCGGCAGCTGTACTTGTCAAACCAGATTCTGTCTGTTAATATCATGCTACAAAGAAGTCCTTACAACAAAAACTAAGTCACAATGCTGCAACTGGAACATTATATTTGTTTTATTTAAAGTTATATTAACGCTTTCGTTATGATATAATGACAGATTCATAACAAGAAGGAGCACTTGTGACAAAAATATTCTTGATGAAAACAAAATAAGTTTTTGTACAGTTTTAAAAATGCTTTTTTTAAGTAGAAATGTTTTTCATGTAACTAATGATAAGTTTTCTTAAGTGTGTATTAAAAGTCAAAGACAGTATTTAATAAAATGGAAAGAAGTACTTAGAAATTGAAAATTTCGTGATATGTACACCAATATCTTACAACGAATGCCAGTTTTTCAGTGAATGTTGATGTTTCAGCTCTAGAAAATGCACGCGCCAACCAAAAATGAAGTTTTTGAATATAAATTGGACAATTCGACTCCACTGGTAATTGTGAAGTTATACACTACGTTTGATCGTAATCGCGTTTTGAAAGCCTTCGGTGATTATCGTATTCGTTCAAAACATGCAGCTAATCTTCGCAACGCAGGTCTCGACTCTGACAATAATGTCTACATCCATGAAATCGTCTTATAGTCAAGGCCAAGAAAATTCTGCAAACTGCGATCGCCTGCAAGCGGAGCAAAAATATTTTTAACGCCTTTTCTCTGCGTGGCTTAATATTCATCAGACTGCAGAAAGAAGGTGATAAGACCAAAATTAGCAGCATTGATGAGCTGCATAAGTACAATCCTGTCTTCGTCGCTGGAGAAATATCTTCGTAACTTATATCTTCTTATATACTTATATTTTATTTTTCTATTCAGAACGTCAACTTTCCAATGCTACTCTATTTCATTTTACCTTATACTATCTTTTTTCTTCTTTTATCTTTCTATATTAAATGCTTACAGCTCTTATGTTCGTTTATTAATTTATGCCTTTAGTGAATAACACTGTCTTGGGCACTGAGGATAATCAAAAAACAATGGTAGATGTTTTATGCAAGCAACGCTCCGGCCTGAAAATCGTACATTTTAACGCATGCAGTCTTAATGGATTTACGATGTACTGCGTTAAATATGTTTTCGATAATTCTTCTGTTGATATCATATACGTGTCAGAAACTTATGGTTTCATAAGAATGTGAATGATTCCTATCTGAATATTAGTAGCTTTAACCTGTTCCGGCATGACAGACTTAGCAAAAAAGGTGAGGCGCACAACGCTCCGTCAGTGGACAAAAATAAAAAAAGTAACGCCGAATTCAACAATATTGGTCTCATTTTAAAGGTAAAAGTCCAAATAAGAAGGCACTGCAACTTCTTTAGTATATATATATATATCTATTTTTTTGTTGGTACAGCTGTTCAAAGTTGACGAATATGATATTGAAATAATTAAAAATGAATTTCGCGCTGAATTTAGAGTGGCGGCCGTGGCGTAGTTGGTAGAGTGTGTGACTCTTACACCAGAGAACCCAGGTTCGAATCCTCCATCCGACACAGAAAGTTTTTTCAATTGAATTAATTTTTCTGTTCGGCTGTCACTTCTCTGCAGACAATGGCAAACCTCAGAGAGTAAAAACTGCCATGAAGGCTTCTTGAGAACATAAGCCGTTCGGAGTCGGCGTAAAACATGTAGGTCCAGCTCTCGATCATTTGTGTTCAAACATTTCACATCACACACAACACAATTGATCATTAGAAGCGAGGTCAAAGTCCTTTCAAGGGCTGAAATGGCCATTTTCGTTCGTTCGTTCGAATTTAGCGCTCGTAAGTGTATTCAAGATAATTTAGCAAAATTACATTTTTGGTTTCAACTATGTAATGTAGAACATTTTAAATTAAGAAATACATTTTTTTTTCAGTTAAATGAATTTTTAGAGTTTTATTTTAATTTAAGAGGTTTTCATTTTGGAAAAATATGAAAATTGGGCAATTTCTGGAGTCCGGGGAAATTAGTTCCTGAAAGTCCGTGAGATGTTATTGCTGTTTTTGTAACAATATACTTAAATTTATGCGGAAAAACCAAAAACTTTTCCGACTTTTCTTGAGTTGGCGGTGAAAACGTTCCACAATTCCGTTAGCTTGTGGATGATAAGCAGAAGTGGTGATGTATTTGCTTCCTAGGTTTTTGACGAAGTTTCTAAATGTTGTTGGTGTGAATTGAGGTCCTCGATCGGAAGTAATTTCCAGATGAACTCCAAAACGTGATACATACTCTTTTTGAAGTGTGTCTACAATAGTACTAGCGTTGGTATCTTTAAGTGGATATGCTTCAGGCCAACATGTGTTTCGGTCAACTCAGGTAAGTAGATATTTGTAACCATTTGATATCGGTAATGGGCCTACTAGATCTACATGAACATGCTCAAAACGTCCATGTGGAATGTCTTTTTTTTTTGTGGGATTGTTTTCGTGTGTCTGTGTATCTTTGATCGTTGGCATCTAACACATTCTTGTGACCATTTGTGAATTTGTGTGTTCATTTTGGGCCAGAAATATTTCTGTGTTATTAGTCGTCGTGGAGCTCGAGTACCTGGGTGTGAAATGTTATGTAATTGTTCGAAGACTTATTTCCGTAATTAATGTGGGATGTATGGACGTGTTCCTCTACTCGTTTGTTCGCACCAAATTTTAATGTTAATTAGTGGAATGTGTATTTCTTCAAAATTGTATGTGTGTTTGTTTTGTATCTCCTGTAATTCCGAATCTGTCGTTTGTTCTTTATGTAGAGTTCTGAGATTGATATCTGAGGTTGTGAAAGCTTCTATCTCACCCCGTGACAGTGCGTCTGCAACGACGTTGTCTGTACCTTTGATGTGTCTGAATTCTAAGTGCCGTGTTTGTATTGGGCTTCTTTCTGTCTTTGAGTGTAATGCTGAAGTGAGTGGCTTATGGTATGTGTAGGTTGTAAATGTTCGTCCTTATAAATAGTGTCCGGATAAATTGCTAAATTTCGCGATCGAACGTGCTGTATTTCGTTTCGGACGCTGATAATTTTTTAGAAAAGAAAGCTAATGGTTCTATTTTGTTACTGTGTTCTTGTTGGAACTCTGCGCCGTTAGCAGTGTTAGATGCATCTACAACGAAAGATAGTTTTGCTTTGCTATTAAAATGATTAAGTAGCACTTCCATGTTATAACTTTCTTTTATCATTGTAAATGCTTCTGTTGTGCCACCTGTCCATGTTAGTATTTGTCCTTTGTTTTGGATGCTGTTGTTACCATTTCGTAAACGTGTGTGAGTGAGTGTGCTAATTTTGGTATGTATCTGTGATAGTAATTTTTCATCCCGATAAATTTCTGCATTTGTTTAACTGTTTCGGGCTTTGGATAATGTTTTCGAAATGTTTTAGCTCAGGAATTTATATTGTCGACACCGAAAATGCATTTGTTTGGTTTTATGTTAAGTCCGTATTTGTCTAATCGTTCGAATACTAAATTTAGATGTTTGAAATGTTCTTCTTCTGTTTCGCTGGCCACTAGAATGTCGTCAAGGTAGACGAATATGAAATCTAATTCTTTTAGAACTTCATAATAAAATCGCTGGAATGTTTGAGCTACGTTTATTAAATCAAACGGCATTCTAAGAAACTTAAATATACCAAAATATGTCGTAATCGCGGTTTTGTGAATGTCTTTAGTGGCCATGTGAATTTGGTGGTATGCTCTTACCAAGTCTAATTTTGAAAAAATTTTTTTGTTATATAGGTCGATGGATAGGTCGTGAATGTGTGGTAGAGGGTAACGGTCTAGGACTGTAATTGCGTTAAGTCTTCTATAGTCGCCACAGGATCTCCAGTCGTTTGCATCTTTCTTTGGAACAAGATATAGTAGGGATGCTGACATGGAGTCTGATGGACAACAGATACCTGACTTGACTAAAAAATCGAACTCTTGCTTTGCGATTTTGTATTTGTTTGAGTCCAAGCGTCGTGGTCTTGAAAATGTTAACTGTCCTTCTGTGTGGTGGTCTGTTGTGTGTTTAACTGGTTTATTGTAGTCAGGTTCTGCTATTAATGATGGATAGTTTTTGAGTATGTTTGTGTACTTCCCACTGAACCATAAGCGAAGGTTTTGAGTAAGGTGAGAGTTTTGCGAACGTTTTTGGTTAGAATTTTTTTTTTTAATTTTTTCTTTTTTATTTTGTCGCTTAAAAGTGCTTTTTATAAAAGATTAAAATCGTGGAAGCTTTTCCCATAAAAAAAAAATTTCTGCATATTTTGCGAAATTCATTAAAAACTTATTTTGAGTCGAAAATGAATCATTTTTGTATCATTTCAGTAGGTAAGACTTCCTTGTAAGCGAACCATTTTTTGTTTATAAATGAGTTCACAAATAAATCATAAATGTTACTTTTTATATTCTAAAATCAGGTAAATAAAGGAACTTAAAATGAAAATGTTAACCTTCGTTCAAACGTCATTTGAACTTTTTTACCAGTGCGAGATGGATGTACTGCTACACGTATGAAAATTTTCAACATTTCTATCAAAAATTAAAATCAAGCCCAAATAGAATGAAAACCACGAAAACATTTCAAGCAAAAATGTAATCAAATAAATGCCCCAATTAATAACTTAACTATTTTGATATTTCATATATAATTTGGAAGTTTGTCAAATTGGAAAACAATCACGCCTTTTCCCCTTTGAAACATCAATATCATGAACATCACAATGCGTGAATTCCAGCCCAGGTATATTAATCCTATTAACCCAATGATTAATATGATCTCTTATTTTAGTAATAATCATTTCTTCTTTAACAAAATATCGATATGTAATTATAAATAGTATTATGCAATAATAAAATTTATAATTCAAAAAAGTTATTTTTTTAACTCATTATTGAACAAAAAAAGATTTGTTTTTGAGAGGCAATTCAGTCCAAAGATTGATACAAAAAGGGTTCAATTTCGTTTCGGTTTCGAGTGCTGAAAAATAACTTTTGTATGGTTTATTTTTGAACTCATTTCCGTAGAAAAAACAGTTTGTTTCTAAGAGGCATTTTCGTCCGGCGATTGATTCAAAAAGGGTTAATTTCCGAGTGCCGAAAAAGAAGTTTTATGGTTCTTTTTTTAACTCATTTCCGAACAAAAAAGTGGATAATTTACAGTTAAAAAAAACTCATTTGCGAACAAAATAAGGATCGTTTTTGAGAGGTATTTTATTCCGACGAATGATATAAAAAGGGTTCATTTATGAGTGCCGAAAATGAACGTTTCTACCCGAAAAGGTTCATAAATGAATTCAAAAACGGTAGTTTTGGTTCACTGGGTTGTTGTCTAGTGTAATTAATTTAGGTAGTGATGTTTCTGTGTATGCAGTGATTGCGTTAATAGATAGTTTTGCAAGTGGATCGATCAGTTTCTTATGTTTCAGGTCTATCAAGAGCCCATATTTCGTTAGAAAATCTGCTCCTATGATGGGTCTTGTAATGTCTGCTAATATGAAAGTAAATGGGAACTCACGTCTTAGTTTTAAATTATTATTTAGTAATTTTTTACCAAAAGTTAAATTTGTGCTATCGTTCGCTGCAGTTAGAAACAAGTCGCAATTATTTTTGTGGGTTTTGAACTTATTTACTGGAAGTACTGGCACTTCCGACCCACTGTCTATCAGGAATTTAATTTTGTTGTCGTTGTCGTAAATAAATAAATGGCGTGTCAGTGTAGTTTGACTTCCATCATTAGCCGTCGCAATAATGGAGTCACTTAGTTTGTTGAGTTGTGTTGTCTTGTGTTGTGTTGTGTTTTGAACAAACACGCATGGCTGTTCGGATCGTCTAGCTGCACTACCGTATCTAAAATGGTATCTACATACCCAGTTGGCCGGTCGCTGTCGTGACACACTTCACGAAGGAGATTTACGTCTTGAAAAGCTTCTGAAATTTGAGCGTGAACGATTGTATCGCCAGTTTGCAGTAAACGAACTTCGTTTATCGTGCTTGGAAACGTTTTTTGCAAACATTTCAACAGTTAAGAGAAACGGAAAAAGTTGTGGAAAACGGGTTATTTAGTTGCTGGAAAAGAATTTCGTTTGTTATAAGCGCGTGCAATTTTTTAATTGCGGCAAATAAAGAATTTGTTTGTTGCATTTCTATTTCTATTCAATTTCTATTTCAATTCAGTTTAATTCAATTCAATTCAATTTCTAATAAAACCAAACAAAAAAACGATAAACAAACTTGTATTAGCTGGGGACTCGAACCTAGGCTGTTTCACATACAAATCAAGCACCTTAACCACTATGCCACGGCCATCACAAAAATCTGGTGGAAAGTTTTCGTTTTTGCCGGGCTTCTGTCGAGCTTCTGTCCATGACAAATGTTTAACTTTTGCCATAAACGGAAAAAATTGTGTAACTTTACTTCAATACAATTGATCTCCAAGCAGCAGCACTAGGCGAATATTAGCCGACTGAAAATTCAATTGACGGTGGTGCAACACGTTAAGCAGAGCGCGCAGTAAACCAGACATCGATGAGTTCGGGTTCGAAGTCCAATGATTGAAGTAAGATAAATATCAATTATTTGAAATCATATTGGATTTATGTGCTTTATAATAAAATAAAAATTTGTATATTAAAATTAAAAAATATGCTATTTTTAGTTAAGCGAATAGCGATGCTATTTTTTTTTATTTTTTCGATATTTTTCACAATTTTTTCGTTAGTTACAACTGAATATTCGTTTGCAGCTACTACAGCTCGCAAACGAAGCATAATTGGCTAATTTTTCAGTTGCGCTAAACGAAAAATTTCTCTGCGTGTAACACTGCTGATGGCATCGGCAGTTGAGCAGGAGCGTCTGAAACCATACTGGTAGGGTGATAGGCCTGGGTCTCCTTCCAGGTTTACCTGGAGTCTATCACACACTATTCTCTCTAGGACTTTGCCCGCCGAGTTCAGCACGCACAGCGGCCTATACGATGAGGTGTTTTTACCTCAAGCTACCAGGCTTTTGTAGCAATACTAGTCGCTGCATGCCCTGCGAAGTCATGCTCTGCGGCAGTACCGCGAGGTTATAAAGGACGAAGTTTCAATGTGGAGGTTATAAGGTTTAGTGCGTAAGAAGCATACACTCCCAGCTGCATGGTGGCGTCTTTTTAAGGTTCCCCCTTAACGAATAAAATAAAAAAAGAAAAAAAAAACGCGCTCACCGAGCGAGCTCATCTGCTTTGCAGATTCCTGGAGAGTCCTTATGTCCGGGAATCCAGCATATTAATATTTTGAATTGCTTTGCCATCTCATTTATAAATCTGCGGCAGTGAAGTACTGTTTTAGATGTTTTTTCAAAAGATTGTAGCGCTTTCAAGGCGGCTTGACTGTCTTGAGTTCTTATGTAAATATCCATGGAGGATATTTCATTCATCTGAAGCCAAGTTACAGCTTCATGTATTGCGACAACTTCCGGAGCCTTAAGGCTAGATTAATGTTAGTTTAATCTATGGTGACTGATTTTACCAAATTTTCAGGTCAGTGAATTCACTTTTGTGGAATTTTAAATTTAAACGTTTTGATGACCTCACTTTTTAAAGGAGGTTTTTCATAGAAGACATTGTTTGCTAGGATAAGACAGATAGAAGATCATTTACTTGGTTTGATACAATATTTTTTACTTTTTTTCGATGTGTTTCTACTGTGGAATATTGTTCAAATACACTATATTGACACAAATGTTAAATGTGTCAAAATTTATATTTCCATAATTGAAAACCAGCTAAAAAATCTCTTATAGCCATATTCTTTTGCGCATTTGCTCGGTGTGACAAAATATTTTTTCATTTCGTTTAACGCATTTCTACTGTGGAATATTGTTCAAATACACTTTATTGACACAAATGTTTCGAACTGTCTCGAAAGTTTCATTTATGCAATTAGAAAACAGCTAATAGATCTCTTATAGCTATATTATTTTGCGCATTTACTTAGTTTGATACAATATTTTTCAATTTTGTTCGATGTGTTTCCACTGTGGAATATTGTTCAAATATACTTTATTGACACAAATGTTAAGTGTGTCAAAATTTATATTTCCGTAATTGAAAACCATCTAAAAGATCTCTTATAGCCATATTCTTTTGCGCATTTACTTGGTTTGATACAATATTTTTTAATTTTGTTCGATGTGTTTCCACTGTGGAATATTGTTCAAATACACTTTATTGACACAAATGTAAAGTGTCTCGAAAGTTTTATTTCCGCAATTCTTTTGCGCATTTATTGGGTGTATAGATTGAAAACCGAACTTTTTTGAATGAAAATAATGCTTTCGTTTTGTTTAATAAGTGCCTGAAAATGGTTGCCTGTGTCACGCCTATTTGTATTTTACATACATGTCTTAGACACAATAGGAGGTATTCAGACTGAATTGGGTACTTGGGTATGGATAGATTGAGTAATCTTATATACAGGGTGTCCCGCAATTGAGTGCAACTATTAACGGAGCTGAAAGGTTATGTCGAGCTGAGCAAAAAATCGTATGGGAGGGGGAGTGGGGGGATATATTTTCACATTCTTAGGAACTACAAGGTTAATTAATATTTCACGACGTTGGTTTACGTTATTGTTTCTAGCAGAAAACCCAGCTTACATAAAACTTATTTTAATACCTCATTATAAAGGCAATAAAATTACCTTTCTAACAGCATATCAACAAGCCTCATCAACTTAACTGTTACCGAGCTGTGCTCGTGTGAAGATGAAATCAATCGATTGAAACTACCAAATTTCAATTTTGAGTGCAAATTTCTCAGAATTTCGCATAATAAATGAAATTTTTCTTCAAGATCCATTTTGTCATTTATTCAATTTTTTTTTCAATGGCACCAAAAACATAAACATATCTTAAAAAATAAAAAAGTTGGCTGTACTTAAAAAATTCTACTTCTTAGAAAACAATAATATTATCAACTGCATAACTAATTGTAATGTCATTATTTATCAGCCAACTTTATTATTTTTACAGATATATTTATGTTTTTGGTGTCATTGAAAAGATAATTGAATAAGTTACAAAATTGATTTAGAAATAAAATTTCATTTATTACGCAAAATTCTGAGTAATTTGCACTCAAAGTTGAAATTTGGTAATTTCAACCAATTGATTTCATCTTCACACGATCACAGATCGGTAACGGTTAAGTTGGTGGGGTTTGTTGATATACCGAGGGAAAGGTGATTTCATTGCTTTTGAAATGAGCTATCAAAATAAGTTTTATGTAAGTTAGTTTTTCTGCTAGAAACAATAACGTGAATCAAAGTCGTGATATATTAATTAACCCTGTAGCCCTAAGAGTGTGAAAATAGACCCCCTGCCCCCCTCCCATACGATTTTTTGCTCAGCTCGACATAACCTTCCAGCTCCGTAAATAGTTGCACTCAATTGCGGGACACCCTGTATAAGTTTTATTCGAAAGTGTTGTCTTTGAAATGGGTAGAAAGGGACTTAAATATAGATGTGCCGCCCACAAAAAAAAAAAAAGGTTGGTGCTTGATGCTAAGTAAATATAACGGTTAATTGTATATAAAAAAAATTTCTATTCAGATAACCTTTGCAACGAGCATGAATTTGTCAAAGTCGATCAATTGCATAATGTTTGTTTGAAATCAGATGTGTGTTTGAAATCAACACAGTTTTTGTGACGCTCTTTTTAAAATTTTAAAAGCACTTTTTTACTACAGCGATAATTTTTATAATTCTTACACTCAAATTTCTACACTAAAATAATAAGCAATATTAGATGTTAATAATTTTTAATGAATAATTAAAAGTTTAAAAAAAATTTATAATATTTCATAATAACGCTTGAATATTGAGTTCATGCTTTATAAGAACTAAGAATTTATTTTTGTTGCAATAAAACTGAATGAACCTGAGAAAAATATTTTTTCAATAACAAGAGTTAATCTAAATTTTTTTTTTTTTGGGAGAAAAAATTGACAGCCTTTTTTTTAAATCTATCAGTTTCTATAAAATTTTTTAGTGACCGCATTGATTTGAACATAGAATGAAGCAAATATTTTTGTTATAATGTCTATGCAATAGGTCTTAGAAAAAAAAAAAAAAAAAAAAACTAGCAGCTGTTCAAATTATTTACAAAAATTTCAGGAAAAAGTCAGTTGTATAAAAGCTCTCTTACTAGCAGAATAAAAACAGACATTTAATTTCAAACCAGTATTCATCAAACACGGTTCATTATTTTTAAAGCTAAATAAATTTTAATAATTTACAAAAAAAAAAAAAAAAAAAAGAAGTATGAAGTTTTCTTGCGCTGTTGTTATTTTTATGGGTAAGTAAAAATATTTTAATTTTTGAAGTGAAACTTTTATAGCCGCCTGTACAACAATATGGCGAGCAAGATGGTTCTTATAAAAACAACAACACAGCAATTCGCAGCACTAGTTGTATAAAAACGAAAAAGATAACTCTTAAAAATTTTATTACACTTTTGCTTCCACTGAGGATTGAAAACAGTACATTTGTATCCACACAGCCAGCTGTTCTAACCACTGGGCCACGTAGACATATCTATTTGAGTAGCTCATACTTATGTTAAATCAACAAACAGTACTGCTCTCTTTTATTTAAAAAAATAAAAATTTGAAACTGAACGTACCTTTTTTTCAGAACAATAGCATACTTTTAGGCATTTCTGAAATTGAGTTTTGATAAATTTAGCACATGCTGCAATATTAACGAATACAGCTTTGAATCTAAAATTTGTTTTATTCTTAGATCTGTGAATTTCCATATAAATATTATATATCTTTCATATAATTCAAATGTAGTTTTTAACTCACATTTATATCGAAATAAAAATATATTCGCATGCTGCGATATTTGAACACGCAAAATACTGGTAACAAGTTCTTCCATTACCAACTGAGCTGTCAGATTACCTACGATATTTTGGTTGAAATTAAAACATAAGAAGGATATGTTACTAAAATTTTTTTAAAAAAAAACAACCGACTACAAAATCACTACAAAGTAAAAAATAATTTTAAAAATACTTTTCCTTTTAATTTCTTGGTCATATTTGATAATTTATTTAAACATATTATTATATATGAAACCTAATTATCTTAATATTTTTCTTATTTGTTTTATTATCATAAATATATTAATTTCTTTAAAGTTAAAGTATTAAGAAAAGTATTTTTAAAATTATTTTTTACTTTGTAGTGATTTCGTAGTCGGTTGTTTTTTTTTTAAAAAAAAATTTTATATCTTCCTTTTTAGAGAATATGATAAATTTTCGAAAAAAGTGTATAAACAACATAAATAAAATTGTTCCGAAAAAATTTGTTCTATTAAAATCTGAAAGTTTGTTGGTTATTTCAAATATCTGCCTCTTAAATTTAAATTAGATGTCACCTGTTTTGAAATTATTATACCCATTCTTGTAACGAGTTTTATTACCCTAGTGTCAATATTATTCGAGATATAGTGTTTTTCAAATATTGCCACGCCCCATTGTTAAATAAGCGCCCACTTTCTGGAGCGTTATTTCCAATAATTGTGCCTACCCCTGTACTTAGCGATAGTGTTTATCTAATATTGCCACGCCCATTTATCGAATAGCGCCTACGTTATTGACCATAATTTTTAATAATTCTGCCTACCCCTGTACTACAATACTACAATTCAGTGCCCTAGTGTCAATATTATTCGAGAAACACTGTTTTTCTAATATTTCCACGCCCAGTAGTCGAATTCCGCCCACTTTCTTCACCGTAATTTTTACTAATAATGCCTACCCCTATACCAAATTGCAGTACCATAGGATCAATATTATTCAAGATATACTCTTTTTCTAATATTGCCACGCCTATTTGTCAAATAACACCCATTTTGTTGACGGCAATTTGTAATAATTGTGCCTACCACTACACTAAATTTAAGTACCCTAGTGTCCATATTATTCGAGATACAAAGTTTTTATAATATTGCCACGCCCATTTGTCGAATAACGCCCACTTTATTGGCCATAATTTGTAATAGTAATGCCTATCCTTATACTAAATTGCAGTACTATAGTATCAATATTATTCGAGATATACTGTTTTTCTAATATTGCCACGCCCATTAGTCAAATAACGCCCATTTTCTTGACCGTAATTTGTGTTAACTGTGTCTTCCCCTATACTAAATTGCAGTACCCTAGTGTCAATATTATTGGAGATACAGTAGTATCTAGTAGTATCAGTAGTATCTAGTTATTGCCACGCCCAGTTCTCGAATACCGCCCACTTTTGTACGGGCACCTCCATGCTTATGATATCTATCTGTTCCCCAAAAATTATGGCAATCAGTCATATGGTTTAGGAGTTATCGATGCACATACATTTAAAAAAAAAAAAAAAAAAAAACAAAAAAAAAAACAGAGAAACCGACGAACTTGAGAACCTCCTCCTTTTTGAAGTCGGTTAAAAATATTGTGCCGAAAACTAACACTTGTCAATGCATATGTAACCCACCCGGCAAAAGTTCGTTTGCAATGAACTTTTATCAAAGAAAAATTTCGTTTTTTTCCCTAATTGGCGATAAAAAATCAAAAGTTATTTCATACCAGCGCTATCGCGTCAGTAATAATAAAAGTAAGTCTGAAAGTGCCAAAAAAGTTTTACAGTAAAAACGTAGAAAATATTCGTTCACAAATTCGCATTTGTGCTGAAGAATTAATCGCTTTGGAATTGTAAGCGAATAATTTTTCGAAACATAAGCAAACCTTCGTTTATGAAGTAACCGTTACGTCTGCCAAACGTTTATTTTTCGAAATCGCAACTATTCGTAAATTTTTAAATTTTCGATGTCGAAGTCGGATTTTGTGCCATGTGGGAAATATCACAATTTTTGTGATAATGTTGGAGTTTCTTCTATATATATACACGTCTGCATCATTTAGCATTCAATATCGTCGTAAATGCAACATAAAATACGATGCAAGTCGTGTCAAACGAAAAACGCATCAACATTTGTAACTGTGTAGGCACGGTAAAATAAACTCAACAAGTATGCGCAGTAGCATAAGGTCAGAGCTTCTGACCACGAAGCTCCTAACTGCAGTTGAAATTTTGTGCTTTTTTTTTTTAAATTAAAAATATTTACGATTATACAGGCAGTTTTCGTTTTTTTTTTTTAGAAAAATTGAAAGTAAATTATTATTAAATAAAGCTAAAATTATATAATCGACTGATGATATATGTAGATTTTGGATAAACAATAAATTCTTCTTGTCATCAATTCTATGGAATAAATTGGAAGATGTATATTATGCTTGCTTCCAGGTTTTTTATTTGTATTTTTTTCGCTTTGTTGCAAGGGAGGCAATGGTGAGATGGTTGCACGTTCAACTTGCAGTCGATTTATACGCGGTTCGATGCGAGTACGGAAAGGGAAAAGTGCATTATTCCTAACACAGGTTTATCGACAAAATTTTTCTTTTAATTGTTACAAATAAAAATATAATTTACAAAAAATAAAACAACAAGATCTGTCGTCTGTGCTATGCTTGACTTAAGTAGTAAGTCATCAAATTAAAATAATGAATCCTCTTCATAACCAACTGTGTCACGAAAGCAAAAAAAAAACTGTTCGATCTAATTCTGTACGTGAATATTGAACTTTTCAGTAACTGTCCATAAACAAAAGGGACAATTGATATATCAAGGGAAATCGCCTTGTTGAAAAAACTAGTTGGCTTTATGAAAAAAGACAGTTCTTGAACTACTACTGGTATGAAGGCAGACTGCTTTTTAACCATTTGGTTGCTCTAAAGATGGGAATGTTAATAAAAAGAAAAAAAAATAGCAATCTTCCCAGAAATTCCATTTTTGGGTAAAATTTTCACTTTAAACGTGCGTGGCGGCCACACACATATTTTTTTTTTTTTTTTGTACTGAGATCGATTTAAAATCGCTTTACTGAATACTTGAAATTTGTATTACTAGCACTCTATTTAGATATTTTTTCAGTAGAATTTTCCAAAAGTGCCTAAAATGAATCGGAAGGGCTTCGGGGCTTATAAAATGTAAAAGGGCTGAGAAAAGCCCAAAAAGAACCCAAATATCATCCCTCAGAGTACCAGCAATAACGATGATTAGTGGCAGTGGTGCAGGTGAGTACACTAATACGCACACACTGCTGAGAAAAATGCAGAGTAGAAACCGCAGTGAAGAAAAATAGCAAAAAACAAATGCTAGGCAGCAGCGGCAAAGACGGGGCTAGCGACGCACCCACAATAGATGGCACAAGCGACCCGATCTTATTGTTAGTCAAAGCATGGATGCAAATTGAATTGGATGGGAGGCAGTGCTTCGGGTGGTTGAGTTTTGTTTTTTTTTCGCGGCTTAATGCAATAATGTTTGAGTTTTTTTTTTGTTATATAAATTAGAGCCCTGGATGAGTATGCTTTTTCGCCTCCCTGAATATATTCTCTTGCTATAGAATAAAAAATTTCTTCTCTCCCTTTTCGGCTTTGCTCAAACCTGATCTTACACTCTTTTCGTTTTATTTAGAAATAAGAAACGAAGAGAAGCATCGTGCTCTTATGCTTTACTAACAACAGCAGGTAGCAAATAAAGCAATAAAAAATAACAAAAATATCAGTGTTCATACCTTGAATATTTAGCGAATATTTTTTTATTCGCTCGTTAGTTGAGCGAAAACAATGGTTTTTGTATTGGCACTCAAAGAAGGGTGGTTGATAGGGGGTAGGTGTGTTCAGGAGGAAACGAAGAGAAGCATCGTGCTCTTATGCTTTACTAACAACAGCAGGTAGCAAATAAAGCAATAAAAAATAACAAAAATATCAGTGTTCATACCTTGAATATTTAGCGAATATTTTTTTATTCGCTCGTTAGTTGAGCGAAAACAATGGTTTTTGTATTGGCACTCAAAGAAGGGTGGTTGATAGGGGGTAGGTGTGTTCAGGAGAAAAATAGGACCAGCTCATATATTTGATCCCTCTAGTAGTTCAGCTACGGCCGATGTAAACTATAACAGTTTTAGTGTTTTTTGTATCGAAGGTAGCGAATAAAGCAACAAAAAATAACACAAATATGCATTAAGAATAACATAAATCTTATTGCGGTGAAAAACCAGCATACTTACTTACTTAGGTGGTCGTAACAACCCGTGTCCTCATCAGCTCTCGCCAGGCGCCTCTGCTTTGCGTGCGCCTTCTCCAATCGGATACAGCAAGTGTGGTTAGGGCTTCCTCAGCCTGGTCCATCCATCGGAGGCAGGGTCTCCCTCGTCGTCGTTGACCAGCGACCCTCGCCTCGAGCACCTTTTTCGCTGGAGCTTGGTCGTCGATACGATGGACATGGCCCAGCCAGCGTAGTCGCTGCACAGTTATACGCCGAACTACGTCAATGTCTTCGTAGAGCTCATACAGCTCGTGGTTCATTCGGATGCGATAGTCATCGCCGACTCGAACAGGACCGAAGATTTTGCGAAGAACTTTTCTCTCGAACACCCCCAGAGCGGCTGCGTCACTTTGCGAAACTACCCATGCCTCAGAGCCATAAAGCAGCACAGGTAGAACGAGCGTCTTGTAGAGTGTTAGTTTTGTCGATCGAGAGAGGGCTCTGGAACTTAGTTGCTTACCCTTAGTTAGCCCCTAGTAGCACCTATTAGCAATTATTGTTATTTGCTTTACTCCAGGCTGACTTCGTTGTTGTTATTAATGGCGGTGCCAAGGTATACAAACTCCTTGACTACTTCAAAGTTATAGCTGCCGGATGAAACGTGGGAGTCTAAACGCCGCGCTCCCTTGTTTGTAGACAGCATAAACTTTGTTTTACCCTCATTTATCGACAAACCCACTTTGGCTGATTCCTTTTCGATGGCGGCGAAAGCAGCGGTAGCATCCCTCTTGGTTCTGCCGACAATATCAATATCATCAGCGTACGCAAGGAGCTGGACGCCTTTGTAAAAAATGGTGTCATTACGATGCACACCGGCCTTTCGTACGATCCCCTTCATGATGATGTTAAAGAGATCGCAAGACAGTGGATCGCCTTGCCTGAAACCTCTTTCGGTATTGAAGGTTTCGGAGAGGTCATTTCCTACCTTGACGGAGCTGCGTGTGTTGCTCAACGTCATTCTGCAAAGTCTAATCAGCTTTGGAGGTATACGGAAATCAGACATTGTTGCGTATAGGCAATCTCTTCTCGGGCTATCGAACGCAGCTTTAAAATCGACAAAGAGATGGTGTGTGTCAATTTGATTTTCGTGGGTTTTCTCCAAGATTTGTCGTAGCATGAAAATCTGGTCTATGGTGGACTTACCAGGTCGAAAGCCACACTGATAAGGTCCAATCAGTGTTTTTGTAATCGGCTTTAATCTTTCACAAGTATTTAATCTTTAATCTTTCACAAGGCACAGTACGCTGAGGTTCCAATCGTCGGGCATGCTTTCTGCTAGCCATATTTTGCTGATGAGCTGATGCATGCGCCTTATCAATTCATCGCCGCCGGTTTTCAACAATTCAGCTGACAGGCCGTCAGCACCCACTGCTTTATTATTTTTGAGTCGTTGGATAGCCACTCGAACCTCTTCATGGCTAGGTGGTGGTACTTCCACTCTGTCATTGTAATTTGGTAGCTCTGAACTGCGCTCTCCATTTGCGGCATTGGTGGAATCGTCGCCAGTAAGTAAATTGGAGAAGTGCCGTCTCCACAATCTCAGCACACACTGTGTATCCGTGTTCAGATCTCCATTTTCGTCTCTACAAGTGGATGCTCCGGGCTTGAAACCTTGGGTTAGACGCTTAACCTGTTGATAGAATTTTCGTGCCCTGGTATACCTTCTTGCCCTGGTATACCTCTAGTTCCTCACGCTCACGCTTTTCCTGCTCTCTTTTCTTGCGTCTGAAAAGGCGCCTCTCTTCCTTCCTCTTTTCGCGGTAGTTTTCTCGCACGGCTCGCGTTGCAGCTGACTGCAGCGTTTTTCTGTATGCGGCGTTTTTTACTGCTGTCGCGATGCGACACTCCTGATCATAGCATTGGTTCCGACGTTGCGGGCGCCGGAAACCAATGACTTCTTCAGCGGCAGCGCGCATGGAGTGGGATATATGCGCCCAAAGTCCTCCGGCGTCGTCGTGTCCAGAGGTTGGTTGCTTGAGCTTAACCGAGAGTTGAGCGGAGTAGGCTTCGGCAGTCCGTTGTAATTGCATCTTAGCGACATTTAGCTGTCGTTGCATTCCTGTGCGTATGTTCTTCGCATTGCATAATCGCATGCGGATCTTGGCTACAACAAGATAATGGTCGGATTCAATGTTGATCCCCGTAAATGTACGCACATAGCACGGAACATGATCAATTTGGTTTCGCGTTTTTTGATCCGGGGACAGCCAGGTGGCCTTGTGGATGTCAAGGTGCTGAAATCTGGTGCTACTAACTTCCACGTTTCGCGCCGCGGCGAAGTCGATCAGTCTTAGACCGTTGTTCGTGGAGGTCTCATGAAAACTGAACTGACCGACAGTGGGGCCAAAGATGCCTTCCCTGCCGACTTTCGCATTAAAATCGCCGAGGACTATTTTCACGTCATGGACCGGAAGGTGGTCGTATACGTCCTCAAGACTAGCGTAGAAAGCGTCTTTGACGGCTTCGTCCTTTTCCTCCGTCGGGGCGTGCGCGCAAATAAGGCTGATGGAGAAAAATTTTGCCTTGATGCGGATCGTGGCCAATCTTTCGTTGACAGGTGTGAACCGGGAAACAAGGTGGCGTAGTTTCCGGCTAACAACGAATCCACATCCAAATTCGCGCCTCTCCGCATGGCAGCTGTAGTAGATATCGCAGTGTGCTTAGTTAGAGCAGCCTTGGCCTTTCCTGGATGGCGGTGATGTCAGCTTTTATTGTTTTGAGGGCTTTCGCCAGTTGGATAATGGCACCTTCCCTATAAAGGGTCCGGACATTCCAGGTGCATATCCGTAAATCATTGTCCGTTTTTCGTTTGCGGTGGTCGTCAACGTAATTGGGCTTCTTATCCGAGGCTGGTTTAATTTTCATTGGGCAGTAGTAATGTGGCGGGACCCAAGCCCTGCGCACATTCCATGTTGAATGTCTATGGAATGACCCGCCGCTCAAATTAGCCGTCAAACTGACGGATGCCAGTTTGCCGTTGCCTAGGGAACACCAGGTGGAGGTTTGAGTCGACTTGAGACGATTTCGACATGGATAATGCTGACCTCGCCAGGTTGAGGCGGTCAGACACGTTACCATGTGAAGGTTCGCCCCCTGTTCCCCAACAGGGGGAAAACCAACATATCGGATTCTTATTCAGGTCACTGCAGCAGGTTCCTGAGTATTCGTGTAGTTTATTAAGTACTCAGAGAAATAACTGAAACAACGCGTAGATCGCAAGCTCACCTCAGTGCAAAAGTGTATGAAAAGAGAACAGAGAACAAATAAAAAGTTATTCTCTTGCGCTACACGACCTTACTGCTACAGCAGAGAATCAGGGTATATTCACTAGATGAATATATTCATGCAGGGCTCTAATATAAATCATACTTCAGTGTTAGTTTTGCGATTCGATAAAAAGACCAAAAAAAATGTTTTTTTAAGTTTTAAGATTTTTCTTAATTACTCTCATTATTAACACAGTTTCTCATATCGCGATATACAAATATTTGGCAAGTTTACTAAAGTTTATGTGGCAATAAATTTAGCAGCAGTATACTGTTTTGAACCCGATTTTACCAAACAAATTCAAGAGCTCCCGACTTACGCGTCCGAACAGTTTGATGTTGTTTTGTGTTTTGTTCATACAGAAATGTGAATTTTTCTTCTTTTATATTGCTTGTGGCTTTATTTAAGAAGTGACAAAATCCAAAATTAGATCTTTTTTTTTATTGACGATATTCTGATATTCTGATATTCTGTCATAAATTTCATCTTTGTACGATGAATATGAGTATTAAGGGCTGTAGGTATACCCTCAAGTGTCCGCCAAAAACGTTAGCATGACCTTGAAAAATTTGTGATAATAACCACATACAAACCGCGCTGTAAGACGCTATTCTACGTCAAAAAAAGCTTTGCTCAAATTGGACCAGTAACGGTTCGAGTAACGGTTATCTGTCCCCAAACCACAAGAGATTAAGAAAACCGTTGTGTATTTCGAATGCGTTTCGTACCACACAAATGGCATCGAAAGTTTGAAAAATCGTTTTACCAAGTGTATCGCCATCGTAGGCAACAATGTTGCGGAATACATATAACTTTGCCTACAAAACGCTTGATCTCATCAAAAAATTCCGTTACTTTTCAGCCCATTAGTAAACTTCTTACAACAAAAACAACTTTTGCACCAGTTTTTAACCGACTTCAGAAAGGAGGAGGTTCTCAAGATCGTCGGTTTCTCTGTTTTTTTTTTAATTTTTTTTTTTTTTAATTTATTTTGTTTTTTATTTATTTTTTTTAAATGTATATACTTCGATAACTCCTAAACCATATGCCTGATGGCCATAATTTTTGGTGACCAGATATATATCATGAACACGGAGGTGCCCGTAAAAAATTGGGCGGTATTCGAGAAGTCGGCGTGGCAATACTATATCTCGCCATACTAGATACTACTGTATCTCGAATAATATTGACACTAGGGTACTGCAATTTAGTGTAGAGGTAGGCACAATTATTACAAATTACCGTAAATGGGCATTATTCGACAAATGGGCGTGGCAATATTTAAAAAACAGTGTATTTTGTATAATTTTGAGACTAGAGTACTGCAATTTAGTATAGGGGTAGGCATTATTATTACAATTAGGGCGTTATTCGACAAATGGGCGTGGCAATATTAAAAAACATTGTATCTCGAATAATATTGTTACTAGTGCCCTGCAATTTAGTGTAGGGGTAGACACAGTTAATACAAATTACGGTCAAGAAAATGGGCGTTATTGGACAAATAGACGTGGCAATATCAGAAAAAGAGTATATCTCGCATAATATTGATACTATGGTAATGCAATTTGGTATAGGGGTAGACAATATTAGTACAAATTACGGTCAATAAAGTGGGCGGTATTCGACTACTGGACGTGGCAATATTTGAAAAAGAGTATATCTCGAATAATATTGACACTAGGGCACTGAAATTTATTGTACTACAGGGGTAGGCAGAATTATTAAAACTACAGACAGTAAAGTAGGCGTTATTCGATAAATGGGCGTGGCAACTCTAGATAAACACTACCTCAGTTAATATTGACGCTGGGGTAGTGAATTGAAGTACAGGGGTAGGCACAATTATTAAAAAATAACGCTCAAGAAAGTGGGAGTTTATTTAACAAAGGGGCGTGGCAATATTAGAAAATGGGTATAATTATTTCAAAACACGTGACATCTAACTTAAATTTAAGATGCAGATATTTGAAATTACCAACAAACTTTAAAAATTTAATAGAACAAATTTTTTCGGAACAATTGTATTTATGTTGTTTATACACTTTTTTCGAAAATTTATCATATTCTCTAAAATGGAAGAAATAATGATTTTTCAAAAAAAAAAACAACCGACTACAAAATCACTACAAAGTAAAAAATAATTTTAATAAAAATACTTTTCCTTTTAATTTCTTGGTCATATTTGATAATTTGTTTAAACCTATTATTATATATGAAATCTTATTATCTTAATTTTTTCTTATTTGATTTATTATCATAAATATATTAATTTCTTGATGAATACAAATGCTTTGAAGTTGGCGCTTCTGATTAAAAGTCTGAATATATTAGCACCGACCTTAAAAGCTTTTGTAATCATGAAGAAATTAATATGTTTATGATAATAAAACAAATAAGAAAAAAATTAAAATAATAAGATTTCATATGTAATAATATGTTTAGATAAATTATCAAATATGACCGAGAAATGAAAAGGAAAATTAATTTTAAAATTATGTTTTACTCTGTAGTGATTTTGTAGTTGGTTGTTTTTTTTTTTTAAAAGTTTTTTGAGAAAAAATTCAATATTTTGGAGCGAAACAATGATTCAAAATATAAACCTTTATCAGCTAAAGGTAATGTTGAAATAATTTTTACGATATACTTTGGCACACAATGGCACTTAGGGCAAAATTGTATTAAGTATTTATATTGTATTTAGAAACAACGGAGTTGTTTCCACCGAAAGTCAAAACTTTGAATTTGTGATCGCTTTTTTCTCTGGGAAAAAATTGTACTCAAAATTTGCATAGTTTTGTAGATATGTGAATAATTTTGCTGGCAAAATAATAGAAATATTTTAAAATTAATTAGATGAAAAATTTTGTACAGTAAGTTTAAATAAGCGGACGGAAGTTTAAGGGGGTCTTCTCATTGAGCAACTTTTTTTTTTAACTTTTTTTTTGCATTTATTTATAGCTTGGGTAGTTGTGAATATGCCCCTAAAAGGATTTTTAGAAATTCGAAATACTTTAGAAGATACAGCCTTTTTTGTGAAGCAAGGTCTGATGGACAAGAAGGTGATGGAGGTAATAAAACCAGCTTACGAAGCGTTGTCGGCAGATAATTTGCTTGAAAGATGCCTTGGATCTGAAACTCAGAATTCCAATGAGTCCTACAATTCTGTTCTTTGGTCACTTTCGCCCAAACACATCAACTCAGGCGCACGCACCATCGAAGTGGCCAATTTCATTGCAACGTGCCTCTTCAACGACGGTTTTATACCCATACTTAAAATTATGGGTTTGATGGGTATTGCGATTGGCAAAAACGCATACGAATACGCACTATCTCGCAATGAAGATAGACTGAACCGATCAGAGACTCGAGCTGCGGCATCATCAAAAGCTGGCAGAACGGCTCGCAGAGCAGAGAGGGCAGCAGAAAGCAGTTTCTACGAAAAAGAGGAAGGTGGCCTGTATGGAGCTGGCATCGCCGACTAATATTTGTAAGTAAAAATTGTCAGCTCTTTAAAACTGCATTTAAACACTTTTGATTTTTTTTTTTTTTCCCAAAAAAATTACTTCAAACTTTAAACGCGTTTATCTCGAACCCACGTTTTTCGAACTGGCGGCAATGATATCTCCAGTTCAACTGAACCGATTTTCATGAAACAAAATGGAATCGACGCAGAATTGTCACCATTCTCGGGTGAACCTCGACCATAATTTTAAAAAAATTTTTACTATTTTTTTTTTACACTGAACTACAAAAAAAAAAACCCGAAATTGAAATTTTTCTTTTTGAATGGCCGCCATTTTGTCAAAAAAATCACAAAATTAAGCTTGAGGTTCACCCGAGAATTACATCTATACTGATTATAACCCCGTTTTTTTTTTTCATTTCAGACGCTCCGGAGACCCGGAATCGTGGCCGCCGTGACGACACCTTTTTTTTCACCACCAACTTTGAAGTCTCATTACTTTTTGAACAGCCCACGTATCGAGGCAAAAAAAAATTTTTTATTTACTTTGAACCTTTTGTAATACAATAAATAAAAAAAGTTTTCAATTATTCTTTGCGTTTTCAAATAAGAATTTTTTTAAAAAGGGTCCAAAAAACGGGTTTTGAATGAGAAGACCGCCTTAACGACTTCGCATTGAAAATGCCTTGTACGTATAATTCCCTTGTTTTTAGGGATATGAAGTGATTTATTTACTATTCTTTAGAAAAATTACTTAGATATCTGATATTCACTACTTATAATTCACAAAACACTGCCTATTGTAGGGTATCTGTGAAAAAAAAGAAATATGATAGTAAATTTGACCTTTTTGGCGCTCTAAGCTGTGATATGATTAAGCTAAGTTTTTTTAACAGGCAAACGGAAAGGGCGTAGTAAATCCTAAGTAAGCAATAATTTAATTTAGGATGCAAATAATATTGAGTAAAATTTTAACAACATCCGTTTAGACGTTGGGATTAGTATGAAGCTAAGCAACTAAACAGAAAATAAGTTTTATTAATATCGAAAAATAATGTTTTCTATTTTTGTTTTTCTTATATATGTTATAGCAATTATTCTTATATATTTACTAATTCATTTTTTTAAATTTTTAATTTTTCTTATATAGCAAGCCTTTTATCCACGTGTAATGGAACAATCTTTACTGACCCCAAGTAAGATGTGAATATTTAAATAAAGTAAATTTAAATTAAATTAAGGGGAGGGTAAGGTTTGTTGCGTCTAAAAATTACCTTTTTTATGAATTTTTTTAAAAAAATTACTACTGTAGGCTTATTTTACATATTATTTTAAAAAAGTACAACATTTGAAGAATATTTAAAAAACTTTTTGTTCAAATATAGGGAGAAATAACGGATTGACTGTAGATCTCCGCAAGAGCCTCGAAAAAAAGTTTTTGTTCGGTGACCAGCCTACAGCATCACTGGATCATTTGAAAACAAAAAAATACATATGCTTTCTTAAGTTTCTTACTTTATCTCTCTCTCATCCCGTCGAGTTTTTTTTAAATTTGTAAATTTTTCAATTTTCGGCACCATTTTGAAGCCAAAATGACGTTTTTTGACGAAAAAATCAATCAATCATTTGTTATTGTGAAATTGTTAGTAATTAAAAAATTTTTAAAAACTTGGCGTACCAAGTGAACTATTTATATGTAGAATATGTGTTCAAAACTTCAAAACGATCGGTTGAGTAGTTTTTTCTGTAGGCTGGTCACCGACTTTAAAAATTACATGTTTTGGAAAATCGATTTAAAGTTTTGTAGACTGAAAAAATAAAAATATCTTGGAAAAGAAAAGGGATTTTCTTATAAAATACGTACATGTCATCATCGATGGGATGCTTATAAAATACGTACATGTTATCATCGATGGGATGCCGAGTCCATACAGTACATCACTATCATCCACGTTATCTAAGGCATCTTTTTGCTCCTGTCTACGTAAAACTCTGCCTTCTTTGGTCTCGCGAGCAGCTTGCTCGTCCGCTCTGCTGATCCGCAAAGAGTCTGTCGCGCGCGCCCATATTCATGCACACTTGGTCCTGAAGTGATGCCCAAATCTTGAATGAAGGTCAGAAAAGCAGTAGAGCCTTCGTTAAAAAGTGATGCTGCTACATATGCTGCAATTTCAACGACAATGTACCACTCACTGATTTGGGATTAATTTTCCAAATGAGTTGGTTGTAGCTTTCGTTGTTGTTCTGCGTGAAACCACCCAGACAACGTTCCAACAGCGTGTCTTTGCTTAAATCTTCATATATTGTCTTTATTGCGTCTAAATCATCAGCTGGAAGTGGAGAGTAACTGTGCTTGAATGATTGTAATGTTTCTGCAGCTTCAGCCTTCTTCCACTCGCACCACTATTCATTGCATTTTTAATGCTGGGGATTTGAATCAGTCGAATAGATTAATGCTAAAAAGTCGTCCATATAACGTTGCTCATTTTGTCCACAGAATAGTGATTTCTTCGAATTGCTAGCCCATAATACACTGTTAATTTGTCGATCATGTTGCCAGTTAGTTTGCATTTACCGGAAAGAGTTTTCCTCTTCACTTTTTTACCAGATTTCGTTTTTTCATCGACCACGTGCGATTTCACTAAGTCACGCAGACGTTTGCCCATCCTTTTTTGGACGTGTCCAATCACTCTCTTTTGTTTATTATGAAGTTATCACCGTATCACATTGACTACTCCTGTGTAGGTTTTGGAATCGCCATCACCATTATAATTACGGTATTTTAATTTTAAAAACTCTATCGAACGTAAACAATTATTTAAAAAAATTCTAAAACAGGTGCCTAGAGAACTAGATAACAGCAAACTGAAATCAAAATGAAAATCACTGCAAAATTCACAATAATTGAAGTATTTTCGAAAAAAATCTTGGAATAATTTCTTTCCTAAGGTTGTTAGGGAAACATTATGGGTAACTGAACTTTAATTTGTCATATTATAGCCATTTAGCTTTCTCTGTTAAAATTCCTGCATGTAACTACTGAAAATCATATTAAATTAAATCAAATCAATTAAATACAAAAAACTATTCTATAATTTTTATAGATCCAATCCAGTTTGTAGTCAATTCTGCATAACTGGGGACACTTATGTTTGCGGAATGACAGTGGAAACACCTGGAGTCTGGAAATGTCGCAATTTCATGTGTCAAAATTTAATGAATAAACATAACGCTGGATGCAATTACCAAACTCAACGTAAGTTGTCAACATTAAAAAAGTTTTTTTGATAATTTCATTCAAGTTATGATTAAAGCTTTCTGTTATTTGTATCTGCAACATTTAAAACTGATTTTAAATCGAAAATTCAACGCTGAATATGTAAAAATTTAATAAATCAAAAGTGGAAAAAATCTTTTTATAAATTCAATTCAATTTATTGTAAATTTACTAAAAACTTAAACTACTTTATTTTTGCTTAGATACTTCTTTTAGTTTTTGTTGAAAGCTTACTGAAAGTGTTTTGCTTTGTTAAAAGTAAAAACACTTAAATCGTGTATAAAAAAATTTTAAAAACTGATCATTATCTCTTTACTTTACTTTCACATCAGAGTCGGGTACAGCTTGCAATATTACATTAGGAATGACTTTCAAATATATAATTGCTTTACACTTAACTATATAACAAAGTCAAAAATTGTGTTCTTTTTTTTATATAGCTCATATGTATTACGCTGAAGACAGTTCCATGTGCACCGCACATAATTTCAACGAACTCGAATGCAATTCTGTGAGGTAAGTTGTCTACATTGAAATGATTTAAGATAACTTTCTTCAAATTATGATAAAAGTCTTTGCATCTGAAAGATTTAAAAGTGTTTTTACATGCAAAATTTAACGCCAACTAACATGGGCGTCCACAAGGGGAATACAGGGTGGGTCATTTTTCCCTTTTTCTCCCTAAAGCTTAGCCAAAAAATTTATATAAGTATATTATATATGTTACATAATCATAAAAATTTTTAGATTTTGGAATGAATTTATTTATTATTTTATTTTACATGCAATTGTAACACAATTGACATGAATGCATGAAGGTTATATGTCGCATTTTCGTTTGTTTTGTGTTATATGCATGAGTGAAGGCCTTATGTGCATAAAAACTAATTTAAAACTTAAAACAACCACGTTTGTGGCTATTTTAGAAATAAACTACTTGACAAAGTTTGATTAAATATAGATTTCATTACAAATGTAAAACTTTGAAATTCATTTTCTCGCAACTAAATTATTGCGACATACCACCTTCATTCATTCAGTCTTCAAAAAGGCTATCAAAGTGTACATTGTTGTAGGGGTGATAGTTATGGTGGGTTATCTATCTATGTCACGGATCAAGTGCCAATTATTGTGGAGGAAATATATAATGAGTCAAGTTGCCATTTTATCCGCATCTTGTTGCCATCAATAAAAATTCACAATAAATCATTAATATTTATTGGATATTATAGGTCCCCGAGATGCCCAACTAATTTCTTTTTGAACCACATGGAAATACAAATAGAGCAAATCGGTGTGCGCTACTGCATTGCCGCTGGTGACTCAAATATAAATACTTTGTCCCAATCATCGGATAGACACTCACTTATCACGATGCTCAACTCGTACTGCTTATCCCTGAGCCATGAACTAATTACGAGGCCAGCTGCAAATACCTCAATTGATAATGTGTTTTCTAATATACACACTGAACAATTATCACTTAGTTCGATTGAATATGCACACAGTGACCACAACATAATAAGCTGCTTACTCAATGTTAAGATGGAAGAAAGTAAGTACAAAACAACATACAAAACAGTCTATAACTATCAGAATATCGCACGGGCTATCAACACAAACTTAAATATTAATGATATAATGGAATTTGAAGAACCAAATCAAATCTACGATTCTATTGAAAGGATCATTCTTGAAGCTGTAACTGCAAACAAAAAAGATGAAATTTCTAAAATTAAAATAAAACATCTCATGTCACCATGGGTCAATGAAGAACTCAAAGAGTTAATAAAAATTAAAAACAAATTATACAAAAAATTGAAGCATCAACAACATAATCTTGGAATAAGAATCCGTCTCCACAGGCTCAACAATATCATCAAAAAAGCTAGAAAATCACTCATTGATAATTACTATAAAAAAAAACTGACAAATACTGCAGGTGACATGAAAGCTACTTGGAAGACACTGAATGGTTTCCTTAATCGGAATACTAGGAAGACTGTGGTCAAGGAAATAGTAAATATTGATGGACATGCTTTGACTGACGAACGGGATGTTGCAAACTGTCTAAATGGCGCCTTTGTAAATAGAGCGATCGACATAATATCAACTATTGAAACAGAGGATACTGACCATATAAATGCGTTTAGAACACTAAACGCTTCGAACAAGCTATTTGCATTCAAAGATGTAACCGCAGCGGAGATAGAAATTGTTATAAAGCAGATTAATATAAACAAAGCATGTGGAATAGATGAGATTCCTCCATGTGTTATAAAAAATTCCTCAACAGCTATAGCAAAAGTGATGGTTAAATTAATATCATCGATTGTAAAAACTGGTATATATCCATTGAAATTCAAACGACAAAAAGTTTTCCCAATATTCAAAGGCGGAGACAGAAGCAAAACTCAAAACTATAGGCCAATAGCGACCTTCCCAGTACTTAACACTGTGGTTGAGAGAATCTTGAAGAATCAAATAATTGCCCACTTGGAAGAAATTGACCTCATATACAACCATCAGTATGGGTTTCGGCAACGATCAGGAACGCAACCGGCATTGATACAAGCGATCGATGATATATGCGGAAATCTGGATGGAGGCTGCTCAGAAGTGGGAGGTCTATTCATTGACCTGCAAAAGGCATTTGAATGTGTCAGCCACGATATTCTCGTGAAAAAACTTGAGTTTGCGGGTTTTCATCATACTAGTCTAGACTTGATGCGAAACTACCTAAATGACAGGCAACAAATTGTAGTTAATGGAAGAGTCAAGAGTGAACCGGAGAGAGTCATCTGTGGAGTCCCTCAGGGAAGTGTGCTCGGACCATTACTGTTTTTAATATTTATTAACGATATAAAAAACATTACACTGAATGGCACTACACTATTCCTATTTGCTGATGATATTGCATTATTCTACCCAAGCGTGTCACGACTAGCCCTAAGAGCAAAACTTGAATACGATGTTTCTATTTTAAAAGAATTTTTCCGCTTCAACAAAATTGCTCTCAACGAAGAAAAAACAAAATTCATGATCTTTTCACCACAACGCAATGTGACAGATAATTTTAAATTTACTATTAATGAAACAGAAGTAGTGGCGGTCGATCAAGTCAAGTTCCTAGGACTTTTACGTAGGGTGCCTTTTATATTTCGGGACTTGGCAACCCTGGTGTTGCAATCTGTCAACTGAAAGCTCTATCGCAAAGTTTGACATTTGTTGGCTTATACCTACTCAGAACGTTTTGACATACGAGCGCTATTTGTGTTGTTTATAGTAACTTAAAAGATTCATCTCGGTCTAAAAATGGAATTAAATCGTGAACATTTTCGTGCGATTATTTTTTACAACTTTCGACGTGAATTAACACAGCAACAGTGCATGGATGAACTTAATTCAATTTTTGGCGATGAAGCTCCATCAAGGACCAGTGTTTATCGATGGTATGGCGAATTCAATCGTGGTCGTAGTTCACTCCAAGACGAATTTCGTGAAGGTCGTCCGAAATCAGCTGTTGTTCCGAAAACCATTGATGCTGTGCGCGAACTGATATTGCAAGATCGTCATGTTACCTATCGTGAGATTGAGGCAACCTTAGGCATAAGTGGGACCAGCATACATTCAATATTGCATAAACATTTGACTGTCAAAAAAATTTGTTCGCGTTGGATCCCACACAATTTGTCAATCGCTCAAAAAAAGGCTCGTGTCGATTGGTCGAAGGAAATGCTCAAAAAATACGATCGCGGTGCTTCGAAACACGTCTATGACATCGTGACAGGTGATGAATCGTGGATTTACGCGTATGAGCCCGAAAGTAAACAGCAGTCGACTGTATGGGTGTTTCAAGATGAGCCAAATCCAACAAAAGTTGTTCGCGCACGAAGCACTTCCAAGCAAATGGTCGCCTGTTTTTTCGGAAAATATGGACATGTCGCAACCGTACCACTAGAACAACGCAGAACAGTCAACTCTGAGTGGTACACAACCATTTGTTTGCCAGTTGTCTTCCAAGAAATCAGGAAAACCAACAGCCGAAGACGGATCACTCTTCACCACAACAATGCGAGCTCTCACACATCGGCTCAAACAACTGCATTTTTGAGCACCCAAAACATCGATTTGATGGGTCATCCGCCGTATAGTCCTGACTTGGCACCGAATGACTTCTTTTTATTCCCAACCGTGAAGAATAAACTGCGTGGACAACGATTTTCGAGAAGCGGTTGCGGCATTCAGAATGCATGTTTTGGAGATACCTCAATCAGAGTGGCAAAAGTGCTTCGACAATTGGTTCAAACGCATGCAAAAGTGTATAGATCTTAATGGAGAATATTTTGAAAAACAATAAAGTGATTTTCGATGATTAATATTTGTTTTTGTTCTCTAATCCCGAAATATAAAAGGCACCCCCCCTAAGCAATAATCTATCATGGAATCTTCATATTCAAAGTATACAGAAAAAGGTATCGTATGGTCTGGGCTTACTGTACAAATTGAAAAACAAACTTACATGTGATACTAAATTTCTAATATACATGTCCTTAGTTCATTCACATTTGTCCTATATGACAATGTGTTGGGCATATAAAAATACAAATGAATTAAAAAAACTGCAGAGAATGCAAAATAGGTGCATGAAAACAGTTTTTAATCTACATTGGAGATATCCAAGCCAGCGAATCTATATACCGGAGCGGAAAAACGTCCTACCACTAGGAGGAATCTACAAATACCAACTATCATTGCATGTATATAAGAATCTAAGGAACATAAGTTATAATACAACACAGCTAAGTCAACATATGCATGGCTTTAATACCAGATACAGAAACAACCTAGTAGTAGTGAGATGTAGTCGAGAGGTCACAAAGCAACGCTACCTATATGCGGGCCCGAAAACTTATTAAATAATTTGCCTGAGAACTTAAAAATTGAAAGGTCAATTAGTTCCTTTAAAACTAACCTGAAGCAATACCTCCTTACTCAGGAAAACTAACGTGATATTGTAAATACTTATTCTTTTATATAATATCAATTATGATCTCATAGTAATTTTATTTAATAAGCAATTACTACAATGTATATTGATGTAAATATTGATGTAAATTTCTGAATATATCTTAATCTAATATCAATTTTCGAACAATTGGTAAAGCCAGATAGGCTCGCTCCTTTACAGCCTTGTGGCATTGGAGCAAAGAAAACAAAAATTGTAAAATATTCTTTATACTATTCTAAATAAAATAATATAAAAAAAAAAAAAAAAAAAAATTACACTACTCTACAAAATGGAAAAAAAAACATTTGCTCCAAGCAACTCAATAAATTTTTTTAAAGTACTTGGCCCGCTGATTTCATAAATGGCAACTATTTTCAAATCGACGAAGCCGCTTTCGAGTAATTTGTAAATTCAATTTTTGCAGTTTTTTCAAAAAGGTGAGCTTGCCCTAGCAGCTCTAGCATTTGATATAATGGCCCGATTTTCATGCTTCTTTTTTTTATTGTTTAGAAAAAGCGTGTACTTTTTTTTTATTCATACATATAAATTTAATCGGACCGGTACCATGGGCGTAAAAAGCCAAATTGTACCTTGCACATCTGTAATTTTTGCGAAAAATGTTAGATAAATTTTTATTTAACTGTAATTTCCAATATGTTCCAAATCTATATTTGAAGTTTTTCCTTTCTCATTGATAGATGAGGCATGTTAGTTCACAGTTTAAGATAAATTTGGTATGAATCCAACAAAAAATGAATTTTTAAGAATTATTTTAGTAAATTTTGTCAATATCATTAAATTTTGAAATTTAAACATTTTTGAAAATCGATTTGGATTTAGTCAGTCAAGTCTAGAATATAAAATACAACTTAGAAATTGTTTGCAGAGTTGTGTGGACACATATTTCATCGATATTATTTAAGTCACTTCTCTTATTTGTCTTATATTTTGGCATTTATTCGGGAAAATTGGCTTGGGACCATTACCTAGCTCATCAATAGCAGAACCTGTTTGCTATTAAATAAAACAAAAAGCACCTTTTTAATAGTGGGATAAATATTTAAAAAACCTACTTTTATTGTTCTAATCTCTATACGCTACAATACGATACAGTTTTTAGTGTTCAGATAAGATTGCAATGTATGTTAAAATTTAGAAATAATTAAGAGATGTATTTTTTCTTCGATGCGAGTCAGTAACATCTTCTCGTATGAGAAACCAGTAATAGTCCCCCATCATCTCGATATCCCACCTTCCTTAATAGCGCTTTTCGATTGCCATCATATCGTCACTCTCGGCGCCCAAGTTTTCCGGGAAAAAAATGAGATGCGAGTGGAGGAAATGTATCTCAATGACATATGGACATCTGTTGATTGAAACCAAAAGTTTGTCATTACAAACATAACTCAATATATTGAAAGGAATTGTAATATATCAAAGTATATACTTACTTATTTTTTTATATTTTTCTTTTACAATTTTTAAGGAAACCGCTGACAACATCTTGTAATGCTTTCCATGCTGCAATTTCATCTTCCGACAAACATTTTGGAAATTCCTCGTCATGAATTAGCTTCCATAATTGTGGCCCTACAAAGATGCCATCTTTTATTTTTGCTTCTGATAGTCTTGGAAATGCATTTTTCAGGTAGCTCATAGCGTTCGGATTGTCTTTTAATGTTTTTACAAAGATTTTGATTAAACCTAGTTTTATTTGCAGCGGCGGGAAAATAATGTTTTCCTTCGGTATCAATGTTGGCCGTGAAATATTGTTTTCACCAATAATATGGTCATCTCTAGCCGGCAAGTTTTTCCGTTCATAATGGCGTTGACGCGCGCGGCTGTCCCACTTGCAGAGAAAACAGCAGTTCTTTGTAAATCCACCCTGTAAGCCTGTGAGCAGAGCGACCTCTTTTAAATCTGAGCATACTCTCCAATTATGAGCTTCATAATTGATTTCCAATCAACGGCGTGATCGATTGGAATCGAAGGTTTATGGTTGCCATTATGTATCAAAACAGTCTTGAGACTGTTTGTACACTGTGTGCTGATGTACATCAGCGCAGTAACAAATTCTGCCATCCTTGGTGTAATATTTGGCGAAACGATTAACTCGATTACGGTAAATAGTTACAATGACTCCTGGAGCTAAAAAATTGAACTGCTTCATTCGAGATGCATGCAGCTCTGCATCTTGTTTGCTCAATTTTAGGTCACGTATCCAATCACTTAGTTGAGGTTGCGATAAAAGGCGTGGTTGATTCGTTGGTACGTTCGGGATAAACTCACTTACAGTCGAAACTGTAGAGCTGCTCGATTCTTCTGAATGTCTCCTTCGCTTCCTGCTCTCTAAGCCGGGGAATTTTGGCACTGGTAGCTTGTCAGAGTGTGGAACTGATTTCTTCACCGTCGAGATATCGGCGTACTCGACAGTGCATACACGACGGCCTTTCGTTCCAATCAACTTAGTCAAACAGAAGTAGCAATCAGTTTCATGATTAGTTGGCTCTCTTCAGGACATTGGCACACCGAATTTCAGTTTTCGTTTTCCCCTGAAGCCTATGCTTGCAGAGTTATCCGACAATTAGAACAACATACATGCGGTACCCACTCCTTGTCTCGATGTCGAATGGCAAATCCAAAATAACTTAAATAAGCTAATTTTAATGCTGATTTTAATCTGTAATAATTCGAATCGTTTTGGTTTGTATATTCAACAAATCCACAAACGTAGCAAAATTTGTTCGAATATATCTTGCACACTATTTTCGGGATTACACTTTGGTTTTCTTACAAAACACACGAACTATATATGAAAATTTAAGCACTCGATATCAAACACTGACGAAGTAACTTTTACGACTGATTATTTATTTACAACATTTCTTAAAACTACCGACATGGATAGAACGCAGTTCACACCATGTGTATAACTTAATGGGTGTTCACACATCAGTCAAATGATTGAAGTATATCGCGTTTTTTTACTCTCTTTAACTCTCTCTGAAAATTTTGATTGACGCTTGCTCACACACGATTTTTTGATTTAAGCTCCGACGCTACCTACCTTTGATAGCTACCTACTATTTTGTGAATTCATATCGTGCTGTGTGCATCACTTTATTTGGGTGTTTCTTTAATAAAGTTGTTTTGTGTGCATACACATTTTACAAAATGGAAAACAATAGCGGAAATATAGTTAATCTTTTAGGATTAAAATTGATCACAATAGGAAATCAATACGCCAGAAATTATACCTATTTGGATGACCATCGGATGCAAGTCATAAAAAAACAATAGAAATAATGAAATTATGGCAGGAACTGAAGAAACTACACCTCTATTTCTCTTCAAAAAACTGCCTTTGTTTCCAGTTAACTACTTTTCTTGATATAATTGCCTACTAAAAAGCAGACAAGTAAAATAATCCAACCCTTTGACTGATTGATGCCGGTCTGGAGCTCAATCAAAATTTTGACTGACGAGAGAAGATTTTGGAGTTCCTTTTCGCTCTAAGATAAACAACAAATTTTGATTGATTCAATCATTTCACTGACGTATGAACACCTCCTTAGCTACCTACTTGGCTATATGACAACAAGCACCGTCTGCTATGGCTATACGATATCCTTGTATAGACAAGAACAGGCTTGTTGCATGCATTCGCTCTTCTAATTACACAAATCCAAAGAAGGAGGCATCCTAACTAACTGTACTAAACTCTTTTTATTCCACGAATTCTCATGAACAGTGAGTCGGGTTTTATTTAGTGATAATTATTCAAAGTAAACAATAAAGCAATTAGTACAGCTTTTACATAATTCAACAATATATAAACCGTTTTTATTCAATAAACTGACACAGTGAAACTGAAAACAACGAGTATATTTCATATGAAGAGTTCGATAATTTCGATAAAATATGTGTCCACACAACTCTGCAAACAATTTCTAAGTTGTATTTTATATTCTAGACTTGACTGAATAAACCCAAAACCGATTTTCGAAAATGTTTAAAAATTCAAAATTCAATGATATTGACAAAATTTATTAAAATAATTCTTAAAAATTCATTTTTTTTTTTTTTAATTCATACGAAAATTATCTTAAGCTGTGCTTAGTTACCTCATCTATCAATGAGAAAAGGAAAAACTTAAAATATAGTTTTGGAACATATTGGAAATTACAGTTAAATAACGATTTATCTAACATTTTTCGCAAAAATTACAGGTGTGCAAGGTACAATTTTGCTTTTTACGCCCAAGGTACCGGTCCGATTAAATTCATATGTATGAAGGAAAAAAAGGACACGTTTTTTCTAAACAATGAAAAAAAACATGAAAATCGGGTCATTGTATCAAATGCTAGAGCTGCTAGGGCAAGATCACCTTTTTGAAAAAACTGCAAAAATTGAATTGACAAATTACTTAAGAACGGCTTCGCCGATATGAAAATAGTTGCCATTTTTGGAATCAGCAGGCCAAGGTTTTTTTAAATAGCTGGCACAAAAATAGCACATTTTAGTGTAAACGATTAGCTTTCAGAATCAGAAATTGTGGGTCAGAGTAATATTACTTAATTTTTTCATTTAAATAGATTTGATTTCATATATAGAGGTCCCATTGCATTTTAGAAAAAAGACTTGTGCATTGATTGCAAACGTTAAAAATATGTCAAAAAATAATCCACATATATAGTTAATTTCTCATTGAAAAAGTCAAAAATATGTCAAAAAAATAATCAAAAATTCTCTAAAAAAATTTGTAACAAAGCCATTTATTTAATAACTTAGGGTGTGTGCAAATTGAACTAAATTAAGGTAAAGCAGTTAAGGTTTATTAAGGTTAATTAAGGCTAATTACAAATAGGTTAAAGGTTAAGAAATGTCATTATTCTCTTCTCTTAAGAAATGTCATTTATTTAGCAAGCATTTAGGTAGCTCGGAATTTTTCTAAATTAATTTAGGAAACACTGCTTTATCGACACAATTTAGTTTAGGTAGCAATTTTGTTCAATTCGCATACACCCTTAATAATACAAATAAAAATAGCAAAGCATTTTAACAGAAAACCGCAAATCGGATCGATATATTCTTCGATAAAGAGTCTTAGGAGTATTCTTTCGAGTCCTTGGTTATAAATAAGTAATAATTTTAACAAAGAGTCAGCGTAAAGACTTGTAAGAAGGCGAATCAAAGATGCGGGAGGAAAAGGGCATGATACCAAAATAAAATCAGTTCTACCAAGAAAACATATTCAGGAATGGCGGAATTTAATAAAGAATAATTTCATAAATATTATGCAATTTTGGAATATATAACTTTGAGCAACAAAACATTAGTTAAATCAAAACTAATAACAGATTGAAAAAACTTATTTTTATAGAAATAATTGTTTATTACTTCTTAAGAATTTATTTAATATAAAGTTTTATATGGGAGTTTCCATAATGTCAAACGTGACCGTCGCACATATTTAAAGTGAAAAAAGGCAACGTAAAACGTATTTGCATTTCCTTTTTAGTTTACATTGAAGCTCCTAGGTAGCACTTTAATAAATGCCAAAGTTTATAGCAGGCATAGACCTGGTTCAAAAAAAAAAATATAAATGGAAGTAGTTTTCGTGTCTATATATTGAAAATCAGAATTCAGCGAAATCTGTCACTGTTTTTTGGTGCAACTACCCTGTAGGAAAATCAACTAATTTAAAAGTAGTTGATAAAGTAGTTTTTTGTGAACCACAACTAGTTGAAATTCTGACTTTTTTCCATAGAACGAACTAACATATTTTGTATGGTGATGTCCGCAAAATAAGTCAATTGGCTTTCGTCTGCATATATTTTCAACTACTTGTTAAATTAGTTATATTTAAATTATTTTTTTAATTTCTTTAAAATAACCAATTGAAAACTATTACTGATGGTCTAAAGTTAATAATATTTGATGAAATAACATGGTTAAATATATATAAACTTGTAATCTAATAAAAATTGGCAATTAAAACATGTCAAAATCAGAGTAGTTGCCGCCTTAATATAATTCAATGTAGTATATCAATCACTTCTTTTTAAGTAGTATTTCAATTACTTCATATATAATCCAATAACAACTATTTAGAATTCAAGTGGATACCGCCTTAATATAATTCAAAGTAGTTCATATACTGGTTTAATTTAAACTAGTTTTTTAATTAGTTGTTTTTAAAAACAAGTTAGTATGTTCCTATAGGATAGTTTTAGAATCTAATGAAATTATGTTACATTATAATGTATTTTGTTTGATTCAAATATCTTCAGTACTTTTTTATTTTTTAATCATAATCCAAGTCTATACGTGACATTTTCAACGTGACATTTTTTCCATTAGGATTCAATTGAGTAATTTAGTAATTGCAATTTAGAAATTAAAAACAAATTTAATATATTTTACGCTCCTTACCTCAACCATTTGTCATTATATTTAGCCAATATCTTAAATCTTTACTAAAACAAAAACTTTTCGAAACATTTACTAAAAAGATTGCAATGAATACAATTCTAAATGAGTACAATTTGAAGGTTTCTCTGAGATAATATCATAAAATAATAAGTTTTTAAACACTTTTAATTTTTGGGTGGACAGTGAACTTTTCTGTGGAAATGCCCATATAGGATAGCATACGTCGAAAATTTTTCGAGCCTTTTTTACGGATTCGCCTTTTCATCTATATACATATGTACATGATGAAATGCTGTAAGGAATGTATCGTGCTTGAAGTCGTCCATCTCAAAATTCCCTTCTTAAGCTTATAGAATTACTTTAGGATACTATTATAAGTAAAATCTATTCGAAAATTTAGACATTCTTTTGGAGGGTGTGCAGAAATCTTCATACTTCCTCCATTATAGTAGATACCAAATGTTTGTAAGGAATTTTCCTCTAGATGTCAATCAATACCACAAAATAGTGGTTCTTCTGCATAATACTAACATGGTGGCTTTATGTAAAATATAAGAACATCAGTTTATCAAACAATTTCTTCAGTTTTAATAGATTTTTACAAGTGTACTATTTCTGTAGTCTATCAAAAAACGTAACTGCGTAGGCTTATATAGCTTAAATAAAGCTTAAATATAGCTAAAAAAAAAACAAAATTGAGGAGAATTGTTTAAGCTTTTTGTTTTTCTATAGCTATAATTTCAAAAAATTCAACAGAACTTATTATATTGAGATCAATTTAAAATCATTTTATTTAAAAGTTAAATTTTGTGCAACGATGATATTTACTACTAAGATGATATTTTTTCAAAAGAATTTTTCAAAAGGGCCTAAAATGAATCAAAAGGGCTTTGGGGCTTATGAAATGAAAAAGGGCTCAAAAAAGCCCTGAAAGTCCCCAAATATCATCCCTGATCAGCACACGCAGATTTTGAGTGGCATACTTTTCTTATGATCATATCGCAGCTTTGAGTTTTTGTATGCTCGTTTTCTCATTTTTGCCTCTTCACGTTATCTGTGTTGCCACTTCGTTAGTAATAATTTTGCGCAGTGCTGCTCTGATGAACGAAGCAGTGCTGTAGCCACCAACCTTGCCACATACATTTTTCTAGAAGATGGATTTACATTTACTTGTTTTGTAATTTTAAATCCAAATTATGAAAATCTGCTAAAGTATGTAGAGGCAATTGAGGCACCTCATTGTAGAGTGTGATGACTTCCGCCGTTAGTCGTGAGCAGAGCCTTTTCACTTCTCTTATTTCTTTCAATATATCTGCCATTCCAGCTGAAGTTGTCTTTTGATTATATGGTATGGTTCTGAGTTCTGAGTGTATTCTGCATCGTACGATCTTATCAACCCATGTCGGTCGAACTCACTGCATTTATCATTTGAATAAAGTTTTCAACGAGCGAAAACCAACTTATGGAAGAACAGAATGGAAGAGAAAAACAAAACGTACAAGTGTTTCAAGTACAAAATTTCAAACGGAATTCAACCGAATTATACTGAAATTTTCCTAACATTACAAAAAATAAAAATTTTTAGTCATTACAAAGCAAATCGGCCGAATAGACAGAATACCGAAGCCGAAACCGAATATTTGGTCGGACACTAGTTGATACTAAACAGAATAACAAGACGATTTTTTAAATATTCTCCTTTTTGCGTGCATCTAGTACACGAAAAGTATTCCGTATGACCTTCGACTCCAAGCACATAAGATCGTGCAGATGCATCCGTGATAAAGCTTCTTGCTTTCTTCGTTCTTGTTCAAAGAACCTCAGAATAATCAGAATAAGGCTATCCGATACTGTAATGATACCATAAGGAACATAAATATTTGTTTTCGTTTTATATCTTAGGTAAAGACTTCAAGTTTGAGATCATTTCACTTTATTATTATTACAAAGAAATATTAATGGTTAGAAAGTATGTAAAAAGGTTTAATTTAGTTTTATTTAATCCCGAAATCCCGGGATATTGTTTGCTAAATCCCGGGATTTTCGGGATTTCTAAATATCCGGAATCCCAGGATCGATGTTCCTAGTCAGTAATGCTGCTTCAATTCGGCTTTTAAAATACTTTTTGATACAAATTTTAAACTTCCTTTAAAAAAGAAATATATAATTGAACTTTTATTTGCCATATTATAGCCATTTGGCCTTATTCATGCCAAATACTTAATCCAGGTTAAATGCAATTTAATTAATAATATACAAAAACATTAAAAAAATTTTGTTTTTTTTTCTTAACAAGAAATTGCCCACATCACTGCGAAGCAAATGCCTCTCCCACATGTGGATATAGAACTGTTAATGGGGTCCGTAAATGCCGAAAATTCCCATGTGAAAATTATATGCATCGCTTTAACTGCGGACTGAGAGCAACTGGAAATTTATCGGGTAAGTTGTCAACATTTAAAAAAAATTTTGAAATCATTTTATATTTAAAAATCCGCGCTATTTAATAAAAATTTTATAAATATGAAGTTGCCAACATATTTTTGCATCAGAGTCGAGTTCAGCGTGCAATGTTACCTAATAATGAATGCCAACTGTCTAATATTATTATTATTCTATTTGCAATAAGTTACATAGCATAACAAAAAATTGTCTTTTTTTTTTCTTTTACAGCAACAGTTTCTGTGATTCACCCAATTTCCACCTGCGAACATATACCAGAAGGAGAAGAAGGAGATTGCATTGCTGAGTAAGTTTTCAACATTTAAATGATATGTAGATAATTTTATTCAAACTATGGCAAAAGTGTTCACTTACTAAATTTAAAATTTCAGGCTGAATACATAAAAATTTTATTATTAAAATCTTTTATAATTTCAATACAATTTATTAATAGCTATCCCCTAAAAGAGGGCGTAGCTTTAGTGAAGACATGCTTTTATAGTAAATTCGTACCAATTTTCATTGATGTGTGACTTATTGCGAAAGCTATACCGAAAATTTTGGGTGCTGAAAAGTACCCACGCTCCTCGTCCAACGCCCATTAAATGTTACCAGTGGAACGGCATGTGTAAATTGAGGTCGAATACTGAATTCCAAGACTGTGCGACCTTTAATTCTAAAACTGTTCGATATCGAAAATTTTAGGTGTATTTAAGGTGCCGTTTACGATCGGCACCAGAACCCTCTCAAGGCTTTGGTATAAAAATTGGCTTAGCGTTTTCGGAGTCCTTACGTGATATACACAAAAATCCACACACGTATAAACATTAAGTCGCCTCACGCTCCTTAGAAAAAAAAAAGTTGTTGTTGGTCCGGTCAGAAATAAAAGTAATGAAAAAGTTCGTTTGCATCAAAAAATCTTAAATTTTTTCCGTTGGACCAAAGATAATGCGGATTTGTATGGATTGTTTTAACTTTTTTCATATTATTTTCACTAAAATTCAAAAGCTCGGTCAAAGTCCTTTCAAGAGCTGAAATTGGTCATTTCGTTTTGATTTTTTTTTTTTATTTGCGGGTGGTACAAGTGGGCGTTTCAAATTTTATATATATATATCAAGTGTTACTTTCAAAACGTGTACAACTCAGGAATAAGCATGATTTTGAAAAGTGGGCGTAGATATGGTGCGACTACGCCCATTTTTTAACAGTTGCCGATAGTGACCGTATGAACTAAATTACCAAATCTTAGTCTTCTACGGCAAAAGCCCTCTGAAATAAAGCAGTTCTACTGATTTGTGGGCGGTTAAAGTGGGCGTGACAACATTTATATATACATAGTGACTGCCACTTGGACTCATAACACCTGCATACCAAGATTCACTATCAAAACGTGTACAACTGAGGAATAAGCATGATTTCGATGAAGTGGGCGTAGATATAGTGCGGCCAGGCCCATTTTTCGTACATTGGCCGACAGTAACCACACAAGCTAAATTACCACATCTTAGTCTTCTACGGCAAAAGCCGTCTGATATAAAGCACTTTTACTGATTTGTGGGCGGTGAAGTGGGCGTGACAACATTTATATATACATACTGACTGCCACTTGGACCCATAGCAGCTGCATACCAAGATTCACTATCAAAACTTGATCAACTTGATCTCAGGAATTAAAATGATTTCTAAAAAGTGGGCGTAGATATGGTGAGACCACGCCCATTTCTTGCAAAGTCACTGAAAGTAACCATTTAACCAAAATTACCAAATTTTAGTTTTATACGATTACAACCGTCTGATATACAGGGTGTCCCGCCATTGAGTGCAACTATTTACGAAGCTGGAAGGTTATGTTCAGCTGAGCAAAAAATCGTAAGAGAAGGGGAGCGGGGGTATATTTTCACATTCTTAGGAGCTAATGGATTGATTAATATTTCACGACTTTGATTCAAGTTATTATTTCTAGCAGAAAAACTAACTTACTTCAAACTTATATTTATAACTCAATATAAAAGCAACGAAATCACCTTTCCAACGGCATATCAACAAACCCCACCAACTTAACCGTTACCGAGCTTAGCTCGTGTGAAGAAGAAATCAATCGATTGAAACTACCAAATGTCAACTTTGAGTGCAAGTTTCTTAGAATTTTGCGTAAGAAATTAAATTTTTTTTAAAATTAATTTTTTAACTTATTTAACTTTCTTTTCAATGACACCAAAAACATAAACACATCTTTAAAGATAAAAAATTTGGCTGTACTAAAAACATTATCTGCTTCTTATCTTAGGTGGTCGTAACAACCCGTGTCCGGGGTTCGGCCGACCTCATCAGCTTTCGCCAGGCGCCTCTGCTTTGCGCGCGCCTTCTCCAATCGGATACACCAAGTGCGGTTAGGGCTTTCTCAGCCTGGTCCATCCATCGGAGACATGGTCTTCCTCGTCGTCGTTGACCAGCGACCCTCGCCTCGAGCACCTTTTTCGCTGGAGCTTCGTCGTCCATTCGATGAACATGACCCAGACAGCGTAGTCGCTGCACAGTTATACGTCGAACTACGTCAATGTCTTCTTAGAGCTCATACAGCTCGTGGTTCATTCGGATGCGATAGTCATCGCCAACTCGAACAGGACCGAAGATTTTGCGAAGAACTTTTCTCTCGAACACCCCCAGAGCGGCTGCGTCAGCCTGCGAAACTACCCATGCCTCAGCGCCATAAAGCAGCACAGGTAGAACGGGCGTCTTGTAGAGTGTTAGTTCTGTCGATCGAGAGAGGGCTCTGGAACTTAGTTGCTTACTGAGCCCGTAGTAGCACCTATTAGCAATTATTGTTCTTCGCTTTATCTCCAGGCTGATTTCGTTGTTGGTATTAATGGCGGTGCTAAGGTAAACGAACTCCTTGACTACTTTAAAGTTATAGCTGCCGGATGAAACGTGGGAGTCTAAACGCCGCGCTCCCTTGTTTGTAGACAGCATATACTTTGTTTTACCCTCATTTATAGATAAACCCACTTTGGCTGATGCCTTTTCGATAGCGGCGAAAGCAGCGATAACATTTCTCTTGGTTCTGCCGACAATATCAATATCATCAGCGTACGCAAGGAGCTGGACACCTTTATAGAACATGGTGCCATTACGATGCACACCGGCCTTTCATACGATTCCCTCCATGATGATGTTGAAGGGATCGCAAGACAGTGAATCGCCTTGCCTGAAACCTCTTTCGGTATTAAAGGTTTCGGAGAGGTCATTTCCTACATTAACGGAGTTGCGTGTGTTACTCAACGTCGTTCTGCAAAGTCTTATTACCTTTGCAGGTTTACCGAACTCAGACATTGTTGCGTATAGGCAATCTCTTCTCGGGCTATCGAACGCAGCTTTAAAATCGACAAAGAGATGGTGTGTGTCAATTTGATTTTCGTGGGTTTTCTCCAGGATTTGTCGTAGCATGAAAATCTGGTCTATGGTGGACTTACCAGGTCGAAAGCCACACTGATAAGGTCCAATCAGTGTTTTTGTAATCGGCTTTAATCTTTCACAAGTATAGGGCACAGTACGCTGAGGTTCCAATCGTCGGGCATGCTTTCTGCTAGCCATATTTTGCTGATGAGCTGATGCATGCGCCTTATCAATTCATCGCCGCCGGTTTTCAACAATTCAGCTGACAGGCCGTCAGCACCCACTACTTTATTATTTTTGAGTCGTTGGATAGCCACTCGAACCTCTTCATGGCTAGGTGGTGGTACTTCCACTCTGTCATTGTAATTTGGTAGCTCTGAACTGCGCTCTCCATGGGCGGCATTGGTGGAATCGTCGCCAGTAAGTAAATTGGAGAAGTGTCGTCTCCACAATCTCAGCACACACTGTGTATCCGTATTCAGATCTCCATTTTCGTCTCTACAAGTGGATGCTCCGGGCTTGAAACCTTGGGTTAGACGCTTAACATGTTGATAGAATTTTCGTGCATTCTTCTTGCCCTGGTATACCTCTAGTTCCTCACGCTCACGCTTTTCCTGCTCTCTTTTCTTGCGTCTGAAAAGGTGCCTCTTTTCCCTCCTCTTTCGCGGTAGCTTTCTCGAACGGCTCGCGTTGCAGCTGACTGCAGCGTTTTTCTATATGCGACGTTTTTTACTGCTGTCGCGATGCGACACTCCTGATCGTACCATTGGTTCCGAGGTTGTGGGCGCCGGAAACCAATGACTTCTTCAGCGGCAGCGCGCATGGAGTGGGATATATGCGCCCAAAGTCCGCCCCGGCGTCGTCGGGTCCAGAAGTTGGTTGGTTGAGCTTAACCGAGAGTTGAGCGGAGTAGGCTTCGGCAGTCCGTTGTAATTGCATCTTAGCGACATTTAGCTGTCGTTGCATTCCTGTGCGTATGTTCTTCGCATTGCATAATCGCATGCGGATCTTGGCTACAACAAGATAATGGTCGGATTCAATGTTGATCCCCGGAAATGTACGCACATAGCACGGAACATGATCAATTTGGTTTCGCGTTTTTTGATCCGAGGACAGCCAGGTGGCCTTGTGGATGTCGAGGTGCTGAAATCTGGTGCTACTAACTTCCATGTTTCGCGCCGCGGTTAAGTCGATCAGTCTTAGACCGTTGTTCGTGGAAGTCTCATGAAAACTGAACTGACCGACAGTGGGGCCAAAGATGCCTTCCCTTCCGACTTTCGCATTAAAATCGCCGAGGACTATTTTCACGTCATGAACATACGAAGGTGGTCGTATACGTCCTCAAGACTAGCGTAGAAAGCGTCTTTGACGGCTTCGTCCTTTTCCTTCGTCGGGGCGTGCGCGCAAATAAGGCTGATGAAGGAAAATTTTGCCTTGATGCGGATCGTGGCCAATCTTTCGTTCACAGGTGTGAACCGGGAAACAAGGTGGCGTAGTTTCCGGCTATCAACGAATCCACATCCAAATTCGCGCCTCTCCGCATGGCAGCTGTAGTAGATATCGCAGTGTGCTTGGTTAGAGCAGCCTTGGCCTTTCCTGGATGGCGGTGATGTCAGCTTTTATTGTTTTGAGGGCTTCCGCCAGTTGGATAATGGCACCTTCCCTATAAAGGGTCCGGACATTCCAGGTGCATATCCGTAAATCATTGTCCGTTCTTCGTTTGCGGTGGTCGTCAACGTAATTGGGCTTCTTATCCGAGGCTGGTTTAGTTTTCATTGGGCAGTAGTAATGTGGCGGGACCCAAACCCTGCGCACATTCCATGCTTAAGGTCTATGGAGCGACCCGCTGCTCAAATTAGCCGTCAAACTGACGGATGCTAGTTTGCCGTTGTCCAGGGAACACCACGTGGAGGTTTGAGTCGACTTGAGACGATTTCGACCTGGATAATGCTGGCCTCACCAGGTTAAGGCGGTCAGACACGTTGCCATGTGAAGGTTCGCCCCCTGTCTATCAGAAAAACTAACTCATATAAAACTTATTTTGATAGCTCATTTTAAAGGCAATGAAATCACCTTTCCAACGGTATATCAACAAGCCCCACCAACTTAACCGTTACCGATCTGTGATCGTGTGAAGATGAAATCAATCGGTTCAAACTACCAAATTTCAACTTTGAGTGCAAATTTTTCAGAATTTTGCGAAATAAATGAAATTTTTTTCTTGAAAAGAAAATTGAATAAATTACAAAGTTGATTTAAAAAAAATTTCATGTATTACGCGAAATTCTGAGAAATTTGCATTCAAAGTTAAAAAGTGGTGGTTTCAACCGATTGATTTCATTTTTGAACGAGCACAGCTTGGTAACGGCTGCTCTTTGTTGATATACCGTTAAAAAGATGATTTTATTGCCTTTGTAATGAGCTATCAAATAAAGTTTTCCGTAACTTAGTTTTTGTGCTAGGAACAATAACGTGAACCAAAGTCGTGAAATATTAATTAACCCTGTAGCTCCTAAGAATGGGAAAATAGACTCCCCCTTCCATACGATTTTTTCTCAGCTCGATATAAGCTTTCACCTCCGTAAAGCGTTGCACTCAATTAATTGCGGGACACCCTGTATAAATATAAATATGGAACAGCATTAAAAGTGATATTTAAGCTATTTTAATAGGACTCCACCACCGGCATCAAAAGTATTATCAGCTTGTCTGTCCTTTTATAAACTGGAAAACTAATTTCATACAAGTTTATGTCAGTAATATTTCTTCTATTCGGCTTTTAAAATACTTTTAGATATAAATTTTAAACTTCTTGAAAGTTTTTTATAACAGTTTTTTCATAATGTTGTAAAAAATATATAATTGAAACTTTATTTGTCATATTATAGCCATTTACTTTATTCATGCATTAAAGTTTTACCTATGTAAAATTTTTGAATGTTTCTACCTAAATTACGGTTAAATAAAATTAAATTAACAATATACAAAAATATTCAAAAAAAATTTTTTTTTATCTTACCAAGAATTTGTCCACAATCCTGCGAAGTAAATGGCTCACCCAAATGTGGATATAGAACTGTAAATGGGGTTCGTGTTTGTCGAAGATTCTCATGTGAAAATTATATGAATCGCTATAACTGCGAACAGAGAGCAAATTTTAATTTACCGGGTAAGTTGTCAACATTTAAAAGATATTTTTACAGTTTCTTGAAATTGTAACAAGGCTTCAGTTTTTTTGTATCTATAACACAGCGTTACACACATTCTGTCCTATAAACCAAATATACATTTTCGGAAAGGGGAGAAAAAATAAATTTACACGTGTATCGTCGATTTTCATGTACACGTCAGAATTTTTTTATTTTTTTTAGTTTAAAGTTTTCTAGTGCCGCACAGTGAAAAAGTTCCATATATGTGTGGGAAAAAATAGAAGGAGTGGTTGGAATTTTATGAAATTTAATATCCTAAAGTATTATGATAAGCCGGTTTCAAAATAGATATCGATTTTTTTGTGCCGGTTTCAGTACCGGTTTCAAGCATGTGCGTAATGTCTTGTCCTTTAAAGCGCTTTTCAATAGTAGCAATGTCCTGATGGAACCTTTCGCCATGCTCATCGCTATAAGCTCCTAAATCATCAGGGAAACAATCTAAATGATTGTGAAGGAAGTGGATCTTTAGCGACATTAAAACGCCCATTTCGCCATATGCCGAAATCATTTCTGCGACAATAGTTTTATAATTAGCAGCTCGTTTGTTTCCAAGAAACTGCTCAATAACGGCGACTGTGCCTTTCCATGCACGTTGTTCGATAGCATTCAATTTTGAGGCAAATTCATCACTTGCAACTATAATTTTTTTTTATCTGCGGATCATTGAAAACACCTTAAATCAAACACAGCATTGTAAGGAAATTAAGTTACTGAATGACTACTTAAAAAATACCTGCATGCATCTTTGCACCGCTCAATTTCGGAAAAATTTTGCACAAACTTGCAATCGCCTCGCCCTCAAGATCCAGTTTTTTAACAAAATTTTATACGAGACCAAGCGTATGGTGGCGCCAATCGTGGCGGTGGCGATCGTTGCACCAATGGTAGATGCTCTATACTTTCTACGCCTAATTCGTAGCATGTGCGCGGCCTCCACTTAAATTCCACAAACTGAAACCGGTACAAAAAAAATCGATACCTATTTTGAAACCGGCTTATCATTATACTTTAAGAAATTAAATTTCATAAAATTACAACCACTCCTTCTAGTTTTTCTCACATATATATGGAGCTATTTCACTGTGCGGCACCAGAAAACTTTAAACTTAAAAAAAAAATTCTGACGTGTACATGAACATCGACGATACACGTGTCAATTTATTTTTTCTCCCCTTCCGAAAATGTATAATTGGTTTATAGGACAGAAAAAAAGGTAATTTTTGTAACGCGGTGTTATATTTTGAAGTCCTTTTATATTTTACACTCCACGCTATTTAATAAAAATTTAATAAATGTAAAGTGGGCATAATATTTTTATATCAGAGTCGGGTTCATACTGCAATGTTTTCTTATAATGAATGTCAACTGTCTAATATTATTTTTTTAACAAAAAATTGTGTGTTTTTTTTTCTTTTTTTTTCTTGCATAGGAATAATGACTGCGTATAACTCAATTTCTACCTGCGAACATATACCAGAAGGAGAAGAAAGAATTTGCAATAATCGGTAAGTTTCAAATTTTAAATGATACTTAGATAATTTTATTCAAACTATGACAATAGTGTTCAGTTATTAAAATCAAAACTTCCTGCCGAATAAATAAAAATTTAATTATTAAAATCTTTCTTAATTTCGATACAATTTATTTATACTAATTAAAATTAATTCAATTAGTTTTGTTTAAAGCTTACTGCTAATTCAAAATAGATTTGCGCTGTTTAAAAAAAAAAAATTCTTTATTCTTACTTTAATTTAGAAGAAAATTTTTAAAACTGAGCATTATTTCGAAAACTGTACATATAACTTTCGCATCCAAATCACATTCAGCGTAAAATCTATATTTATAAAAACGTTCTTTCGGTTTGGTGTCCGTTTAACAGTACGTTTAAAAAGTTCATAGGATGACACATAGATGGCGTTACTAGATTTTTTCCATATGAGTTTTATTTAGTATCAATCTTCAAACGATACGTATAAAAATTTGACAACAATCTGACAATTGATTCGTGAGTTATAGCATTTTGTGTGCAACTATAGTTATTGAAAAAAAAGAAAATGGAAAAAAGTGAATTTCGAGTTTTGATAAAGCATTGCTTTTGACGAAAAAAAATACAGTGGAAGCCAAACAATGGCTTAATAAACATTATCCGCACTCTGCTCCATCGAGACAAATGGTAGAAAAGTGCTGATTGCTGAATTTAAACGTGGTCGTACCAGCACAAATGATGATCAGACCGTTATTCCACAAAACATCAAAAATATCCATAAATTGAAGGTGCACGAGCTAGCTGACATAATAAAGATATCAGATGGTAGTGTTTTTACCATTTTACACGAACATTTGGGTATGCGAAAGCTCTGTGCAAAGTGGGTGCCGCGTGAGCACACAGTCAGTCAAAAACAACAACGAATTGATGCATCAGAGAAGTGTTTGGCGCTGTCAAACCACAATAAAATGGAATTCTATCATCGATATATGACAATGGATGAAACATGGCTTCACTATACACACTAGAATCCAAAATACAGTCAGCTGAGTGGACATCAGTCGACCAACCGAATCCAAAGCGAGCAAAGACCCAACAGTCGGCTTGTAAGGTGATGGCGTCTGTATTTTGGGATGCAAAAGGAATAATATTCATCGACTATCTCCAAAAAGGAACCACCATCAACAGCGACTATTACTGTGCACTTTTGTATCGATTGAAGGCTGAAATCGCCAAGAAACGGCCACATTTGCAAAAGAAAAAAGTGTTGTTTCACCAAGACAATGCACCGTGTCACAAACCGATTAAAACTATGACAAAATTGAATGAATTGGGCTTCGAATTGCTTACCCACCCACCGTATTCTCCAGATTTAGCCCCCATTAGATCTCAGGAGCGGTAATACTTAAGGGCACTTAATTTACAACATCTGTTAACAAGGTTAATTATTCGAATAATAAAAATAAAAAATATAAAATTGACACGCCCCCTATTAGCGCCCACAAATATTTCAAATGTCTTTGGTTGTATTAGACTAAAATTTAGTAATCTAGTTCAAATGATTGCTATCGGCAACTGTACAAAAATAAAAGAAACAATAACTACGCCTACCTCTCAGAAGTCACACTAATTCCTGACTTGTATGTACATGTTTTGATAGTGAAACTTGGTGTGTAGGCGCTATGAGTCCAAGTGACGGTTACTACATATATATAAATGTTGCCAACCTACTTTTACCAACCATCTGCGAAGGTGGTCCCCAAAGTACCCGACCTAACAAAGAAAACACAATAAATTTGGGAACAAATATTTTTAGTTTACAACATAGTCGTCTTTCAGCTTGACGCACTTTCCTAGCGATGTTCAATAGCTTCGATACCCTGTATAAAGTGACATTCGTCGAGCGCCTCAAAAGAAGCAGCGTCCTTTAAACGAGCAACAACATGGTTTTCGTAAAGGACGATCAACAACCACAAATCTTGCAATCATGGCATCAGACATTCTTACTAAAATGGAAAAGGGCCACCAAATAGATGCAGTCTATACAGATTTTAGTAAAGCCTTTGATCGTGTTGATCACGAAATCCTAGCTAAGAAACTAGAAAAATTTGGTATATCAGGTACTGTGCTGAAATGGCTCAAGTCTTATCTCTGTGAAAGATCCCAATATGTAAAATTTTAGGGTACTTTGTCTAAAAAGATTGTTGTCTCGTCGGGTGTACCTCAAGGTAGCCATTTTGGCCAACTTCTCTTCAACATATTTATTGCAGACTGATATCTGAAGTTTTGCATGATGTTCCCCATCTCTTATATGCATATGCAGATGACTTAAAATTATACTATAACATTAGATCAGAAGTGGATTCAGTATTCTTACAGAATAAGCTTTTTTCTCTGGAACAGTGGTGTAGTAAAAATAAACTTTATTTAAATATAAATAAGTGCTACGTTATAAGTTTTGCCCGTAAAAACGTAATCATATATAGCAGATACATGCTAAATAAGGTAGAACTTAAAAGGGTCAACCACATAGCAGATCTTGGAATAGTTCCTGATAGTAAGATGCGCTTTAACCTTCACTACGATCATATCATATCCAGGGCAAACATTATGCTCGGATTCATAAAAAGACGTGCAAAAGAATTCAAAAACCTTTGGGTAACTAAAACCTTATACTGCACATTAGTACGACCAATCTTAGAATACTGTTGCATAATTTGGAACCCAGCTTTTGTAGTGCATAGTGAAAGGCTAGAATCTATTCAAAGACAATTCTTGCTTTTTGCATTGAGAGACCTATACGATACTCGTGACTATACAAATTTACCACCATACGAGAGTAGACTTAAAATTCTCAATTTAATGTCGCTGTCATCAAGGAGAATATTACTTTGCTCATGCTTTACATTCGATTTTATTACTGGTAACATCGATAGCAAATACATCTCGAGCAAGTAACTATTTAATGAACCAATAAGGCGAACAAGGTATACAAAATTGTTAAAAGAATCGCATCACAACACTATTTACGCATTGAACGAGCCCTTGAATAGATGTTGTAAAATATTTAATAATATCAGCGAGCATTATACACCGCCAATATCGAAATTAAGATTCAAGCGTTCTCTTTCCAAATCACTTTCCTTTATATAACTACCCCCTTATTAAACACCAATTCGCGTTCTATGCCCAATGGTACATATAAGTGAATCTTCTCCAATTCCTTTTCACCATTCTGATCCCTTTTCTATTTCCTTGATCTAGCATTTGTAGAAAAATTGTAAATCAAAAATTTTAATGTTAAATAAGTAAAACACCGCATTGTAATATTAACTCTATTCTCCCATATCCAAATGCCTCTTCTTACATTGCCGTCTACCACCCATACCTAAACAAAATTTAGTTGTTCTCCCATTTAGCTTTCCATCTTAATAATATTTTAGCATAGTATTGAAAATTAGTACATATTTTTACTATGTGTATAAAATCTGTTAGTATGTAAGTTTAGTATATAAGTTCCCCCTTCGTTCTTCTTATTGTCTTTTCTTTTTGACGTGTTTTTGAAAATGTGTCGATTCATGTAGGCGGATTACGCCCACTGATAATTGCATATCTTCTACACCTAAAACAAGGAAAGAGGAGAGAAAAACAAAAACTAAAAAAAAAAATAAATACAACAACAACCTGTTATAAATAAAATAGTCATCAAGCACAGATTCCAGCTCTTCTCGTTTATACACCCGATGCCAAAAAAATTTCCATTTGAATATTTATTTGCTGTCGAGAAATTAAAATCTACACGCGAATTAAATTAAAAGAATTTTGTTATATATCAAACATTCATCTTCATTTAGTAATTATAAATAATTTTAACTAATATTGACGTCTTATTTTCCCATAACTATATAAAAATTAAAAGAACACTTTTGTTGAAATAGTTGATAGAAACTTTTTCTTTGGCGTCGGGTGTATATAAAATTATTTGTAAAATCATATAATATCGTCTGAAGAATGCCATTTTATGTCAAAGTCGTCATCAACATCAAGTAGATTCATAATGTATTCTATACAATCAGTAACTCTTAAATAGGCCTCTGCCCACTCACTGGAGGAATATACGCATTAATATACGTAACATATACAATAGAACTTCAATATATTGTATAATTTTAACGCATATGAGTTCGATTTAGCAGAGCAGGGCATATCAATAAAGGAACTTACAGAGAAGTTCCTTATAGCTATTTTAATAGGAGCCCCTCCCACCCCCCCCCCCCGGCAGTAAAAGTAACATTTTGAAAAATAATTTCAAACAATTGTATGTCAGTAATGCTTCTTCTATTGGCTTTTAAAATATGTTTAGATACAAATTTTAAACTTTCTTGAAAGTTTCTAATAAAGTTTTTTTTGCATAATTTTGTAAAAAAAATAAACATAATTAAGCATTTATTTGTCATATTATAGCCATTTTACTTTATTCATGCATCTTAAAGATTTCTCTGTGTAAAATTCTTAAATGTATCTACTTAAATTCACCTTAAATAATATTAAATTAATAATATACAAAAACATTCAAAAACAATTTTTTTTATCTCACCAAGAGTTTGTCCACAATTCTGCGGAGGAAATGCCCCTCACGCATGTGGATTGCGAGAAGTAAATGGGGTCCGAAGATGTAAAAAATTCGCATGTTCAAGTGCTTTGAAACGCTATAACTGCGGACATAGATTAAATGGAACTTTATCGGGTAAGTTGTCAACATATAAAAGATATTTTTACAGTTTTACAGTGAAATTGTAACAAGTCTTCAGTTTTTTTGCATCTGCAATATTTTGAAGTCCTTTATATTTAAAATTCCACGCTATTTAATAAAAATTAAATAGATGTGAAGTGGGCAAAATATGCTTACATCAGAGTCGGGCTCAGCGTGCAATGTTACCTAATAATAAATGTCAACTGCCTAATATAATTATTTTTTTCTTTTTGCAATAATTTATATAGCATAACAAAAAATTGTGTTTTTTTTTTTACATACATATATAGAAACAATGTATATGGTTGAACCAGAAGACATCTGCCTACATTTAATAGAAGGAATAGAAGGAAATTGCAATCTTACGTAAGTTTTAAACATTTAAATGATGTTTAGATCTTTAAATTCAAAATTCTAAGCTGAATACATAAAAAATTAAATTGTAATAAGTCTTTAGTTTTTTTTAATCCGCAATATTTTGAAGTCGTTTTATATAGAAATTCCATGCTATTTAATATACGAGTATGTGAAGTTGGCAAATATTTTTACATCAGTGTCGGGCTCGGCGTGCCCAATTTTACCTAAGAATGAATGTCAACTGTCTAATATTATTATTTTTTTTTTGCAATTAGTTATATCGCTTAACAAAAATTTGTGTTGTTTTCTTTTTTCTTCTTATATAGCGCTTACACTAATCAGGATGCTTGAGCCAACTTCCTCCTGCCAGCATTTCACAGAAGAAGTAGAGAGATCATGCAATTTTGAGTAAGTTTTCAAAATTTGAATTATATTTACATAATTTTATTCAAATTATGACAAAAGTGTTGAATAATTAAATTCAAAATTTCAAGCTGAATACATAAAAAAATAAATATTAAAATCATTTTCAATATACTTTTTTAATAACTAAACTTAATTCAATTGCTTTTAATTAAATTTTACTGCTAATCCAATTGTTTTTGATTAAGAAAATGCTTTTCATTCTTTTGTTTTGAGTAAAAACATTAAAACATTTAATTAAAATTCTCGAAAATTGGTTTTCTTAACTTTTACATGATAATCAATTTCATCGTGCAATGTTACATAAATGTCGAATGTAAAAAGTCTAATATAATTATAAGTCTTTTTTCAATAAGTTATATAACATAATAAAAAGTTTTCTGTTTTTATTTTTGTCTTATAGCTTGATCTTCTACAAAGAACCTTCTGCGAATTGATTATAATCTTGATTTATTGGAAATTTCTTCGAACATATTGTTTTTTTTTCTAATATTATAAACATTATGTACACACCATCAAAAAATTCAACATATATCAATTCAATTTTTATTCAAATAAATATATATTCCAAGAAGAAAATTTTGTATTTTGAAAACATTTATTAACCTTTTTTATACACATTTGTATAAGTTAAGGGAACAGCTTTGCAAGCCCAAATATCTTCTTTGTTTCGTTTTGTTTACACCCACTTAAACTTTGTTCTACTTGTTTAAGTTATTTTAAGTTTATCATCATCATCATCAGCATCAGCATCAGCAACAGCATCAGCATCAGCATCAGCGTCAGCATCAGCATCAGCATCAGCATCATCATCATAAGAACTTTGTGATTACTTTTTGTGTCACTTTAATTGTGTCCTATTTCTCTTTTTGCTACTATAATTTGGGGGAGGGTGGTTAAACCCCAAAACCCCGCTTTTGGTTGCGCTACTGAATGCAGTATTATTTTCACATATATTTCACATGATATAGCGTTAATATTTTTATTAGAAGTGATAGGAAGAAAAAAAAAGCTGTACTATCAGAAAAAGTCTGTATAACCAAAAAAAAAAAAACCACAGATATAAGTTTCTTAGAAAGGTAAACAAATTTTTTTTAAAATTTAATATTTTTGTATTCTTAAACAATGCTTGCATAGTATTTTATTAAACTTTGGTTTGTAAAAACTTACAAAAACAGATGATATGAGCAATTTTCTAGAGCATGTTACTACTAAAATTCTAAAATTTGTATGGGAAAAATGAAATAATTTCCAAAAGTTTAAAGCGCAAAAAAAAATAACGTTTTTTAATTTTTGTCATCTTTCAGTATGTCTTTCTAACTATTTGTCCAAGAAGTTTGGCTGCGGCAGCTTAATAATAAGGATATTATGATCAGTTTTCTGAAGCAGGTATTTACGTATATTTGTACGGAAAAATTGCAAAAAATTTCCAAAAGTTTGAAACTCGGTTATATGGGCGGTTGGCGCATTAGTCGGTTGATATGATTTATTATTCACATCAACTATTTTTGCTGTAAAATAATTATGGGTATACAATTTTATTGATCTGGAAACATTTCTTTTGGAAAATATACCAGATTACCGATTTCGGTTATATGGGAGGTAAGCGTGATAGTCCACCGATTTGGTTAATTTTTACACCAACTATTTTTTCTGACAAAAAAAAAAAAAACTATATGTGCAAATTTTTATTGTTCTAGAATAATTTTTTGGGGAAATATGTCATATTACCGATTTCGGTTATATGAGCGGTTGGCGTATTAGTGTACCGATTTGATTAATATTTACACCAACTTTATTTATTTATTACTACTACCAACCTTGTAGTGTTTTCAAAATAATTTTTTTGAGTTCGAACACTTTGTACATTCAACGAATGCACACTTGTAAAATCTATAATATATTAATTATATGTGAAATGCACGAATGTCGTTTGTCAATTTTCAAAGATTTCGTAGCAGTGTTTGTATATTCGAACAATATCACAGACTACTATATACCAGGGATGATATTTGGGGGCTTTTAGGGCTTTTTTGAGCCCTTTTTAATTTGATAAGCCCCGAAGCCCTTTCGATTCATTTTAGGCCCTTTTGAATGACTGCAACTCACTGCTTTCTATTAAAAATCTTAAAGTGGCAAAATATCACGTTTTAAACAAAAAATTATAATGATTTTTTTATTATGAAGAAACTATTTCATAAGATTTTTTTGTGTCAGATTAAAGGCGCCTATATCGCTATAGGTAGCAAAGAAAATATGGCCACCATTTTGAAAGTAGAACAAAAACAAATTTTTTTTGAGCGCAATTCTAAGATCCAAAAATTATTGAACAACTTTTAATAAAAATATCAACTTTTATAAAAATGGTCGAGCAAACAGTGTTGGATCAGCTGATTTGAACTGACTCTTCAGCAACACTTGATATATCATTAGAAAGGTCTTGGTTAGAAAGGTGTAGGTAAGCCGAAAATTATTAGATTTTTTTAAAAGTGATATCATTTAGCAGATATGAGCGTTTAAAGTTTAAAAAAAAATGATAAAAAGACTCCAGACAGGAACTTGCTCCAATGTGAATGAGAAAGTGTGATTTCCAAAGCGAAGAAAGAAAATACACCCGATTTCCGTGGCGTTTTCACCAATAAACAAATATTTGCATATATAAGCGATTTTTTCCTCTTAAAAAAAAATATCAGAACTAAAAATGAAATCGGTATTATACACATTTTAAGGCGAACATTTCTATTTCAAATATTTCTGACATTCTTATGCATATAATCATAAAAATATATGATAATAATAAGAAATGAATGTGCTTTGGAATTTTTATTTTCAACTTATTAAAAAAAATTGTTTGGAGAAATTAACTTTATTGATTATTTTTTGGCATATTTTTGACTTTTGCAATCAATACACAAGCCTTTTTTCTAAAGTGCAATGGGACCTCTTTATATGAAATAAAATCTATTTAAAATAACAATTAAACTCTATCACTTTGACCCACAATTTTTGATTCTGAGAGCTGATCGTGTGCTGAAGTGTGCTATTTTTGTGTCAAATAAAATAACTTCGCTGCTTAGGTTAAAGCAGTGCAAGCAAATAAAAACACATGAAAAACTTCAAATTGCTCTGATTTCCCGAAACATTCGAAATCTATTTGGATATTTGCCCCATTCTTGTTAAAAATGCCCTATTTTCGTAATTATTTTGGCCCTTTCACAACAAAGCCAATATCATCCCTGATATATACCAGACAGTGCATCACTCACACAATGCGGAATTTGCAGAAGCTCGGTGATATGGCGATAAGCACATGGCGAATTGGGACGGACAAGTAACTGCGAAGCAGCGAATTGATGTTGCTAGCGTTGGCTGCAAATTTTTTTATATACTTTTCTTTGGAATTCTAAGCCGACGGCTGATTTCCTTGTTTAGTTTTTTTTTTGCTGCTGTTTGTTTACTATTTGTTGGGGTGGATTTCGTGGATAGTCATAAATGGATATTTTTGGCAATTATGTGAAGGATAAACTTATAGGAAAATCGCTGTAACTTCTTCATTTCTGATTTGATTTCAATCCACCCAAGGACAAAATTTTAGCAAATTTTACCATCTGTTAGCTGAATAAATTTTTAATTTTTTTACTAAATTTATTCATTTTGATCTTTCAATTTTTACCCGCTAAAGAAATGAACAATTTTTGTTGTTAAATAATTTTTTCACCGATTTTTTTTAAAAAAATCTGCTATTTTTAATTAAAGAAATAATTTTTGGATTTAACCTGCTAAAGAAATGATGCAAATTTTTCCCATCTTTTTGGATTTTTACCTGCTAAAGAAATGATGCAAATTTTTCATTTCATATGATGAAATGATAGCATTTCATAAATTCAATTGGTCTAGTTGCCAACCAGGGACATATGCAGCTAGACCAACTACCTTTTATTGTTTTGCTGTACTTACTTTGATGCCACTAAAATATACATGTGAACAGTTCGGTTCTGAAACCTTGCAAAAGATAAGAAAAAGATAGAATTTTTGTTTGTAAATTTTTATTTTTTTTAAATGAAACAATTTCCTATTCAAATGGAAAAATTAAATTTAATATTTTGAAAATTAATATTTTTTTTTATTAATTTATTATGTTGAAATTTTTTAATTTCTATTTATATTGGAAACATAAAATTTTATATTTTGACAAATAATTTTTTTCAACTGTGAGTTTATATTCCTTAGAATTCTAAAGAAAAGTATATAAAAAAAGGCTTCTCTTTTACAAAAAAAATTCTCAAAAATCCAAAAACTAACATTTTTAAAAATGCAAAGAAGATATCCACTAAGAACAGTTTTGAGCTATTTTGTGCAAAAAATTAAAAAACCCGAAAATCGGATATAATAGTTACAGCTGTTGCAACTTGACTTTTTTTCCAAAAATCATTAAACTGCCGTTTTCTGGCATATACTTTTTTTATTTTTATTTTTTTTTTTTATTTTATTTCTATTATAGTATAGTTTCAACATAGTAAATAGAACAAAGAAATAGGAAATAAATGAATAAATTTAGTACAAAATAAATAAAAAATTTAGAAATTTTGTCATTTTAAATATGGTACAATTTGCCAACATTTTGTCCTTGGGTGGATTTAAATCAAATCAGAAATAAAGAAGTTACAGCGATTTACATATCTATAACTTCAAAATAGACAAAATCGTAAAAATATCATTTTTGACGATCGACAAAATCCACCCAAGCAAATAGCAAAAAGCAGTAAAAAAAAACCAAGCCAACGACAAAAACAAAAACCAGCAAAAAAAAAAGTAAACAAACAAGCCAGCCGTCGGCTTGGAATTCCTAGGAAAAGTATATATAAAAAGGCTTCTCGACAACATTGTTGACAGATACACAGAGAGAGAGATATTGTGCTCTATCAACCATTTGCAGCCATCGCTAGCAACATCAATTCGCTGCTTCGCAGTTACTTGTCCGTCCCAATTCGCCATGTGCTTATCGCCATATCACCGAGCTTCTGCAAATTCCGCATTGAGTGAGTGATGCACTGTCTGGTATATAGTAGTCTGTGGCTGATATATGTTCTATTTGCTTCGAATTGAGCCCTAAATTTTGCATGTTATTTAATAAGGTCGTGCTATTGAACTCATGATTAATTCCTCTGGCCAATAATCCCAAACATTTACCACAACGTTTCACTTTTCACGTTTCAGAAATTTTTCAATTTCTGGGAATTCACATCTTTTATCTCCTTTTAAGGACTTGGCCACGCGTGGATTACAAGCCGGGCACATTACAACCGGCAGTTTTGTATCACATTCATTGAAATCGGGAATTACTTCCATCAAAATTTGATTCACCTTTCCTTCCGCAACACATACAAATCTTGAAACGGTTTTCGTCGTCATTCCCACGCTTCTTATAATCAGGATAAAACATATTGAGAATAGGAAAATCAGGAATTTCAGATTATTGTTCACTCGTCATTGCCATTCGGAATACTAAATTTCCCTGAAGAAAATTGGAAAAGTTCGTAACAAACAAAACGACGCATACTATTTTTCGTCCTAGAAAAAAAAGCGCCGAGCCGATTTTTTCGGTAGCGGCTGAAAGTACTCCTTTTGAGGTGTCCAAACGTTGAGCACAAGCATTTCTGAGACACCGTACTATTTTTTAAACCCACTCCAGAGCACCGTGACATTCGATGGTAATGAGTGGCAAGGACAGCACTTTTTTGACCGCAAGAAGCACGTAGAAGACAATGTGAAATATTTGGAACATTGTAAGAATAGCTGTCTCTATAAGAAGCAAACACAACAATAAAAATATAGTGTTTTGGCCTGACCTTGCATTATTGTCAACAGAGCTTAGAAGCCGATACCTTATGTACATAAGAAGAATAACTCTCCCAACTTGCCACAACTTCGTCCAATCGAAGACTTTTGGGCTAATCTTAATTGGAGAATATATGCCAATAAATTTTGGACCATAACTGGTGCCAAAGTGCCAACATCGGTACTTACAGATCCAATGGCAAAAGTGTCTCTAAATTGCCGCAAGGCCGCACGCATTGGACGCAATTTTTTTTTTTTTGCATTAACTATAAATTTATTTTTAAGTTTCAATTAAAATTAAATTTACCAAATTATATACTTTAGTTTTTTTTTTTAATACAGTTTTTAAATTTGTCCATATTTCATTCCGCATACGTTAATCAACGATATAACATAATAAAAAACTATTTTTTTTTTTTAGTTTCTCTAACACGTCGTCTACTACCCCACCTCCTGCAAATTAATGATTATACGAGCTCAAAAGTTTTTATTTTCCTTTCCAGTTACTGTGTTTCACTTTTACTGTAAGTTGAATCCGCTCAATCAGTTTTATCATATTGACTATATTTTTTTTAAAATATACTGTTTTATAGGTAAAAAAGCTTGAAAAGCGTCTCAACTCCTGGAGCACAATGGATGCTCCAGGACGTTTAACATCACAGCAAGGTTTAAATTAAGATACTTTTGTAAATTTCTTTTTCCAAATATTACAAACATAATGTACACTCCATCAAAAAATTCTATATACCTAAATCCATTTTTCATTCTAATAAAAATGTATATATTTCAAAAAGAAAAATTTGTAAAAACCTTTATTATACTTTTCTGTAAACAAAACTGCAAAAAATAGTTCATTGCAACCATGATATAATGAACCAGGTAATTGCAGAGCTGATTGTGCTCGCTTTTTTTTAACCATCCCCATCAAAATCGTTCAAAATGTTTACAGTTTGTTTGCATTCCGTTTCCCTCTTTTCTATGAGCTATAACAGTTTTGAGTCTACGCTCTGTTTCTTGCATTTACCTGGTTCATTGTATTATGATTGCAACGGTACTAAAATAAGGTGATAACGTCAAATGTAAAACTTATGCTTGACTAATTTTTATTAATTGCTTTTTGTAAGTTTAATCAACTTTTTCATCGTGGTTCTATAATTTATCAATTATTTGAACATTTTTGTTAACCTTTATTATACGTTTACAAGCTATTTCTTAATTTTCCTTACTTACGCAGTGCAATATAGGCGCTAAAGAGCTGCACAAAACATTATATTGTTATATCGGGGACATCGCATCAGTGATGGGATAAAAAAGCAATCGTCATTTTCACATCATGAAAATCGGCAAAATCGTCATTCTCTGCAAATCAGTATTACTTACTTACTTACTTAGGTGGCCGTAACAACCCGAGTTCGGGTTTCGGCCGATCTCATCAGCTCTCGCCAGGCGCCTCTGCTTTGCGCGCGTCTTCTCCAATCGGATACACCAAGTGCGGTTAGGGCTTTCGTCGACCTGGTCTTCCATCGGAGGCATGATCTCACTCGCCGTCGTTGACCAACTACCGTCGCCTCGAGCACCTTTTTTGCTGGAGCTTCGTCGTCCGTACGATGGACATGGCACAGCCAGCGTAGTCGCTGTACAGTTATACGCCGAACTACGTCAATGTCTTCGTAGAGCTCATACAGCTCGTGGTTCATTCGGATGCGATAGTCATCGCCGACTCGAACAGGACCGAAGATTTTGCAAAGAACTTTTCTCTCGAACACCCCCAGAGCAGCTGTATGGTAGTTTGCGAAACTATCCATGCCTCAGCGCCATAAAGCAGCACAGTTAGAAAGAGCGTCTTGTAGAGTGTTAGTTTTGTTTCGATCGAGAGAGGGCTCTGGAACTTATGATAGTTGCTTACTGAGTCCGTAGTATAACCTATTAGCAATTATTGTTCTTCCCTTTATCTTCAGGCTGATTTCGTTATTGGTATTAATGGCGGTGCCAAGGTATACGAACTCCTTGACTACTTCACACAGCACAGGTAGAACGAGCGTCTTGTTGAGTGTTAGTTTTGTCGATCGAAAGAGGGCTCTGGAACTTAGTTGCTTACTGAGCCCGTAGTAGCACCAATTAGCAATTATTGTTATTCGCTTTACTCCAGGCTGACTTCGTTGTCGTTATTAATGGCGGTGCTAAGGTATACAAACTCCTTGACTACTTCAAAGTTATAGCTGCCGGATGAAACTTGGGAGTCTAAACGCCGCACTACTTTGTTTGTAGAAAGCATATACTTTGTTTTACTCTCATTTATCGTCAAGCCCACTTTGGCTGAATCCTTTTCGATAACGGTGAAAGCAGCGGTAACATCTCTCTTGGTTCTGCCGACAATATCAATATTAATCAGCGTACGCAAGGAGCTGGACGCCTTTGTAGAAAATGGTGCCATTACGATGCACACCGGCCTTTCATACAATCCCCTCCATGATAATGTTGAAGAGATCGCAAGACAGTGGATTGCCTTGTCTGAAATCTCTTTCGGTATTGCAGGTTTCGGAGAGGTAATTTCCTACGCTGACGGAGCTGCGTGTGTTGCTCAACGTCATTCTGCAAAGTCTAATCAACTTTGCAGGTATATCGAACTCAGACATTGTTGCGTATAGGCAATCCTTTCTCGGGCTACCGAACGCAGCTTTGTAATCGATGTAAAGAGATGATGTGTGTCAATTTGATTTTCGTCGGATTTTTCCAGGACTTGTCGTAGCGTGAAAGTCTAAGGTCCAATCAGTGTTTTTGTAATCGGCTTTAATCTTTCACACAGTATACTTTAGGGAATCTTATATGCCGTATATATGGAAATAAGACTGATACCTCGATAGTTGGCGCAGATTACTGTTCTTCTTTCTTAAGGAAAAGGGCCCAGTACGCTGAGGTTCCAATCGTAGGGCATGTTTTTCGCTAGCAATATTTTGCTGTTGAGCTGGTGCATGCGCCTTATCAATTCATCACCGCCGGTGTAAAGATAATTGGCAACGCCTCTGTTTTTGGTAACGCCACTGCACTTGTCTCGTTGCAACAAATGTCAACACGAAGATAAAATAAATTGAAATTTTCAAATGTCACTCAACACGTGGATAACCTGCAGCTATATTTAATTGTTAATTATTGTAACATCATTAATTGGATTACTATTTCACTATTTAGCATTGTCTCAAGACCGTAAGTTAGTTTATAAGAATCATGAATTTTGTACATTGAAATATTTTACAGAATATTTTGAGCGCAGTTAATAAATATTTCTATTAATTCGTCGCAAAGAGTTTCTTTGATTGACCCGCGCTGACAAAAAAGGTTTGGAAGCAGTTCTATTTTTACATCCTCAAAATATTGTCGACCATGGCTTCCGGCAATGATCCCAAGGACGGTGTTGCTCAGGCTGATGAAACAGCTTACAATTGTGTTCGCTGCAATCAACCGGATCATGTCGAAGACATGGTGCAATGTGATAGCTGCCAAGGTTGGTCGCACTTCGGATGCGCCAAAGTTAACCAGTCTGTTAAAAACAAGAGCTGGAGGTGCCCAAGCTGCAGCCTGAAAATTCCACAGACGCATCATATTGCCCTTCGCAATGGTGTGGCAAACGCAGAATCGACACGGCAAGAAGACTCAGGCTCTACTTCAAGTCGGAAGCGGCGCGAGTTGAAATTAATTGCACAACAAAATCAACTACTGGAACGGGAGAGAGAGGTGATCAAGCGACAGAGTGAATTGCTGCAACGTCAACAAGCGCTGTGGGAGCATGTAAGTGATGATGAAGACGACAGTGTTTCTACTGACACATCGATTGCTCCTGTCAACGTACATACGAAGACGAATATGGGAGCAAATCAAATGCAGCGCACTGTTCCTGTGCAAAGTCAACAAAGTAAACCAGGTAACAATGTTTCTGATTCCACTCAAACCCAAATGAACAACACACTTGATTTTCAACGCATGCTTGCCAGGCAAGCAATCAAGCAGGAATTACCCCCCTTTTCAGGTAAGCCAGAAGAATGGCATATATTTATCTCTATGTTCGAACAGACAACCCTAGCGTGCGGCTATTCAGATGTTGAAAATGTTAGCAGGCTTCAAAGAAGCCTTAAAGGCGACGCTCGTAAGCTCGTTGAGAGTCAGCTGTCACTCCCCTCTCACGTAACGCAAATTATTTCGAGTTTAAAAATGATATATGGGCGGCCCGAAATAGTTATTCGCGCACATATAGATAAAATTAAACGTGAGCCGATGCCAAAACCCGACAAGTTAGAAACTCTCATTCAATTTTCAATATCCGTTCAAAATTTATGTGCAGCAGTAGAGGCTTCGAAAATCGAAGATTATTATAAGAACCCTATATTGTTGCAAGAATTGGTTGATCGTTTGCCTGCTCAAAATAAACTGCAATGGGCACATTTTCGACGACTGCATTCCCAAGTAGATTTACGATTATTTTCATCGTGGCTCGAGGAACTGGCAGCAGAAATATGTTCGGTTATGCCGTATGCTCCCCTGAGCAGAAGCGAGGGAAAAAATTCCAGAGAGCATAATTTGGTGAACATTCATACTGACTTGAATAACAATGCATCGAACGTTCAAGCAATGAAATGTAAAATTTGCGATGGAAATTGTAAAGCTGTAGGCACCTGTCGCAGATTTCAAGATTTAAATTTATCTGAAAAATGGAAGATAGTTAAATCGCAAAAACTATGTCGTAATTGTTTAAATCGACACAAGGCACCTTGTAAAGCAGTGCATGAGTGTGGTTTCAATGGATGTAAAAAAATCCTTCACAAACTGCTCCATAACCATCATTTAACCCCTTCAGCGGCTTCAGGCACACCCAATACTTCAACACAGATGAGCCACCAAATTGATAGAGGCTCCATGTTGTTCCGTATAGTCCCAGTTGTACTTAAAGGACCCAGGGTGAATATTGAAACCTACGCCTTTCTTGATGAGGGGTCTTCCATTTCAATGATCGATGATGCATTAATTGCACGCCTTCAAGTCCAGGGAAATCCTAAGCCCTTGATGCTTAAATGGACTGGTGGAAATCATCGCGTGGTGGAAAAGTCATGCGCCTTGACGCTCAAAGTAGCTTCCAAAGAGAATGAGGCCACGATCTTTGACTTGAAGGTACGCTCTGTGCCAAATCTTGATCTGCCTTCCCAAACTGTCGATGTGGGAAGCCTAACACAAAGTTTTAATCACCTAAGACATTTGCCAATTCATTCATATTATAACAAAAAGCCAGAAATTTTAATTGGCATTGATCACTGGCATTTGACAGTTCCGCTTAAAATAAAAGAAGGAGGTGAGGGTGAACCGATCGCCACGAAAACACGACTTGGGTGGTGCATTGGCGGTAATTATTCAAAATCATCAGCTGGAGACATCGTTGCATCCCACTTTCATGTATGCGAATGCCAAAATGCAAACGATAAAGAACTTGATAAATTGGTTCGTAACTATTTTACCGTTGAATCAATGGGCGTAACCCAAAATAAAGACTCTTCTTTCACAACTGAAGAAAAGAAGGCTTTACAAATCATGGAAAAAACAACAATTCTTAGACAAAATAGATATGAAGTCGGCCTTTTGTGGCGCTTTGATGAAATTCGAATGCCGGATAGTTTTTCTATGGCCTTTTCAAGGCTGCGATGTTTGGAAAGTCAATTCAAATCCTCGCCAGCATTACTTGAAGAAGTGAGCACTCAGCTTAAGCAGCATCTAGCTAAAGGGTATATCCGCGAACTATCATCCGAAGAGCTGAACGCTGAGTATCCCCGCGTATGGTATCTTCCATTTTTTCCTGTTAAAAACTTGAATAAGCCGGGTAAAGTACGCTTGGTATGGGACGCGGCAGCTAAGGTCAATGGCCTTTCTTTGAACGATGCGCTGCTTAAGGGTCCTGACCTCACTGCAAATTTATTGGGAGTTATTTTTCGTTTTCGAGAAAGGAGGGTCGCCCTTACTGCTGACATTCAAGAAATGTTCCACCGCGTGCTGATACGGCCTGTGGACCAACACGCACAGCGATTCTTATGGCGCGATGCTGACTCGAACAAAAAACCACGCACATACGTTATGACGTCAATGACCTTTGGTGTTACATGCTCGCCCTTCCAAGCGCAGTACGTGAAAAATATGAATGCGACCAGGTTCGAAAAAGAATTCCCAAGAGCTGTACGCGCTATCACACAAAATCACTATGTGGATGATCTACTCGACTGCGTTGACTCTGAAGACGAAGCTGTTACTTTGGCAAGGGAAATAAAAACTATCCACGCCGCTGGCGGTTTCAACATTAGAAATTTTCGTTCTAATTCACGAAAAGTTGAACAAACGATGAATGAAGCGCCATTAGATGTCCCTTACCAATTTACTAGCCCAGATAATGAAATACAGAAGGTCTTGGGTATTTTTTGGGACACCAAAGCTGACGTTATCACGTACTCGCTGAGGTACAATAAATCAAACATAGATATTCTTTCTGGACGGCGCGTTCCCACAAAACGGGAAACTCTACGAACGCTGATGTCTATCTACGATCCGCCAGGATATCTCGCACATTTTCTAATAAATTTAAAGATTTTACAGCAGGATCTTTGGCGCGGTAAGCTCGGATGGGATGATCACATCCCAGATGATGCATTAAAAAAATGGCATCAGTGGATTAACCACCTCCCGCTGCTAGATAATATAAGAATTCCACGATTTTATTTGAGTGCGTCCGAAAAATGGGAAGAATGTAAAACGGACCTTCACATTTTCGTCGACGCGAGCACTGCCGCGTGCGCTGCCGTAGCTTATATACGGATAGAAAGCTTGAGAAACATTAAAGTCAGTTTGGTTGGAGCCAAAACGAAGGTCGCACCTTTAAAATTGCTCTCTGTACCTCGGTTAGAATTGATAGCCGCTGTACTCGGAGTACGGCTAGCAAAAAACGTTAAAGAGCTCCACTGCATAAAATTTTCCAAAACCTTTTATTGGAGCGATTCAAAGGTGGTTCTGGCCTGGATACACTCCAATAAAAAATTAACACAATTCGTCTCATTTCGAGTCAGCGAAATCCACGAGTCCAGCGATGCCAACGACTGGCGCTATGTACCCACGAATGATAACGTCGCGGACTTAGCAACAAAATGGCAAGATAAAATTAATCTTTCCATGGAAAGCAAATGGATTTTAGGACCTTCTTTCCTGCAAGGCGGCGAAGAAAAATGGCCCTCGTCGTCAAGCTTAAATGTGCTATTACAAGAAATTCTAGAAGAAAATATAATAGCCCATCATGAGAAGGCTAATCCTATAATTGAATTTGATCGTTTTAGTAACTGGGAACGCTTGCTTAAAGCAACAGCTTACGTGAGGAGGTTTATCGCTGTTCGTCGTGGGAACAAAATTAAAGGCTCATTGAGCGCTGATGAATTAGGACAATCCGAGAAGACCTTGTTCATCGAAGCACAGAAGCAGTTCTACGCAGCTGACATTATTTTGCTAAAGAAAAATAAAACTTTGCCAAAGCATAGCGCCCTGCGCAAGCTGTCACCCTTTATTGACGAATGTGGAATCTTACGAATTCAAGGACGTATTGAAGCCTCGGAGCATTGTCAATACGATACCAAATTTCCTATAATTTTACCACCGCTTCATCGTATCACGGAGCTAATCGTGATTCAGGAGCACCGCAAATGTTTACATAATTTCAACGAAACTGTCGTGGCGAATTTACGACAAAGATTCTACATTCCACGTTTGCGTCGCCTTGTTCGCAAAATTAGACAAAATTGCCCTCTGTGTTGCATCATCATGGCTAGGCCACAGGTTCCTCAAATGGCTCCTTTGCCAGCTGCACGGCTGGCCAGTTATTGCCCGCCTTTCACTTTTACTGGGGTTGATCTGTTCGGACCTTTGAGCGTCACCGTTAGACGCCGACCTGAAAAAAGATGGGGGGTAATATTTACATGTTTAAGCGTGCGCTGTATTCACTTAGAGTTGACGTCGACGCTCTCTACAGATGGATTTTTACTATGCTTGCGTAATTTTACCAACCGGCGAGGACAACCTAGAGAAATATACTGCGATAGAGGTACGAACTTCATTGGCGCCGAAAGAATTTTACGGCAACAAATACAGGAAGTGGACTTCAACCGAATAGCTGAAGAGACTACAAAGCCAACGATGCAATGGAAGTTTAACCCTCCCTCAGCTCCACATATGGGAGGAGCATGGGAGCGGCTCATTCGCTCCATAAAAGCATCGCTCTACGTCATGATCCCTCCAAACCGAAATCCATCGCCCGAAGTATTGCAAAGCGCTCTCATAGAAGTGGAATACATTATTAATTCACGTCCGCTCACCTACGTACCAGTTGACAGCGTAGAAGTTGAGCCTCTTACTCCAAATAAGTTCTTGCTAGGAAGCGCACGGGTCGTAAATGCGCTAGGCCATCTTACTGACGACGCAATGGCGCTGAAGCTCCAATGGAAAGCCTCCCAACAGATGGCTCAGCGTTTTTGGAAAAAATGGATAAACGAGTATCTTCCAACGCTGACGCGCCGGTCTAAGTGGTTTGAGCCCAGCAAAGAATTGAAAGTCGGTGATTTGGTGATAATCGTCGACGAGGATTGCAAGCAACGCCGATGGCCGAATGGTCGAGTCTTGGAAGTCATACCCTCAAAGGACGGCCACATCCGTAAAGCTATTGTCCAAACCACGGAGGGAGTTCTGGAGCGACCAGCAGCAAAACTGGCAATTATAGACGTTGCGAGTCCATTGGTTGACAGTGGTCAACGTGGGGGGGTGTAAAGATAATTGGCAACGCCTCTGTTTTTGGTAACGCCACTGCACTTGTCTCGTTGCAACAAATGTCAACACGAAGATAAAATAAATTGAAATTTTCAAATGTCACTCAACACGTGGATAACCTGCAGCTATATTTAATTGTTAATTATTGTAACATCATTAATTGGATTACTATTTCACTATTTAGCATTGTCTCAAGACTGTAAGTTAGTTTATAAGAATCATGAATTTTGTACATTGAAATATTTTACAGAATATTTTGAGCGCAGTTAATAAATATTTCTATTAATTCGTCGCAAAGAGTTTCTTTGATTGACCCGCGCTGACAAAAAAGGTTTGGAAGCAGTTCTATTTTTACAGCCGGTTTTAAGCAATTCAGCTGACAGGCCATCAGCACCCGCTGCTTTATTGTTTTTGAGTCGTTGGATAGCAACTCGAACCTCTACATGGGTAGTTGGTGGTACTTCCACTCCGTCACCGTTGATTGGTGGCGCTGAACTGTGCTCTCCATGGGCGGCATTGGTGGAATCGTCGCCAGTAAGTAAATTGGAGAAGTTTTGTCTCCACAATCTCAACGCACACTGCGTATCTGTAACCAGGTCTCTCCATGTTCATCTCTACAAGTGGATGCTTCGGGCTTGAAACCTTGGGTTAGACGCTTAACTTTTTGATAGAATTTTCGTGCATCCTTCTTGCTCTAGTATATCTCTAGTTCTTCACACTCACGCTTTTTGGGCTCTCTTTTCTTGCGTCTGAAAAGGCGCCTCTCTTCCTTCCGCTTTTCGTGGTAGTTTTCTCGCACGGCTAGCGTTGCAGCTGACTACAGCGTTTTTCTCTAAGCGGCGTTTTTTACAGCTGTCGCGATGCAACACACCTGATCGTACTATTTGTTCCGAAGTTTCGGGCTCCGGAAACCAATAACTTCTTCAGCGGCAGCACGCATGAAGTGGAATATATGCGCCCAAAGTCCGTCGGCGTCGTTGGGTCCAAAGGTTGGTTGGTTGAGCTTAACCGAGAGTTGAGCGGAGTGAGTTGTAATTGCAGCTTAGCAACATCTAGCTTTCGTTGCATTCCTGTGCGTATGTTCTTCGCATTGCATAATCGCATGCGGATCTTGACTGTTGCCACCCCCGAAATGTACGCACATCTAGAACACTAGAGGCATGCCTTCCGTCGATTACAACATGATCAATTTGGTTTCGCGTTTGTTGATCCAGGGACAGCCAGTTGGCCTTGTGGATGTTGAGGTGCTTAAATCTGGTGCTAATAACTACCATGTTTCGAGCCGCGGCGAAGTCGATCAGTCTTAGACCGTTGTTCGTGGAGGTCTCATGAAGACTGAACTGACCGACAGTGGGGCCAAAGATGCCTTCCCTTCCAACTTTCGTATTAAAATCGTCGAGGACTATTTTCACGTCATGGATCGGAAGTTGGTCGTATACGTCCTCAAGACTAGCGTAGAAAGCGTTCTTGAAGGCTTTGCTGTTTTCATCCGTCGGAATGAAGAAAAATGTTGCCTTGATGCGGATCGTGGCCAATCTTTCGTTCACAGGTGTGAATCGGGAAACAAGGTGGCGTAGTTTCCGCCTAACGCAAAATCCACATCCGAATATGCGCTTCTGCGCATGGCAGCTGTAGTAGACATCGCAGTCTGATGATTTAGAGCAGCCTTGCCCTTTCCATCGCATTCCTGGATGGCGGTGATGTCTGCCTTTATTGTTTTGAGGGCTTCCGCCAGTTGGATAATGGTAAATCCGTAAATCATTGTCCGTTTTTTGTTTGCGGTGGTCATCAACGTCACAACCGCCTCGTGGGGCTCCCTGGGCAAAGGCAAACTGGCATTCGTTTGCTTGACGTCTAATTTGAGCGGCGGGTCGCTCCTTGCACCTCAAACATAGAATGAAAACTACTGCTCAATGAAACTAAGCCAGCCTCGGATAAATCAGTATTGCAATACAATAAATTTTTCTTCATTCAAAAGTATACTAAGGTTTAGTGATTGAATTAGTGATTTTCATCAAAAAAATCGAAATCAAAGGTAGAGTACTATATTAGCACATTAGTTTCTATTTGTATATATATTTTTATAATTGTATTTTTTTATTAATACTTTTTTTATTTCTAGATCTTAACATGACGAATTGTTTATTCTCAAAAAATCGTTGGTATAAAATATATCTTTTAAAGCTTTAGTGCACAGACGGTTTCTGATTTTTGGTTTTGTTCAAATTTAGGGATGATATTTAGCTCTGACGTACTTTCGATTCATTTTAGGCCCTTCTGAAAAATTATAATGAATGAAAAATGAAAATGATTTTAAATCGATCTCAGTAAAATAAGTTCTGTTGAATTTTTTGTTATTAAAGCTTTAGAAAAACAAAAAACTTAAACAATTCTCCTCAATTTTGTTTTTTAAGCTACAGGGTGGTCCAAAAGTTTCTGTACACTTTCACTATCTTCCTTACAACTGAGATTAATTAACATTTTTAGAATTTTTTTATTTTTTGTTTAATTTATTAATGTTTCAAAAGGATAAATACAGTGCTTTAATAATTTGTATGAAGCCTATCATTTAAATGGCAATCGCTTATTCTAGACCGAAAACTTTCACACAAAACGCGCACTTCTTCGTCTGTAATTGACTCCCATTCCTCTTTTACTCTGGTTATTAATTTGCTTCTATTTTTTGGTTAAGGACTTTTAAATACTGACTCCTTAAGTTTAGCCGAAGAATGGGGTTCAAATCTGGCAAGCTCTTTGAATAAGCTTTTTGCCACAGCTATGCTCGCAGTTTGCGGCTTAACATCTTACCCCATTGTGCTTTTTATTTTTGGTAAAAGGCGTTCTCTGTAGTAGTTGCCATTTACAGTGTGATTTCCATCGATTATTACAAGATCCGATTTGCCATACATCCTTATGCCTCCAGCAATCATTAGCCTTGTTTTGGTCTTTGAACAGTTATGATCTTCTGCGGATCACTTGTTCTGATTCGCATGTTTTGCGAATCCGATTCGGCTTAGGAAATAGATCGACAAGCGATACGTCAGTAAAAAGTATGCGACAACGTTATCTACGACCAAAGTCACTATCATCAGTAAAACCCTCTTTTGTAAGTCGACGCCCAACTTTGAAGGCCGACCACTTTTTGAACAGCACTCGTACAAAGGAAAAAAAAAATTTTTATTTAATTTAAATGTTCTTAATACAATAAAAAAATAGAATTTAAGTAACTCTTTGCGTTTTCAAATGAGGAGTTTTTCAAAATGGGTCCAAAAACAGTCTTCTAACCAGGAATACTCCCTTAACAAAATAGTTAATATTAACAAGTTGTTATTGTTCCGTATTCTAGTGAAAATATAAAAGCTCTTTTCTTTACAATTTTGTTAGCTACAGAAAGAATCTTAACAACGTATGTCATTTATGTATCTAGCTAGAGAATTGTTTTCCAAATAATAGGAATAATAGTATAATAATAGTATTACTAGCTGAATACCCGGCTTAACTCGGAAGTTGATATAGATAATTTTTGATTTCATTCGTCGATTTGAAAAAACTTTCCACAAACCTTAGAAGGAATTTTGTGTGCAAACCGATAACTTCGGCGAAATGAACAAAATGTAGCTTAAAAATCTGAAAATTATCAGAAAAAGTTGGGGAAATCGTGATTTGTGTGTGCGTTCCGCCGATCGCTTGTAAAAATATATTTTCAAGTTTTATATTGTATTCGATAGATTGCACATTTTTGAAAAAAAATCAGAGCAAAAAGGAATTTTTGGCAATTCGCGAGGAAACTGGTCAAAAATTAAATAAGCATTGAAAATAGAAATTGAAATGTCAAAACAACGCCAACTTATGACGCAACTGACTTGCGCATGTGTTGATGCGTACTCTAATACCACAGAATTCGGCATCAGCTGTCCTGATTTGCGAAAAAAGAATGTCGAATATAAATACACCTAAAGAAGAAAAGAAGATATTTATCACCCTTCGCGCTTTGCTACGCCTCACTGTATTTTCTAGTACCTCGCGCTCTGGGGTTCAAGATATAGCAAAATACATAGCGCTAAAAGACTCACCGCACTCACCGAAAACCAGTTATAAAAATCATAATTATCGGATGAGTATTTGTACAACAGCGCCCTCTGGTTTTCGAGATAGAATAAAAAAATAACGCAAACCTTCCGATACTCGATAATCAAATCCTGTACATCCGATACACAATTTTTTTTTGAGTGAGGTTTTTGAGTGTTTCACGATTTCTTAAGTGATTTGTGATTTGTACTGCACCACCATCTGGGGTTCAAGATAGCGCAGAAAAAAAAGTCCAAGATACCCACCGTATCCGAAAACTCCTATGTACAAATGTTCAAGCAAATCGGATGTACAGCTAGGAGTTTTTCGACATTTTTAAAACATTTGTACTGCAGTACCCTCTGGTGTTTAATACAGAACAAAATTCGGAGATAAACTATAATAATAAAATTCGTGGAACCCGATCACAGCGCAACCTACTGGGTCCATTGTAAATCTGAACCATCAAGGGATCCACTCAAACACACACAAAAAATTTCGTCAAAATCAGTGCAGCCGTTAGGAACAGTTTAAGAACATACACACGTAAAAATTGTATAACAGCGCCCTCTAGTTTCGAGAAAGAGCAAAAAATATAGCACCAACACCCTTGTCGTACTAGAAAATCGCTATTTACATATTTTCATCCATATCGAATGAGCAGTTTCGGAGTTTTTCACGATTTCCTAAGATTTGTACTAAAGCGCCCTCTGGTGTTCAAGATAGCAAAAAATAGATAAGTTGAAAACACTCACTGTATCAGAAAACCACTATTTTCCAATTTTCATACAAGCCGAATGCACAGGTTAGGAGTTTTTCGAGGTTTTTCAAAATATTTGTACTACAGCGCCCCCTGGTAATAGAGATAGAACAGAGTAGATAGTTCAAAAAAATTCAGCGTGTTTGAGAACCTCTACATACAAACTTTCATGCAAATCGAATGAACGGTTTTGGACTTTTTCGAGGTTTTTAAAATATTTGTACTACAGCTCCCTCCAGAGTTCAAGATAAAACCTAGTTTATAAGTCATGAAAACTCACCGTTTCTGAAAATCTCTAAATACCAACTTTCAAGCAAATCGGATAAGCGACTTAGGAGTTTTTTGACGTTTTTTAAAATAATTCCACTGCAGCGCCCTCTGGTGTTCAAGATAGAACAAAGTATAAAAGCCATACAAACTCACCGTTTCCGAAAACCTCTAATACGAACTTTCATGCAAATCGGATGCACGGTGTAGGAGTTTTTCGAGGTATTTCAAAATATTTGTACTACAGCACCCTCTGGTGTTCGAGATAGAACAGAGTAGATAAGGCATAAAAACTCACCGTATCCGAAAAACTCTACTTACAAATTTTCATGCAAATCGGATGAGCGGTTTCGGAGATAAGCTAAAAAAAAAGAATGCCTGGAACCCGATCGCAGCGCCCCCTACAGACAGACAAACAGACAGACGTTAGTTAAAGCATCACGCGAAAACCACTAGATGGATTTAAATGAAACTTGGCATCTAGGTTCCTTATATACCCGGTCATAGCATAGGCTACTTTTTATCCAGTAAAAAAGGTTGGACCCGGTAGAGGGCGCTGCGATCGAGTTCCAGTCATTCTTTTATTTAAATTATCTCCGAAACCGTTCATCCGATTTGCATGAAAATTTGTATGTAGAGGTTTTCGGACACGCTAAGTTTTTTTGACTTATCTACACCGTTCTATCTCGAACACCAGAGGGCGCTGTAGTACAAATATTTTTAAAAACCTCGACAAACTCCTAAGCCGTGCATCCGATTTGCATGAAAATTGGAATACAGGGGTTTTATGATACGGTGAGTGTTTTAAACTTATCTTTTTTGTGCTATCTTGAACACCAGAGGGCGCTGTAGTATAAATTTTTTAAGAAACGTAGAAAAACTCCTAAGACATTTATCCGATTTACATGAAAATTGGTATATAGAGGTTTTCGGATACGGTGAGTTTTCATGACTTATCTACTCTGTTCTATCTTGAACACCAGAGGGCGCTGTAGTACAAATATTTTAAAAAACGTCAAAAAACTTCCAAGTCGGTCATACGAGTTGCATGAAAGTTGGTACTTAGAGGTTTTCGGAAACGGTGCGTTTTTACGATTTATAAACTAGGTTCTATCTTGAACACAAGACGGCGCTGTAGTACAAATATTTTAAAAAAGTCGAAAAAGCCCAAAACCGCTCGTCTGATTTGCATGACATTTTGTATGTAGAGGTTCTCGGACACGCTGAGTTTTTTTGACTTATCTACTCTATTCTCTCTCGAACACCAGATGGCGCTGTAGTACAAATATTTTGAAAAACCTCGAAAAACTCCTAAGCCGTGCATCCGAATTGATGAAAATTGGAAAAAAATTGTTTTCTGATACGATGAGTGTTTTGGACTTATTTTTTTTTTGTGCTATCTTGAAATCCAGAGGGCGCTTTAGTACAAATGGATGAAAATTTGTAAATAGCGATTTTTGAGTACGGCAAGGGTTCTGGTGCTATCTTTTTTGGTCTTTCTCGAAACTAGAGGGCGCTGTTGTCCAATTTGTACGTGTGTATGTTATTAAACTGTTCCTTAACGGCTGCACTGATTTTGATGAAATTTTTTGTGTGTGTTTGAGTGGATCCCTGGATGGTTCAGATTCACAATTGGACCCGGTAGGTGGCGCTGCGATCGTGTTTGAGACATTTTGTTTTAACAGTTTACCTCCGAAACCGTTCATCAGATTGGCATGCAAATTTGTGTATATAGATTTTCGGATATGGTGAGTTTTTATGACTTATCTTCTCTGTTCTATCTTGAACACCAGAGGGCGCTGTGTACAAATATTTTAAAAAACTTCCAAGCTTATCCGATTTTCATGAAAATTGGTATATAGGGGTTTTCTAATATGGTGACTGTTTTGAACTTATCTCTTTTGTAATATCGAACACCAGAGGGCGCTGTAGTACAAATCTCTAAAGAAATCGTGGCAAAGTAGAAAGCTGCTCATCCGATTTGGATGAAAAATGTTGTTAAAGGATTTTACTGTAAGCAACTGTTTTGGCGTTATCTCTTTTGCTCTGTCTCGAAAAGTAGTGTGTGCTGTTGTACAATTTGTAAGTGGATTCCTAGATTCGCAATTGGACCCGGTAGGTGGCGCTGCGATCGAGTTCCACGAATTTTGTTATTATAGTATGTCTCCGAAGCCATTCATCCGATTTACATGAAAATTTGAATTTAGGGGTCTTCGGGTACGGTAGTTTTTATAACTTATTTATTTTGTTCTATATTGAACACCAGAGGGCACTGCAGTGCAAATGTTTTAAAAACACCTAGCTGTACATCCGATTTGCGTGAACATTTGTACATAGGAGTTTTCGGATACGGTGGGTATCTTGGACTTCTTTTTCTGCGCTAACTTAAACACCAGATGGTGCTGTAGCGCAAATCACTTAAAAAATCGTGAAACACTCAAAAACCGCTCATCCGATTTAGATAAAAATTTGTATATCGGAAATATAGGATTTGATTATTGAGTATTGAAAGGGCTTTGGCGTAATTTTTTTTATTCTATCTCGAAAACCAGAGAGCGCTGTTGCACAAATACCTCAAAAAAACTCAAAACAACTCTTCCGATAAGTATGAATTTTGTAAGTGGTTTTCGGGTGCGGTGAATCTTTTGGCGCAATGTATTTTGCTATATCTTGAACACCAGAGGGTGATAAATATCTTCTTTTCTTCTTTATGTGTATTTATATACCACTTTGTTTTTTCGCAAATCAGGACAGCTGATGCCGTATTCTGTGGTATTTAAGTACGTAAGTTGGCGTTGTTTTGACGTTTCAATTTCTATTTTAAATGCTTATTTAATTTTTGTCCAGTTTCCTCGCGAATTATTCGCCAAAAATTCGTTTTTGCTCTGATTTTTTCCAAAAATATGCAATCTATTGAATACAATATAAAACTTGAAAGTATATTTTTGCAAGCGATCGGCGGCACGCACACATAAATCACGATTTCCCTAAGTTTTTCTCATAATTTCAGATGTTGAAGCTACATTTTGTTTATTTCGCCGAAGTTACCGGTTTGAAAGATGCACACAAAATTCCTTCTAAAGTTTGTGAAAGGTTTTTTTCAAATTGACGAATGAAATCGAAAATTATTTATATTAACTCCCGAGTTAAAACGGGTATTCAGCTAGTTTTTAATATATTTCCATCGACACCGTTTCTCCGACTTCAACCAAATTTCGCACATATGTATATTCTTTAGTACAATGAGAAGTTATAAGCTTACAAAAGTGGGTGGGTTTGGACAAGGGGCGTGTGAATTTTAATTCGTATCCAACTCCTTCTACACCGTTGAAATAATAATTTGAAATAATGAGCAGTGAGTAGTTTTAAAAATTTGGGCGGAACTGGACAGGGGCGTGCCATTTAAATTGAAATCAAACTCCTTCTATAGCCTTTGTCCGTCCTTTTCCTAATTTTCCATTTATTTTTTTTAAATAATGAGCAGTCAGCAGTCTAGAAAATTGGCTCGAATTGAACGGGACGTGGCACTATAATTTTAAACGGAATTATTTTACACCGTTGGTATGATACCAACCAAATACCAACCAAATTTTTCACATATATTCTTTAGCATAATAAGCAGTTTACAAATTACTCCATGTGGCAGCTATGGCTAAAATAAAATTGAGCGTTGAGACAAATATTTTTGTAGATTATGCATAAACATTTTATAGACGGCTAAAGATTTCGACTATACTTCAATACGTCCACGAGGAGGTATTTTAGCTTCGGTACACTGCCTAGTTTCTTTACAAGTTTTGTTTTTTTTTTTTTAATTTAAATTTTTATTGTATTGATTTGAAAAAAAATGATTCTTTCTTATTTTCATCATTGGAACTCGAACCCCTACCCGTCGATGTCTGCTTTACTGCCCGCTTTGCTTAACCACAGTTGCACCACCTTCAATTGAATTTTCGGTCGGCTAATATTCGCCTCGTGCTGCTAATGCTGCGGAGTTGAAGTAAAGGCACAGAATTTTTTGTTTCGTTCATGGCAAAAGTTTAACATTTGCCACCAACACAAGCGACCAATGTTGCAGAATTTTGTTTGACAAAAGTTCAAAATTTTCCGTTAAAGAAAACCGACAACAACGAGAATATTATATGACTTGAAATTAGTAAATAAAATCAGCGTTTAGTTGCATTACTATTTTTTTATTGTGTTTTCAGGCAAAAAAAAATCTTTTTTAATTTTAAATGTTCGGTTATGAGAAAAGGTTCTTTTCCTACACAGCAAGTTTCACTATCAAAACATTTACAACTAAGGAATTAGAATGATTTCTGCAAAGTAGGCGTAGTTATAATGCGACCATGCCTATTTCTTGTGACTTGCGGACAGTAATGATTTGAACTAAATTACAAAATTTTAGTCTAATACAACCGAAACCGCCTGAAATATAGCGTTTTTATTGAATAAGAGGTGCGGTAATAAGAGGTGCGGCAACTTTTTTTGACGTAGAATTACGTCTTACAGCGCGGTTTGTATGGGGGCATTTTCAAAAATTTTTTCAAGGCAATGCAACGTTTTTTGGGGGACACTTTAGGGACTTTACACTTTATACAGCCTTTAGTATTCATCGTACAAAGATAAAATTTATGCAAAAATATCAGTTATTTAGCGCATAAAATTAATAGCTAACTTTGGATTTTGTCACTTCTTTAATTAAGCCACAAAAGATAGCAAAAAAAAAGAAGAAAACTCACATTTTTGTATGAGACAAAATTTTGTATGCTTGTTGCTTTAGTTCGTGCCGAAATCTCGAACGCAACATCGTGTTGTTTCTTGAATAGAATCGTTTTATGAATTTCTCAGAGCTTTACAAGCAATGCATACTTAAATAAATGCTTGTGCCGATAAGAAGCTTTCAGTTTGCTGGCAGACTCCAATCGGTGTGTGATGGCGTTGCTTTGTCCGCCTAATGCCTGAGAAAATAGCTCGTTGCAATATGAAGAAGCGATGCATAGGTATTATATTATTATATTAGTTTATATTTGGTATTAAAAATAAGCAGCGCTACTACATATAAACCATTATATAAATCAAGAATCGTAACTGCTTGTGTTGCTGTCTATACCAATATATATCAGTGGTGCTCATTCTACTACAAAGACATTTTTGCGTCTGTGCTAGATAGCTTTAAGCTTCTTTACTAGTTTTTACTAGTGAAGTGTAGCAAAGTAAACATTGCGCTTCATTAAATGCATTCATTATAAATAAATATTTTATCTGATCACTACTAGAAAACATTTAGAACAATATTGAATACACGAAAAATATTGCATTGCCACATTTTTCATCGCTTGCTATGAAACGTCCACAAACATTACAAAAATGTTCCATTTTACATTTTGGTTTCGACATTTTTAATACAATATATATTATACAATGTTTTCTTTGTTATTTTTATGAAACCGATGCACTTAACTTAACTCACTCACAAAATGAAATAAGTTCCAAAAAAATTAATAGCGAATTTTATCACGACCGAGCGAAAATTAAAAGAGATCAGCTTCGGCTGAGTTTCGAGTCTTAACTGAATCTTTATTTTTGAAATTAGTTAGCTTGTACGAAAGAAAAAAAAAATAGCTACCTGTGCGGTGGTTGAAAAAAAAGTTGTTTTATTAATTCCTAATTCTTGGAACTTCCCTTTTTAATTACTTCTACCTAAAACGCTATTTATTTAATGGTTTTGAGATTTTTAACGCAATTATCGACTAAGACCATTTTCTTTTCAAATGAAATTTATTGAATAATATTGAAGAATATTATTTGGTTTTACAGATTGAAAAAATATCAATTAGCCGACGAGTTATAGCCAAAAAGCCATATAAACAATATGCTGATATGCAAATCGGCATTTGACTGCAAAGTTCGAAGGTCGATTAAAAAAAAATTCGAACTAACATAAACAAACGCCGTGATACGGGTCTTCTAATTTAGCCTCTATTTTCACCCCTCACTCTCAGAATCAACTTAACTTTTGCTTACCTGAATTTGTTCCACAGTGTTATCGGAAGGAGTTGAGATAATTACATGAAACTTGGTACACATGTTCATATGCACCCAAATTTCTGGATAAATGATATCTTTTTTAAAACAGTTAAAACAGTAAAACATACGAACACGCCTACCTCCCATACAACCCAAAAATCAATGTAAATACTATAGATTGGCTTATAATTGAGGTACATATATAAGATTTGGTATGTGTGAAAAAGTTGCATCGAAATTGTGAAATATGAAAAAATAGGCGTAGTCCGCCCACAAATACGACCACTTTCCATACAACCCTCAACGTTTAAAGCTATTAAAAGTGTTATATAGTATAGCTTATCCCCTAAAAGAGGGCGTAGTTTTAGTCAAGCCATGCTTTTATAGTAAGCTGGTACCGAGTTTCGTTGATGTGTAACTTATTTCGAAAGCTAAACCTAAAATTTGGGGTGCTGAAAAAGTACCACGTCTCTCGGCATGTGTAAATTGAGGTCGAATTCTGAATTCCGAGGTTGTGCGATCATAACTTCAAAACTGCTCGATATCGAAAATTTGAGGTGTATTTATGGTGCCTTTTACGATCGGCACCAGACTTCACTGGAACACTCTCAAGGCTTTGGTATAAAAATTTGCTTAGCGGTTTCAGAGTCTCTACGTGATATACACATATACCCACATATGTATATATATTAAGTCGCCAACACGCTCCTTAGAAAAAAAAGTTATTCTGTCCGGTTCTTCAAAATAATCCATGGCTTATGTTCTGATGATCCCCAAAATATTTCGACTGAAAATATTGGCTGGTATGGTAGTTGAAAAAAGAAAAACAAACGGTCAGAAATAAGAGTAATGAAAAAATTCTTTTGCGTCAAAAAATTTTAAATTTTTTCCGTTGGACCAAGATAATGCGGCCTTTTTTCATATCATTTCCACTAAAATTCAAATGAATTTTTTTCCATACTACTTTTTTTACTTTTCGCCATTCTGAAGACTAGAGAAGTGCTCCCTCCATAACGTCAGTGTACTTTGGATATCTGTCACTAGATTCCTGTTTTCATCCTTGCAGAAAGAGGCCCTCGTCTTAGAGCCATCGACCAGGCGTCTTATCTTTTCGAAAAATTTTCGGGGTACGTTCCTGTCACCATACATCGCAATCTTCTGACACTCGCGCTTTTCTGCCTCTCTTTTTTTTCCGCCTCTCTTTTTTTTCCGCCTGAAAATATGTCTCTTGGAAAGTTCGTAAACAGCGAAATTTGCCATGTGAAGGTTCGAAGGATCCCCTGTTAACTTCATTTGATTTAGAATAATAGCTCCAAAAATGACAAAAACACGATTAAATTTGTCGTGGTTAACAGCGAAATTTGCTTTCTGAAGAGCTTCTTCAGTCACAGCTGAGGACCTCAACATTACATTATTATAACAATTATAATATTATTATAACAATAAAAAATTTTAAACAATAACATCATATTAACAAATTTTTATTTCTTGTTTAAAGATTTTAGATATAAATAACTAAAACACTCCCTCCTTTGGGGGTGCGAAAATCTATTTTCTGCGCCAGGTTCCAGCAACCCTAGCTTCGTCCCTGGTCCGTATAATCATAAACATTATAATAAACTTGCAGCAGATTGTGTTGTAGAAGATGTACTAAAGACGCTATAAAAAGAAGAATAGTTTTTTATTATGATTATGAATAAATGAAAAAAAGAAAAATAATAGCTATAACGCAATACAGCGTTAGGTCGGTCGTGCGTTGACAACTAGACTAGAAATAACAATTTCTTATGAAGTAACACTAAATTTGACCTCATACTTTGCGTCGACCTCCTAACGTAAAAATACATTTTAGAGCTAAAGAACGATCAACGCAATGAGTAGAGTAATCTTTATTATCATTATTATTATCATTATTATCATTGTAATCATTATTATCATTATTATCATTATTATCAATATTATCATTTTTATTACCATTATTATCATTATTATCATTATTATCATTAGTATCATTATTATTTATCATTATTATCATTATCATTATTATCATTATTATCATTATTATTTATCATTATTACCATTATCATTATTATCATTATTATCATTATTATTTATCATTATTATCATTATTATCATTATTATCATTATTATCATTATTATCATTATTATCATTATTATCATTATTATCATTATTATCATTATTATCATTATTATCATTATTATCATTATTATCATTATTATCATTGTTATCATTATTATCATTATTATCATTATTATCATTATTATCATTATTATCATTATTATCATTATTATCATTATTATCATTATTATCATTATTATCATTATTATCATTATTATCATTATTATCATTAGTATCATTATTATCATTATTATCATTATTATCATTATTATCATTATTATCATTATTATCATTATTATCATTATTATCATTATTATCATTATTATCATTATTATCATTATTATCATTATTATCATTATTATCATTATTATCATTATTATCATTATTATCATTATTATCATTATTATCATTATTATCATTATTATCATTATATTCATTATTATCACTATTATCATTATTATCATTATTATCATTATTATCATTATTATCATTATTATCATTATTATCATTATTATCATTATTATCATTATTATCATTATTATCATTATTATCATTATTATCATTATTATCATTATTATCATTATTATCATTATTATCATTATTATCATTATTATCATTATTATCATTATTATCATTATTATCATTATTATCATTATTATCATTATTATCATTATTATCATTATTATCATTATTATCATTATTATCATTATTATCATTATTATCATTATTATCATTATTATCATTATTATCATTATTATCATTATTATCATTAATATCATTATTATCATTATTATCATTATTATCATTATTATCATTATTATCATTATTATCATTATTATCATTATTATCATTATTATCACTATTATCATTATTATCATTATTATCATTATTATCATTATTATCATTATTATCATTATTATCATTATTATCATTATTATCATTATTATCATTATTATCATTATTATCATTATTACCATTATTATCATTATTATCATTATTATCATTATTATCATTATTATCATTATTTTCATTACTATCATTATTATCATTATTATCATTATTATCATTATTATCACTATTATCATTATTATCATTATTATCATTATTATCATTATTATCATTCTTATCATTATTATCATTATTATCATTATTATCATTATTATCACTATTATCATTATTATCATTATTATCATTATTATCATTATTATCATTATTATCATTATTATCTTTATTATCATTATTATCATTATTATCATTATTATCATTATTATCATTATTATCATTATTATCATTATTATCATTATTATCATTATTATCATTATTATCATTATTATCATTATTATCATTATTATCATTATTATCATTATTATCATTATTATCATTATTATCATTATTATCACTATTATCATTATTATCATTATTATCATTATTATCATTATTATCACTATTATCATTCTTATCATTATTATCATTATTATCATTATTATCATTATTATCACTATTATCATTATTATCATTATTATCATTATTATCATTATTATCATTATTATCATTATTATCACTATTATCATTATTATCATTATTATCATTATTATCACTATTATCATTATTATCATTATTATCATTATTATCATTATTATCATTATTATCATTATTATCATTATTATCATTATTATCATTATTATCATTATTATCATTATTATCATTATTATCTTTATTATCATTATTATCATTATTATCATTATTATCATTATTATCATTATTATCATTATTATCATTATTATCATTATTATCATTATTATCATTATTATCATTATTATCACTATTATCATTATTATCATTATTATCATTATTATCATTATTATCATTATTATCATTATTATCACTATTATCATTATTATCATTATTATCATTATTATCATTATTATCATTATTATCATTATTATCTTTATTATCATTATTATCACTATTATCATTATTATCATTATTATCATTATTATCATTATTATCATTATTATCATTATTATCATTATTATCATTATTATCATTATTATCATTATTATCATTATTATCATTATTATCATTATTATCATTATTATCATTATTATCATTATTATCACTATTATCATTATTATCATTATTATCATTATTATCATTATTATCATTATTATCATTATTATCATTATTATCATTATTATCATTATTATCATTATTATCATTATTATCATTATTATCATTATTAGCATTATTATCACTATTATCATTATTATCATTATTATCATTATTATCTTTATTATCATTATTATCATTATTATCATTATTACCATTATTATCATTATTATCATTATTATCATTATTATCTTTATTATCATTATTATCATTATTATCATTATTATCATTATTATCATTATTATAATTATTATCATTATTATCATTATCATTATTATCATTATTATCATTATTATCATTATTATCATTATTATCACTATTATCATTATTATCATTATTATCATTATTATCATTATTATCATTATTATCATTATTATCATTATTATCATTATTATCGTTATTATCATTACTATCATTATTATCATTATTATCATTATTATTATTATTATCATTATTTTCATTATTATCATTATTATCATTAGTATCATTATTATCATTATTATCAGTATTATAATTATTATCATTATTATCATTATCATCATTATTATCATTATTATCATTATTATCATTATTATCATTATTATCATTATTATCATTATTATCATTATTATCATTATTATCATTATTATCATTATTATCATTATTATCATTATTATCATTATTATCATTATTATCATTATTATCTTTATTATCATTATTATCATTATTATCATTATTATCATTATTATCATTATTATCATCATTATCATTATTATCATTATTATCATTATTATCATTATTATCATTATTATCATTATTATCATTATTATCATTATTATCATTATTATCATTATTATCATTATTACCATTATTATCATTATTATCATTATTATCATTATTATCATTATTATCATTATTATCATTATTATCATTATTATCAATATTATCATTATTATTACCATTATTATCATTATTATCATTATTATCATTAGTATCATTATTATATATCATTATTATCATTATCATTATTATCATTATTATCATTATTATTTATCATTATTACCATTATCATTATTATCATTATTATCATTATTATTTATCATTATTATCATTATTATCATTATTATCATTATTATCATTATTATCATTATTATCATTATTATCATTATTATCATTATTATCATTATTATCATTATTATCATTATTATCATTATTATCATTATTATCATTATTATCATTGTTATCATTATTATCATTATTATCATTATTATCATTATTATCATTATTATCATTATTATCATTATTATCATTATTATCATTATTATCATTATTATCATTATTATCATTATTATCATTATTATCATTATTATCATTATTATCATTATTATCATTATTATCATTATTATCATTATTATCATTATTATCATTAGTATCATTATTATCATTATTATCATTATTATCATTATTATCATTATTATCATTATTATCATTATTATCATTATTATCATTATTATCATTATTATCATTATTATCATTATTATCATTATTATCATTATTATCATTATTATCATTATTATCATTATTATCATTATTATCATTATTATCATTATTATCATTATTATCATTATTATCATTATTATCATTATTATCATTATTATCATTATTATCATTATTATCATTATTATCATTATTATCATTATTATCATTATTATCATTATTATCATTAGTATCATTATTATCATTATTATCATTATTATCATTATTATCATTATTATCATTATTATCATTATTATCAATATTATCATTATTATTACCATTATTATCATTATTATCATTATTATCATTAGTATCATTATTATTTATCATTATTATCATTATCATTATTATCATTATTATCATTATTATTTATCATTATTACCATTATCATTATTATCATTATTATCATTATTATTTATCATTATTATCATTATTATCATTATTATCATTATTATCATTATTATCATTATTATCATTATTATCATTATTATCATTATTATCATTATTATCATTATTATCATTATTATCACTATTATCATTATTATCATTATTATCATTATTATCATTATTATCATTATTATCATTATTATCATTATTATCATTATTATCATTATTATCATTATTATCATTATTATCATTATTATCATTATTATCATTATTATCATTATTATCATTATTATCATTATTATCATTATTATCATTAGTATCATTATTATCATTATTATCATTATTATCATTATTATCATTATTATCATTATTATCATTATTATCATTATTATCATTATTATCATTGTTATCATTATTATCATTATTATCATTATTATCATTATTATCATTATTATCATTATTATCATTATTATCATTATTATCATTATTATCATTATTATCATTATTATCATTATTATCATTATTATCATTATTATCATTATTATCATTATTATCATTATTATCATTATTATCATTATTATCACTATTATCATTATTATCATTATTATCATTATTATCATTATTATCATTATTATCATTATTATCATTATTATCATTATTATCATTATTATCATTATTATCATTATTATCATTATTATCATTATTATCATTATTATCATTATTATCATTATTATCACTATTATCATTATTATCATTATTATCATTTTTATCATTATTATCATTATTATCATTATTATCATTATTATCATTATTATCATTATTATCATTATTATCATTATTATCATTATTATCATTATTATCATTATTATCATTATTATCATTATTATCTTTATTATCATTATTATCATTATTATCATTATTATCATTATTATCATTATTATCATTATTATCATTATTATCATTATTATCATTATTATCATTATTATCATTATTATCATTATTATCATTATTATCATTATTATCATTATTACCATTATTATCATTATTATCATTATTATCATTATTATCATTATTATCATTATTATCATTACTATCATTATTATCATTATTATCATTATTATCATTATTATCATTATTATCACTATTATCATTATTATCATTATTATCATTATTATCATTATTATCATTCTTATCATTATTATCATTATTATCATTATTATCATTATTATCACTATTATCGTTATTATCATTATTATCATTATTATCATTATTATCATTATTATCATTATTATCATTATTATCTTTATTATCATTATTATCATTATTATCATTATTATCATTATTATCATTATTATCATTATTATCATTATTATCATTATTATCATTATTATCATTATTATCATTATTATCATTATTATCATTATTATCATTATTATCACTATTATCATTATTATCATTATTATCATTATTATCATTATTATCATTATTATCATTATTATCATTATTATCATTATTATCATTATTATCATTATTATCATTATTATCATTATTATCATTATTATCATTATTATCATTGTTATCATTATTATCATTATTATCATTATTATCATTATTATCACTATTATCATTATTATCATTATTATCATTATTATCATTATTATCATTATTATCATTATTATCATTATTATCATTATTATCATTATTATCATTATTATCATTATTATCATTATTATCATTATTATCATTATTATCATTATTATCATTATTATCATTATTATCATTATTATCATTATTATCATTATTATCATTATTATCATTATTATCATTTTTATCATTATTATCATTATTATCATTATTATCATTATTATCATTATTATCATTATTATCATTATTATCATTCTTATCATTATTATCATTATTATCATTATTTTCACTATTATCATTATTATCATTATTATCATTATTATCATTATTATCATTATTATCATTATTATCATTATTATCATTATTATCTTTATTATCATTATTATCATTATTATCATTATTATCATTATTATCATTATTATCATTATTATCATTATTATCATTATTATCATTATTATCATTATTATCATTATTATCACTATTATCATTATTATCATTATTATCATTATTATCATTATTATCATTATTATCATTATTATCATTATTATCATTATTATCGTTATTATCATTACTATCATTATTATCATTATTATCATTATTATTATTATTATCATTATTTTCATTATTATCATTATTATCATTAGTATCATTATTATCATTAGTATCATTATTATCATTATTATCAGTATTATAATTATTATCATTATTATCATTATCATCATTATTATCATTTTTATCATTATTATCATTATTATCATTATTATCATTATTATCATTATTATCATTATTATCATTATTATCATTATTATCATTATTATCATTATTATCATTATTATCATTATTATCATTATTATCATTATTATCATTATTATCATTATTATCATTATTATCATTATTATCATTATTATCATCTTTATCATTATTATCATTATTATCATTATTATCATTATTATCATTATTATCATTATTATCATTATTATCATTATTATCATTATTACCATTATTATCATTATTCCATTATTATCATTATTATCATTATTATCATTATTATCATTATTATCATTATTATCATTATTATCATTATTATCATTATTATCATTATTATCATTATTATCATTATTATCATTATTATCATTATTATCATTATTATCATTATTATCATTATTATCATTATTATCATTATTATCATTATTATCATTATTATCATTATTATCATTATTATCATTATTATCATTATTATCATTATTATCATTATTATCATTATTATCATTATTATCATTATTATCATTATTATCATTATTATCATTATTATCATTATTATCATTATTATCATTATTATCATTATTATCATTATTATCATTATTATCATTATTATCATTATTATCATTATTATCATTATTATCATTATTATCATTATTATCATTATTATCATTATTATCATTATTATCATTATTATCATTATTGTCATTATTATCATTATTATCATTATTATCACTATTATCATTATTATCATTATTATCATTTTTATCATTATTATCATTATTATCATTATTATCATTATTATCATTATCATTATTATCATTATTATCATTATTATCATTATTATCATTAGTATCATTATTATCATTATTATCATTATTATCAGTATTATTATTATTATCATTATTATCATTATTATCATTATTATCATTATTATCATTATTATAACTATTATCACTATTATCATTATTATCATTATTGTCATTATTATCATTATTATCATTATTATCACTATTATCATTATTATCATTATTATCATTATTATCATTATTATCATTATTGTCATTATTATCATTATTATCATTATTATCACTATTATCATTATTATCATTATTATCATTTTTATCATTATTATCATTATTATCATTATTATCATTATTATCATTATCATTATTATCATTATTATCATTATTATCATTATTATCATTATTATCATTATTATCATTATTATCATTATTATCATTATTATCACTGTTATCATTATTATCATTATTATCATTATTATCATTTTTATCATTATTATCATTATTATCACTATCATCATTATTATCATTATTATCATTATTATCATTATTATCATTATTATCATTATTATCGTTATTATCATTACTATCATTATTATCATTATTATCATTATTATAATTATTATCATTATTATCATTATTATCATTATTATCATTATTATCATTATTATCATTATTATCATTATTATCATTATTATCATTATTATCATTATTATCATTATTATCACTATTATCATTATTATCATTATTATCATTATTATCATTATTATCATTATTATCATTATTATCATTATTATCATTATTATCATTATTATCATTATTATCATTATTATCACTATTATCATTATTATCATTATTATCATTATTATCATTATTATCATTATTATCATTATTATCATTATTATCATTATTATCATTATTATCATTATTATCATTATTATCATTATTATCATTATTATCATTATTATCATTATTATAATTATTATCATTATTATCATTATTATCATTATTATCATTATTATCATTATTATCATTATTATCATTATTATCATTATTATCATTATTATCATTATTATCATTATTATCATTATTATCATTATTATCATTATTATCACTATTATCATTATTATCATTATTACCATTATTATCATTATTATCATTATTATCATTATTATCGTTATTATCATTACTATCATTATTATCATTATTATCATTATTATCATTATTATCTTTATTATCATTATTATCATTATTATCATTATTATCACTATTATCATTATTATCATTATTATCATTATTATCATTATTATCATTATTATCATTATTATCATTATTATCATTATTATCATTATTATCATTATTATCATTATTATCATTATTATCATTATTATCATTATTATCATTATTATAATTATTATCATTATTATCATTATTATCATTATTATCATTATTATCATTATTATCATTATTATCATTATTATCATTATTATCATTATTATCACTATTATCATTATTATCATTATTATCATTATTATCATTATTATCATTATTATCATTATTATCATTATTATCGTTATTATCATTACTATCATTATTATCATTATTATCATTATTATTATTATTATCATTATTTTCATTATTATCATTATTATCATTAGTATCATTATTATCATTATTATCAGTATTATAATTATTATCATTATTATCATTATCATCATTATTATCATTATTATCATTATTATCATTATTATCATTATTATCATTATTATCATTATTATCATTATTATCATTATTATCATTATTATCATTATTATCATTATTATCATTATTATCATTATTATCATTATTATCTTTATTATCATTATTATCATTATTATCATTATTATCATTATTATCATTATTATCATTATCATTATTATCATTATTATCATTATTATCATTATTATCATTAGTATCATTATTATCATTATTATCATTATTATCATTATTATCATTATTATCATTATTATCATTATTATCATTATTATCATTATTATCATTATTATCATTATTATCATTATTATCATTATTATCATTATTGTCATTATTATCATTATTATCATTATTATCACTATTATCATTATTATCATTATTATCATTTTTATCATTATTATCATTATTATCATTATTATCATTATCATTATTATCATTATTATCATTATTATCATTATTATCATTATTATCATTATTATCATTATTATCACTGTTATCATTATTATCATTATTATCATTATTATCATTTTTATCATTATTATCATTATTATCACTATCATCATTATTATCATTATTATCATTATTATCATTATTATCATTATTATCATTATTATCGTTATTATCATTACTATCATTATTATCATTATTATCATTATTATCATTATTATCATTATTATCATTATTATCATTATTATCATTATCATTACTATCATTATTATCATTATGATTTCTATCATTACTATCATTACTATCATCCATGCCAAAGTAGAGTTAGCTGCTTTTTTATTGAGGAATATTAATGAGTGGATTCAAAGTTGCCAGAAAAGCACTATAAATAGTACTTAACAGGTCATTCAATAAGTCCGTAGGATAAGTAAGAAAAAACAAATTTTGATAAAACTCGATTATATTATTCAACATAGTTGCCTTCGAGAGCGATACAACGAGTATACTGATTTTCCAACTTTTCGATACCACTTGTATAGTACGATTTCTCTTTCTCGACAAAATAGGCCTTAGTTTCAGCGATTACTTCATCATTGGACTTGAATTTCTTTCCAGGGGGTCAATTCCCGTTTTGCGTTAAAGTGAAGTGAAAAAAAACTTTTCACAATCGTTTTCATTGGACGTCTTCACTTCTTCACTTCACTACGCACAAAAACGCAATTCTTGTTCGTCTAATGGAAAGTAGTTGCTGAATAGCATATAAGAGTTGCTACTAAAATGTAAGCAATGTATAAGAAAGAAGGAAACTTTTGCAAAAATGACTTCATCATTAATTTCATTTACGCAGAAGATATTGGAAATAAATAAATATGAACAGGATAAGTTTTGCGACAGCATAAAACAGCCAAAAGTTGTAAAGCAAATAGTATTTACTTGTTATTGGCAATATCAACATTTTCCTCTAAATAGTTGATAAGATACTGTTTCTGCGTACCGCTTGGCCTTTTCCCTAAGCTGCTTTTCTTTTTACATTATTTATTTTTAATTTAAAGTCATTTTCTGTCCATAACGTGCGTTTGCTACCGGCGTTAACTTTCTTTCCATTTCAGCAAAAAATGAACAGCTGTTGCCGTTTTAGCACGCAACGGGAATCGCATTTTCCGTGTAAAGGTGAAAACATATTTCACATGACGATAACGCAGAACAGGAATTGACCCCCAGCAAGCATTATCTTGAGATCTGAAAACAGGTAAAAGTCGCTGGGGGTTAAATCTGAAGAATACGGTGGCTGGGTAAGCAATTCGAAGCCCAATTCATTAAATTTTGCCATCTTTTTCATCGATTCGTGACACGGTGCATTATCTTGCAAATGTGGCCGTTTCTTGGCACTTTAATAGTCGCTGTTGATAGTGGTTCCTTTTTGGAGATAGTCGATGGATATTATTCCTTTCGCATCCCAAAATACAGAGGCCATCACTTTTCAAGCCGACTGTTGGATCTTTGCTCGCTTTGGATTCGGTTCGTCGACTGCTGTCCACTCAGCTGACTGCCTTTTGGATTCTGGTGTGTAATAGAGATGCCATGTTTCATCCATTGTCTTATATCGACGATAGAATTCGATTTAATGGCGATTTAACAGCGCCAAACACTCCTCTGAAACATCAATTCGTTATTGTTTTTGGTCGACTGTGAGCTCACGCGGCACCCACTTTGCACAGAGCTTTCGCATACCCAAATGTTCGTGTAAAATGGTAAAAGCACTACCATCTGATATCTTTACAATGTCAGTTAGCTCGTGTACCTTCAATTTGCGTACACCTTTGGTGTTTTGTGGAATAACAATCTGATTTGGGCGTCCACTGCGCTCTGCATCATTTGTGCTGGTACGACCACGTTTTAATTCAGCAATCCACTTTTCTACCATTTGTCTCAATGGAGCAGAGTCCGAATAATGTTTATCAAGCCATTGTTTGGTTCCAAGTGTATTTTGTTTTTCATCAAAAAGCAATGTTTTATCAAAACTCGAAATTCACTTTTTTCCATTTTCTTTTTTCAATAATAGTTGCACACAAAATACTTTAACTCACGAATCAGTTGTCCGATTGTTGTCAAATTTTTATACGTATCGTTTGAAGACTGGTACTAAATAAAAATCTTATGGAGAAAATTTAGTAACGCCATCTATGTGTCATCCGATGGACTTTTTTAACGTACTGTTATGGTATTTTTCAACGATTGTGGGATGTGATAATTCTCATGGTATATTTGTGGTAAAAATCTCTAGAGTGGGAAAAAAATACCACATGTGCGATATTTACCACGCGTGGGGAAAATACCTCAAAATATCACAAAATTTCTCAAATTACCACAATACCACAAAATACCTCAAATCGCCTCAAATATCTTGCCTTCCGCATTCTTCAGCTAATGTGGAATGAATTGAAATTTTTCTAGCGAAATGTATAAAAATTAATTTAATTAAGTTCTGTACATATCAATTTTAACTAATTTATTATGTGAATTTATTTTTATTTAATGAATATTTAAGAAAAAGAACTGAACTGCTTTTAATAAATAAAGAATTGCATAATTTTTAAAATAAATATTTTTTATTGAATATGGTAAAATCTTGCTAATTATGTCAAGATGCTGTCAGAATCAAGTCAAATTAGTTTTATGGTAATCACTGCATTTTAGTATATTTTGGTAATTTGAGGGATTTTTAGGAATTTTGTGGTAATTTGAGGTATTTTGTGGTAATTTGAGGTATTCTGGTATTTTGTGGAAGTTTTGTGGTATTTTGCGATTGTGGTTATTTATCAGAACTAAGTGTAAGAAAAAGAGAATTTTGGTAGTAATTTCATCTGGCGACTCTGGGTGGTGTGCATTAAAGCTCTGCAAAGAACAATCCAAGCATTCTGGTTATGTGCTATTATTTTTTCTTATATTAACTTGTATCGGTTTCACTCTGTAAGCACTGAGTATGCATGGAATATTTCTCTTTTACATAACGATAGAACATGTATGAGAGAGTGAAATTATCGAGCATCAAGAATACTATGATAGTTTGAGAACATACGCAACAAACAGATATATCGGTAATATTGTTATCTCTACTTGAAACATTTGGATATGTGACGTCAAAAGCATAAAGAATAAAGTGCGAATTATTTCAATGTAAAAATTAAAGAAACACTTCACTTAAGTGCAATGCATTCAAGTTATGAATTTATTTCATAAAAAAATAAACATAACAAAGGCATTTTTGTCGATAACTTAATGAAATGAAAAATTATTAAAAATTAATAAATATGGCACAAGTATATAATATTGATTTACAGAATCCATATCCATTATAGCATTACTTTTTTTTAATAGAATAGAAAAAGTAAAAGCACGAGATTAACACAAAGAGAACTATCTGGAATATCCATTTAAAAAAAAGTTAAAACAGTTACTCTGCTTAGTGGAGCCGATACAGAGAAAAAAGCTTACACTACAATGAGAGCCAGAGAAAGAGATGATACGCTCTATGCTCAATCCAAAACATGTAAGCAAAAGTTAAGCTCTACTCGTTGTTGTATTTGAAACAATAATATCAAGTTTTTACTTGTTTTATCTGTTTGTACAAGTAGAATGGATGGTTCTCTGCAGACCTTTAGTGTGAATAAAAACTGAGGGAACACTCAATTTGGCGTGAATAAAATCTACTTTCGTTAAGAATTAGAGAAAATACTCCACTCCTACTTTTTGACATTTGAGAGGGATCTCAACTTTGGTGTGAATAAAGTCAAAATTTGAAAGCTTTGCTTGAGTGAGTACTCAAGAAAAGTTGACTGTGGTGACTATCTACCTCCATGTGCTATTTGTGTGAAGGAATTCTTTTTGCTTACAAATATGCAGTCAGAAATGTTTAATGAAAGTGCGAACCAGGAATTTCTCGAAAATATGTTAATGTAATATTATTAAATAATAAAATAATATGTTAATGTTAATATAGAAACTACACAACAGCACTTCTAAATTGCTCTTATGCATTAACCGCCACCTGCACATTTAATGAAAAATAACCTCTGCGATTTAGGTATTCATCGCCGTGAGAGCGTGGCTTTAATATTTTAATATGCGTGAAATCTAAAGCACCCATTGTGTCAGAAAAATTATATTTAGATTTCCACTCTCCTTTTGCTTCTATCATTTTCTGAAAGGTGATTGGGAATTTAATCTATTCCCTTACCTTCACACAAATACCAATTTCGAAACAGTTGTTATATAAATGCCAATGTCCTCGCCGACTCCAGCTTGAAATCCCGGGTCACCTATATATCTTATAGCTATTCCCTCGATGCTTCAAGAGCGGAACCAGTTTCAGTTCCACTGAACGCAGTAACGCGGGAGGGGTGCTCTCGCACTACCTTGACATAGCTAATCGCAGATGGAGTAATTTGACAACCTGTACAGCAGCAAAAAAAATGTGGCCCTCATACAACCAAGGGAAAATTCGCGAACTGCTAACAAGATCACGAACTGATATAGCAAGAGTCACGGCAGTCAGCACGGGGCATTGGTGCATTGGCGTGCATGCAGAAAGAATCGGATTACCCTTTAACCCCCACTGTCGCAGCTGCAACGACCCTAACGAAAGGGGAACATTACCCCATTTTCTATATGCTTGCCCAGCATTGGCAAGATGTAGATTAAGCACACTGGGGAAACCCTTCTTCGCCAAACTAAAGGAACTTTAAACTCTAAAAATCAACGACTTCCTTGTATTCCTAAACAGAACTGGATGGCTATAACGGATACACCTTAGCCTACCTACGTCACACACATCAACGCACAGGATAAGAGGTTGTGGCACCAAAACGGCTCAATGGAGCTAATTGGATACTGCCTGTAGCAGTATCACCACTCTAACAAACCAACTAACCATGTCCAGTTTTTTGATTTTCTAGTTAAGAGTTCTTACTCAAAATAAAACAAAACAAAGCAAAGCACATTCTTAATCGAAAGCAATTGAATAAGCAATATTTCAATTAATGTTAATTATTATACATCAATTAAATTGAAATTAAAAAAGATTTTGCTTACTTTTGATTTATTAAACTTTTACTTATTAAGTTTGGAATTTTGGAATAGCATTTCAATGTTGAAAACTTACCTAAAATTGCATGCTCCTTCTACTCCTACTGTCGGATTTTGGCATACGGCAGTTGATTCAACAAAATACATCATTTCTAAATAAGAAAACATAAACAATTTTTTTATTATGCAATATAAAAAAAAATTATTGGCCATTTCAGCCTTTCGCAGGACTTTGACCGAGCTTGAATAATATTAGACAGCTGAAAGTTGTTCTTTTAGGTAACATTGCACGCTGAACCCGAATCTGGTGTAAAAAATATTTTGCCTACTGCAGATTTAATAAATTTTTATTAATCAACGTGTGAAATTTTATATATATAAAAGGTCTTCAAAATATTGCAGCTGCTTAAAACTGAAAACTTTTTGTTATTTTAACCCTCATTGGTCCCTCGTATCAATTTGATACAATTTTTGTCTTTCAAGTTGTATAAAAAAAAAACTGCCCGATGGAAAGAACCGGTTTTTTGGAAAATAGCATGATTTTGTCTGTAGAATCGGGCTAATGAGTTTTTAATGTTCGGGCATATCTGGTTTTACCTGAGACGAAATAGTTAATAATACATCTGCCGATGGTTATTGCAGTTGTTTTTGGGTTAGGCTCGTTTTATTTCAACAGGGGAACAGGGGGCGAACCTTCACATGGCAACGTGTCTGACCGCCTCAACCTGGCGAGGCCAGCATTATCCATGTCGAAATCGTCTCAAGTCGACTCAAACCTCCAAGTGGTGTTCCCTGGGCAACGGCAAACTGGCATCCGTCAGTTTGACGGCTAATTTGAGAGGCGGGTCGATCCATAGACCTTAAACATGGAATGTGCGCAGGGTTTGGGTCCCGCCACATTACTACTGCCCAATGAAAACTAAACCAGCCTCGGATAAGAGCCCCAATTACGTTGACGACCACCGCAAACGAAAAACGGACAATGATTTACGGATATGCACCTGGAATGTCCGAACCCTTTATAGGGAAGGTGCCATTATCCAACTGGCGGAAGCCCTCAAAACAATACAATCTGACATCACCGCCATCGAGGAAATGCGATGGAAAGGGCAAGGCTGCTCTAAACAAGCACACTGCGATATCTACTACAGCTGCCATGCGTAGAAGCGCGAATTCGGATGTGGATTCGTTGTTAGCCGGAAACTACGCCACCTTGCTTCCCGGTTCACACCTGTGAACGAAAGATTGGCCACGATCCGCATCAAGGCAACATTTTTCTACATAAGCCTTATTTGCGCGCACGCCCCGACGGAGGAAAAGGACGAAGCCGTCAAGGACGCTTTCTACGCTAGTCTTGAGGACGTATATGACCACCTTCCGGTTCATGACGTGAAAATAGTCCTCGGCGATTTTAATGCGAAAGTCGGAAGGGAAGGCATCTTTGGCCCCACTGTCGGTCAGTTCAGTCTTCACGAGACCTCTACGAACAACGGTCTAAGACTGATCGACTTCCCGGCGGCGTGAAGCATGGTAGTTAGTAGCACCAGATTTAAGCACCTCGACATCCACAAGGCCACCTGGCTGTCCCCTGATCAAAAAACGCGAAACCAAATTGATCATATTGTAATCGACAGAAGGCATGCCTCTAGTGTTCTAGATGTGCGTACATTTCGGGGGGTCAACATTGACTCCGACCATTATCTTGTTGCAGCCAAGATCCGCATGCGATTATGCAATGCAAAGAACATACGCACAGGAATGCAACGAAAGCTAGATGTCGCTAAGCTGCAATTACAACGGACTGCCGAAGCCTACTCCGCTCAACTCTCGGTTAAGCTCAACCAACCAACCTCTGGACTCGACAACGCCGGTGGACTTTGGGCGCATATATCCCACTCCATGCGCGCTGTCGCTGAAGAAGTCATTGGTTTCCGGCGCCCGCAACCTCGGAACCAATGGTACGATCAGGAGTGTCGCATCGCGACTGCAGTAAAAAACGCCGCATACAGAAAAACGCTGCAGTCAGCTGCAACGCGAGCCGTGCGAGAAAACTACCGCGAAAAGAGGAAGGAAGAGAGGCGCCTTTTCAGACGCAAGAAAAGAGAGCAGGAAAAGCGTGAGCATGAGGAACTAGAGGTATACCAGGGCAAGAAGGATGCACGAAAATTCTATCAACAGGTTAAGCGTCTAACCCAAGGTTTCAAGCCCGGAGCATCCACTTGCAGAGACGAAAATGGAGATCTGAATACGGATACACAGTGTGTGCTTAGATTGTGGAGACAGCACTTCTCCAATTTACTTACTGGCGACGATTCCACCAATGCCGCCCATCGAGAGCGCAGTGCAGTGCCACCAATCGACGATGACGGAGTGGAAGTATCACCACCTAGCCATGAAGAGGTTCGAGTTGCTATCCAACGACTCAAAAACAATAAAGCAGCGGGTGCTGACGGCCTGTCAGCTGAATTGTTTAAAACCGGCGGCGATGAATTGATAAGGCGCATGCATCAGCTCATCAGCAAAATATGTCTAGCAGAAAGCATTCCCGACGATTGGAACCTCAGTGAACTGTGCCCTAAGAAAGGAGACCCTACAATCTGCGCTAGTTATAGAGGTATCAGTCTTATTTCCATCGCATATAAGGTTCTCTCAAGCGTACTGTATGAAAGATTAAAGCCGATTACAAAAACACTGATTGGACCTTATCAGTGTGACTTTCGACCTGGTAAGTCCACCATAGACCAGATTTCACGCTACGACAAATCCTGGAGAAAACCCACGAAAATCAAATTGACACACACCATCTCTTTGTCGATTTTAAAGCTGCGTTCGATAGCCCGAGAAGGGATTGCCTATACGCAACAATGTCTGAGTTCGGTATACCTGCAAAGTTGATTAGACTTTGCAGAATGACGTAGAGCAACACACGCAGCTCCGTCAAGGTAGGAAATGACCTCCTCGAAACCTTCAATACCGAAAGAGGTTTCAGGCAAGGCGATCCACTGTCTTGCGATCTCTTCAACATCATCATGGAGGGGATCGTACGAAAGGCCGGTGTGCATTGTAATGGCACCATTTTCTATAAAGGTTTCCAGCTCCTTGCGTACGCTGATGATATTGATATTGTTGGCGGAACCAAGAGAGATGTTACCGCTGCTTTCGCCGCTATCGAAAAGGAATCAGCCAAAGTGGGTTTGACGATAAATGAGGGTAAAACAAAATATATGCTGTCTACAAACAAGGGAGCGCGGCGTTTAGACTCCCACGTTTCATCCGGCAGCTATAACTTTGAAGTAGTCAAGGAATTCGTTTACCTTGGCACCGCCATTAACACTAACAACGAAATCAGCCTGGAGATAAAGCGAAGAACAATAATTGCTAATAGGTGCTACTACGGGCTCAGTAAGCAACTAAGTTCCAGAGCCCTCTCTCGATCGACAAAACTAACACTCTACAAGACGCTCGTTCTACCTGTGCTGCTTTATGGCGCTGAGGCATGGGTAGTTTCGCAAACTGACACAGCCGCTCTGGGGGTGTTCGAGAGAAAAGTTCTTCGCAAAATCTTCGTTCTTGTTCGAGTCGGTGATGACTATCGCATCCGAATGAACCACGAGCTGTATGAGCTCTACGAAGACATTGATGTAGTTCGGCGTATAACTGTGCAGCGACTACGCTGGCTGGGTCATGTCCATCGTATGGACGACGAAGCTCCTACGAAAAAGGTGCTCGAGGCGAGGGTCGCTGGTCAACGACGACGAGGGAGACCATGCCTCCGATGGATGGACCAGGCTGAGGAAGCCCTAACCGCGGTTGGTGTATCCGATTGGAGAAGGCGCGCGCAAAGCAGAGGCGCCTGGCGAGAGCTGATGAGGTCGGTCGAAATCCGGACACGGGTTGTCACGGCTTAAGTAAGTAAGTAAGTAAGTCGTTTTATTTCATTTTTTTGTTTTCAGTATGTTCTTGAACACACACTAGTGAAGATTGAATTGAATTTTTTTGAAGTGATAAGTGATTTTAGTGAATTTTGAAGTGATTTTTATCTGCCGCATACTTTCATGACGTTATACATACATTCAATTGATTTCAAATAAATGGAAAAAAATCTACGTGAAAACCGTCAAAGAGACGAATATGTTATGGATTCCGAATCTGGAAGTGAAGCAGAAGAATCTCGAGTAGATAGTGACGATGATGTCCCAATGGAGGAAGAATGCGTTGCAGAAATGAGTGAGCATTCTGATGAGTACGATGTTGAGCAACGGGAACAAAATGTGGCAGAAGAAATTGCCAGAAATGCAACAGCAAAATATTTGTCAAAAAATAAAAAAATTCAATATTCAACGGAGCAATTTGAAAATTACCGAAGAAATTCATATAGGCGCGCTGATAATATTCTTTCAGGTAAAATATTCAGTGTTTGTTTATTTTTGTTGTTGTTGTAGGACCAAAACTAGTTACAGCTGCTCATGTTGTATATGTTTTGTCTGCATTTGATTTGTTTCTGCGACCGATAGAAAATACTATTTTGAATATGACGAATTTATATGGTTTGCGGAAATACAAAGAAGAATGGGAACAAATAGATTTGGATACTCCACATGCGTAATTCGGATTGCCACTGCTTGCTGGTGTGTATCGTTCGTATGGTGAATGTGTTAACAACTCTGGAATGAGAAAACCGGTCGACCAATATTTCGAGACACAATGTCACTGAAAATGTTCAAAAAATTCATGGATGTATCAGATTTGACGATAAAGAAGAACGTAATGCCGATTCGTTGCATTTCCTCGGGGACCGATGAGGGTTAACAAACCTGTCAAAATATCTTTTCAATGTCGACAACTTAAATGCTACCTATAGTGGCGGCCATGACATACTGGTTAAGGTGCATGGCTGGTATGCGTTACAACACAGGTTCGTGTCCCTTCTGAAACAGAATGCTTTTTTCAATTAAATTAATTTTTCTGTTCGGTCGTCACTTCCCTGCAGGCAATCGCAAACCTCAGAGATTAAAAACTGCCATGTAAAGCTTCTTGAGAACATGAGCCGCTCGAAGTCGGCATAAAACTTGTAGATTCAGTTCTTGATCATTTGTGTTGAAATATTTGACAACACACTCACAACACAATTGATCATTATATGCTAGGCCAAAGTCCTTCCAAGGGCTGAAATCGCCAATTCGTTTTTTTTTTTTTTTTGACAAATTACCCGATACATTTCCATTTTCTCTACATTCGCAGTTATGGCGGTCCATATCATTTCGACATGCGAGTCTTTGACATCTATAGCCATTAGGTACCTGTTTAAGTCCACATGCATGTTCCTCACCTCCTGAGCAGGATTGTGTACAATTTCCCAAATAACTTGGTACGCTAAAAAAGAAAAAAAATTTGACAGTTTTTGTATTTTTTTATTTTAATTATTAAGAAACTTTCAAGAGAGTATTAAAATTTTTATTTAAAACAGCTACGAACATAATCAACCCGCGAGCTAGTTAATTTTGTAAGATTTGATGTTCGACAATTTGTCGAAAATTTGTATGTTGTAACAAATTCGACAGGTGATAATTATGATAAAATATCGCTTTGTTTCGTTTTTACGTAGAATTACGTCTTACAGCGCGGTTTGCATGGGGGTATTTTCAAAATTTTTTCAAGACCATGCAACGTTTTTTGGGGGACACTTTAGGGCCTTATACAGCCTTAATATTCATCGTATATAGAGATATAATGTATACCAAAATATCAGTTGTTTTGTGCATAAAAGGAATAGCTAACTTTGGATTTTGTCACTTCTTTAATAAAGCCACAAAATATAGCAAAAGAAAAGAAGAAAAATTCACGTTTTTGTATGAGAAAAAATGCATTGAAGATTCAGTTGCTGCTGACGTTCATAAGCTTGTTGCTTTAGTTCGTGCCGAAATCTCGAACGCAACATCGTGTTGTTTCTTGAAAAGAATCGTTTTTAGAATTTCTCAGAGCTTTACAAGCAATGTATACTTATATAAATGCTTGCGCCGATAAGAAGCTTTCAGTTTGCTGGCAGACTCCAATCGGCGTGTGGTGGCGTCGCTTTGTCCGCCTAATGCCTGAGAAAATAAGACGTTGCAATACGAAAAAGCGGTGCATGTTCATTATACTAGTTTATATTTAGTATTTAAAAAACGCAGGGCTACTACATATAAACCATTTTTAATCAAGAATTGCTTTACGAATATTTTTCAGTAACTGCTGGTGTTGTTGTTGTTGTTATTAATACGTATGTATGAAATATTTGCATATAGATATTTCTTTCGATTTTTAGTTTGTTATTGTTTTTGCTAATCTTCAGCAAGATTCATACAATAAATAATGCATACATAATACAAACAATTAAATTACTACAATGCAGGTTTACATATACGCAGATTGGAGACTGACATGGTAGATATGCTATTATAAACTTTATTTATTCTTAAATATAATAAATTCGAATTATTTATTGAATGAATTTTATTTATACATATTTAAAATATATTTTGCTGGTTCAAATTTGCATATTCAATTATGTTTAAAATAAATATGAGTTCTTTACAGGCACAGGAAAAATAATGGATGCATATTATTCCGAAATATTTATTTCAATTTATTAAACAAAAGATTGCATTATATTTATTTTAAACTAACATAAAAATGAACAATATATCAAACAAAAAATTCTACATCCACACTTAGGATACTATCGAAACTGTGTCTTTTCTTCAGACAATTTTATTGGGTTTTTTAAAACATACATTAACATTGACATTTCACTTCGATTTTTGGTTCAAAAGTGAAGTGAAGTAATAATGCAATGAAGTAGCCACTGAAAAACGATGATGTACATCATTTTACAGTACATTATATATTAGGAAATTTTTGAAGTTTTTTTTGAGATTTATTCAATTCGCCATAGGCCATTCGCTATAAATTCCTTGTCGGATACAGTAGTGCACTTGCATTTTTTTTTTGTTATTATATACTAAATTTACTAAATTTAGTAATGTCAAAAAAAAACACAAAAAAAAAATTATGCCTTCTATCGTATAATGTGGAACAAAGAAAACTTGAGTTTCTTTTAAAAGTTCTAACAGATTAAATAAAAAACTAAAAATATGAAATAAAAGCACATTTCAATTTATAAACTCATGTTTTGATTTATGTTCAACAGTGTCTTTGTCAGATGACTGTAAAAAAATTATTTTTAGATTTAAAATGCACATTAGAATACAACTTTTTTATACTAAGTTAAGAACACAAAAAGCATAACAAGAACTAATGAGCAATAATAATTTACTGAAAACAAACCTTTCAAATCACAAAACAGTAATTTATTTCATTGTAAATACAATTGCCGTAAATGGTCCTATTTATCCTACAAATAATTCCCTTTCTTATTATTTGTCCCACATTTATCAATAATACAGAAAAGTGGCAATACTAAAATACATTTTGACATTCGAGGTCGGTCTGGTGAATCTCCTTACCCTACCTTATAATTGTATGATGTGTACAATGTAGAAAATATAAAAGTCTTCTTGATTTTGTACTTCTAAAACTCAAGCAGAAATGTAAAATCTATAGAAAAACAATTTAAAATAATGATAAAACTGTATTATTTATGAAAAGTATACCCTTTTTCCAATAGCACATTCTTAAACTAAAAATAGATACTTTTGAAGTGGCTTAATTTTTGCACCGCATAAAAATCGACTTCAAATATACAAAAAGGAGTAAGTTGCAACCACTGTATTTACTAAACGAAAAATTTGATCCGTTTAGTAATATCCTCTTTATAACAAATGCGCCAATATTTTTTTAAATATCCTATTTTTTATAAAATCAATTTTGACCAAGCCTCCCATACAAGCGGCCCCTATGTGCGATGTGCTCATAGCTTGTTTTTATTGTTTTTATTTGATTCAAAATTTTAGTTGATCTATAAGCACATAATAGGTGGCAGATGGGGTGTGGGTGTATTCAGAAGAAATGTTGAGGGGCAAGAAATAATGGGACCAGCTCATACATTTCGCTACTCTAGGGGTCAATTCGGGAGAGATATGAATAATAATCAACACTTTTGTGTTTTTCGCATTGGGACCCAGAGAAGGGTGGCAGATAGGGGGTAGGTATGTTAAAAATAAATATTGTGGACCAGAAATATTGTGGACTAGCTGCTACATTTGACCCGTATAGGGGTCCAGTTACGGACGATATAAACCATTTTCGACATTTATCTCTTTTGTGTTTTTGTAGGAGGACCCCCAAGAGGGTGTCAGGTACGTTGAGAAGAAATATTGGTGGTGAAAAAATAATAGGACCTGGTCATACATTTTACCCCTCTATGGAGCACACCGGGGAGCTATGAATGTTTTTTGTTAATTTTTTTTCTATTTAGGACCTTTTTTAAGCTAGTGCAAAAATTGTAATAAATTGAATTTGAAATTACAAAAACTTGCGAACGAGAAACATTAAATAAAATGAAATGCAGAGAGCGCTCTTCAAGACAGTTGTTTTTGAGGAGAGCAATTTATGAACAAAAACTGTTAAAGAGAAATGAATCAACATATAATGAAAGAGCGTTCATGTTTTTTTTCTTCACGAATGAAGAAAGCAAAGTGAGCCGTTCTTGAATTGAATAATATTGATGAGGAGGAGTGTAATCATGCTTCACTCGAGGGTTTTTCCTAACCCTCACTTCAAGGCATCGAAATGTCTTAAATTTTTTGTGTGTATGTATGTTAAGCAGCGTGGCAATAAAAATACAATACCAAAGCATTCTGTGATTATGCGGTTACTTCTACAGTTCATGAACTAAAGAATGTAGTCAGCTCTTCACGAAAATGAATATGAGCAGGTTTTTTTTTAACTAAAAATTACGTCATATTCATGAAACTTCAAGAGAGCAAACACGAACCCTGCTTCTACTTGCTCTAAATATGCATTTTAACGTAGAAATAATATTTAGTCTTAAGTAGTTCCATTAAATCCAACTTAATATTTTACGCAAATACATGATCAATGCAATTTTATAAAGCTTAGAGATAAACATATGCCATTTCGTAACAGCGCAATATTTATGCCATCCAAGAGAATTCTTAAGAAAACAATCAGAGTTGGCAACTCTGATGGCATGAAATTATCACAAAGCGGTAGTGGTGAAAATAAAAATCCATTTATTATGTGAAAATATGCAAACTTTGCTTGGCGATAAAAAGTAAAATAAGAGCATGCATGTAATTATTTGGGTGTTAAACAGATTCCTGTAACACAACTTAAAGATTAAAACATTAATATACTCAATCCATGCACTATTTTTCTTGTTTCAAAACGAAGTTTCAGCAGAAAAATGCAGAAAAAGAAGAAGAGCGTTCTTTTTTCTTATCTCACCACGAATAGCGGGGGCTTGTGAAAAATTAAATTTTTGAAAAATATTGACAAATACAACAACTGAAGAAATTGGCAAACTTTGAAAGCATATATTAACCAAAATAAGGGGATGCACTGCTTCCATTTGGAAGTGATGGAGAAACATTCCTCATATTACCATTTGGAATCTTATGGGCAGTTTTGAATTGATGTTGTTTCCAATCAGCTTCCTTAGGAATGCATGTGGAAATAGTAGCAATGCGCAAACAACAAAACAATGCAAACTAAAAAAGCATTGTTTCCAAACCGCTTCTTTAAGAATGCATGTAGAAACTTTTGCTTGTTTTGAGACAATGACAATAGAAAATATTAAAGTCATTGTTTCCAAGCCGCTTATTTAAGAATTCATGTGGAAGCTGACCTAGGATAACTGCAAATATATGGCAGATTGAAGCAAAGGCAGCTAAAAAAAATTTTTTTTTAGTTTCGAACTGTAAAATGCTGAATTTCTGCCTTAAATAACGGTAAACCAATCCAATAAAAACATCAAGCTGCGGCGCGACGCGTCTTAATAATATTTAGTGTTGTGATGAACGTCAAACTACAAACGTGAGTAAAGTGATTTAATAAATTAAATTAATTAAATAAAAGTGTAATAACAAGAATTTAAATTAGAACAATAGAAATATAAATTGATAATAATGCCAAAACTAATAGCAGGATTAAGCAAAAGGCATTTTACAAGATTAGTTTTAAGACAAAAAAAGAAAAGAAATGTGAAATTGTGTCAACGGGAGTTTGAAATTAAAGCTATTGAAAAATGTGGCGCCATTTTAGAAGGTCAGGAAGAAGAAGAAGAAGAAGAAGAAGAAGAAGAAGAAAGAGAAGTAGAAGAAGGACAAGATCATAATTGTCATAATGTAAATTCAGTTAGTGAATATTTGATAGAATTTGAAGATTCATATCGCATGATTTGGCAAGCTGGTGTGTGACTTATCGTGCAAGCCGAAGTGCGTCAGATGCTTTGCTGCAAATTTTAAACAAGCGTCAAATAAAAATGCAAAACAACATTGTTGAAAATGAATTTTCTTTGTGTCATTTATACGTTCTTTATAAATAAATAAAATAAAAAAACAAAAATAAAAATTAACGGGTATTGTTTCCACATCAATATTTAAGACAGCGGAGCGGAATGTTTCCACATTCAATTATAAGACAGCAGAGGGGAATGTTTCCACATTAATTTTTAGCACAGGGGAAAGGAATGTTTCCACTTTCGTTTTTCAGACAGCGGAGAGGAATGTTTCCACATTAATTTTAAGTACAAGGGAGAGGAATGTTTCCATGTTCGTTTTTAATCCAGCGGGAAGGAATGCTTCCATCTAATGACATAGTGACCAAAAAAGAAATGGAGTGTCCAACGGAAGGGAATGCTTCCTACACTCCATGGAATGTTTCCTGCTTATATCCGGGAATGTTTCCATTTCCTAGAGGGACAATGTTCGTAACCTTTTGTCCGACTTCAATCAAATTTAGCACATATCGCACAATAAATTCAAAACAGTCAAAACTCAAAATGTACAAATTTTTACTTTTTAATGCGTAGTGATCATATGCTTTGACTGTAATACATCAAATACATTTTGTATACATCTTCTTTCTCTATAGTTTTAAAAAATAAGTTTTCTCTCATAGCTTTGTATGAAGTTCCTTAAAAAGTAACAATTGTTTTTTGCTTTGTATTTAGTGTGCGATATATTTTTTTTTTTTTTTATAATGAGCGAATAGACAAGGGAACATGGTAATTTAATTGTAATCGAGCTCCTTGTACACAATTTGTCTGGCTGCAACTTTTTTTTGCAAGTTTATTCTTGTCGTATTTAATTTGTGTATTTAAATTAAATGCTTTAATTCAGTAAATGTCTACACCATGGCATTGATATTTGGCATAGTGGATAGGGTCTGTTCTTAGCACCATGCAAAAAGTAGGAGGAACTATAATATGGGCGTAACAATTCTCTTTAAAACTGTATATCAGTTTTAAAATTCATTGTTCGAATATGATCATACATCTTAAAAGCTTAAAGGGAAAATTGTTTATTTTTAATTTTCCTGGGCAAGGATATAGCTTTGCGTAAAATGTAAAAAAATAACTGCAATAATAAGGAGATTCAACATATTAAAAACTTTTCAGCAAGTTAAAACTTTTTAAGGATCGTTTTTAAATGTGACAAAATTCAAGTCCTTGACAATTTGGCCTCGAAATTCTGTGAACTTCATATCTAAATGACAAGTGAAAACAAAGGTTAAGTACTGAAGCCTTAGTCCTAAAATTGGAAATTTTATAACCAGAAATATTGACAAAAAATATGTGGTTGAGATTGGATCAAGCTTTCGTTGTGTATTGTGAGTTGTATTATTTTCCATTCATTATATAAACCCTAAATGTTACACCACCCCCAGGCCGCGCCGGGTATTTCAGCCAGTCTATTATAGTTAATCAAGATTATCTAACATTATTTTCAGAGCCTATCAATCCAGCAGACCACATATTTTTTATCTCGTTTTTATAAAAAAAAAAATCTACAAAAATGACACAGTTTTCAAAAATCAAAATATATGTGACTAAAAGTGGTACATCTTATAAAATTCCGCATATAAGGAAAAGAATGCACATAGCTTTAGCCCAATTGGACTGCAAGTTTTTAACCAATCTTTAAAAATGATTGTTTTTCAACACGTTCTGTAGGGGAAAGAAAGGCTATGAAAAAAAGCTGATTATGCATTAATGCACATAATTTATAATAAATAGCTTTACCAAAATCAATATTATTAAAAAAAAAGCATGAAAAACACCACATAAATGGTGGCAACTTACATGATGTGAGAATTATTGCAGGGAGATATTTGCTCAAATGATAATCCATGGCAGAACGCATTATCGTCCCTAGTTATCTGAAATACTATATAAGAGAAAAAAAAATGAATATAATTTTGTCATATAACGTATTGCAGAAAGAAAAATAATTACAATAACACTTAACAGTCATTCTTTATACATATTACTGACACGCTGAACCCTTATTATGATGTGATAGTTAATTATAACACTTTTCAAGATATTACCAAGTTTTTGAAAATTTTTGCCTTCATTAAAGTACTTTTTCGCTGCGGTTTTATTTAAATTTGACTTATTCTGCGTCAAATTTGACATACAAAATAACTTTAAAATATTTCAGCTGCAAACAACTGAAGATTTTTACCATAATTTCAATAAAATTATCTAAATGTCATACAAATGTGGACAACTTACAAGCGGGCGGAGTGGGATATGTGTCATTGTATCCACGTGCGCACGTCCAATTCTGATATTTCGCCTCACATTGGTAATGCACACATGTATCTATTCGAGCTATTCTTCCGCACACAGTTCTGTTTTCAGATTGGCAGTCTGAGAAATCGAAGTCACAAGAAGGTCTTCGAATACGAGGTGCACTTACCTCTAAGAGGTCATCCAAATCTTCTACGGGGCTAGCAAAAAAACCACTAAAGAAACTAAAGAAGTCGCACATGATTGGCATGCATTCAAAAGCTGCAATTAGTTAACGATTTTTAATTAGTTTGATGTTTAGTGAAAAAAATGTAAATGTTTTTATTTACCGATTAAAATGGTAATAGCAAAAATCAACTTCATTTTTTTTCGTTTGTAAGATTTCACACTGATTTTAGCTTTAAAACAAAGAACTGTTTTTGAAGAAAGTTCGGTTAAAAATGTACTTGTACTGCTAGTATGAGCGCTTTTTATACAATCAGAGACTATAGATAGAGACTATGGATTATATAGACCTTGCCTCCGAGTCTCCACTTCAAATATGAAAAAGTCAGAGCATTATGCGACGATTGGTACGGCGAACTGCGAGCTTATGTTGATAGAGTAAAACTACAAATATCTACTCAAAACGGTGGCAGAAAACCTTTTTTTTTATATATTCTTGGCATTGATATTCTGGGGCCGCGCTTATAATGACCGCTTATTATTGAGCCGAGCCGAACCGAAAAAAAACTATTGCGGCAAAAGATATGCATGACTTGCTTACCTCACAGACAGAGCATATAAGCAGATAGACTGGCTTCTATGTTTAAATTTTTTTGCTGGTTTTTGTGTTTGCTACCGGCTTGGTTTTTTTTTGCTGCTTTTTGTTTGATTTCGTGGGTGGATTTCGTCGATAGTCAGACGAAATGATATTTTTACGATTTTATTTATTTTAATTAATGTAGCTATAGAAAAATCGCTGCAACTTCCTTAGTTCTGTTTGGATTAAAATGCACCCAAGGACAAAATTGTATAAAATATTACTATCTTTAAAATGACACAAAAAAAAAAATTATTTTTAAAGTGAAAACTTCTTTAGACGTGTTGAGCACTTTTTGGTAGAGACCAAAACCATACTGTTGGCGATATCATCACGTTGTTAGCGTAACAACAATTATTGCTGTACACCATTCCTTTTTAAGGATTACCTAGCATCGATGAAGCTGAAGACTGAAGCGATTACCGAACCGACTACCGACTACCAGGCCGATTACCAACCTATTATCGAACCAATTACCGATTATCAACTGATCACCGAACCAATTACCGTTTACGGAACTACTTACCGATTACCGAAGCGATTACCGATTACTAGGCCGATTACCAAAGCGATTACCAACCTATTACCGAACCAATTACCGTTTACGGAACTAATTACCGATTACCGAAGCGATAACCAACCTATTGCCGCACCAAATACCGATTACCGAAGCATTTATTAAACGATTACCGAACCAATTACCGATTATCAACTGATCACCGAACCAATTACCGTGTACGGAACTAATTACCGATTACCGAAGCGAACTAATTACCGATTACCGAAGCGATTACCGATTACTAGGCCGATTATCAAAGCGATTACCAACCTATTACCGAACCAATTACCGTTTACGGAACTAATTACCGATTACGGAACTAATTACCGATTACCGAAGCGATAACCAACCTATTGCCGCACCAAATACCGATTACCGAAGCAATTATTAAACGATTATCGAACCAATTACCGATTATCAACTGATCACCGAACCAATTACCGTTTACGGAACTAATTACCGATTACTAGGCCGATTACCAAAGCGATTACCAACCTATTACCGAACCAATTACCGTTTACGGAACTAATTACCGATTACGGAACTAATTACCGATTACCGAAGCGATAACCAACCTATTGCCGCACCAAATACCGATTACCGAAGCATTTATTAAACGATTACCGAACCAATTACCGATTATCAACTGATCACCGAATCAATTACCGTTTACGGAACTAATTACCGATTACCGAAGCGATTACCGATTTCTAGGCCGATTATCAAAGCGATTACCAACCTATTACCAAACCAATTACCGTTTACGGAACTAATTACCGTTTACGGAACTAATTACCGATTACGGAACTAATTACCGATTACCGAAGTGATTACCGATTACTAGGCCGATTATCAAAGCGATTACCAACCTATTACCGAACCAATTACCGTTTACGATACTAATTACCGATTACGGAACTAATTACCGATTACCGAAGCGATAACCAACCTATTGCCGCACCAAATACCGAAGCATTTATTAAACGATTACCGAACCAATTACCGATTATCAACTGACCACCGAACCAATTACCGTTTACGGAACTAATTACCGATTACCGAAGCAATTACCAACCTATTACCGATTATCAAAGCAATTTCTAACCGATTACTGAAGCAATTTCCATCCGATTACCGAAGGGATTACCAATCGATTATCGAAGCACCAAGACATTAAAAAATAGCAGTTTATATATTCAATCTTACTATTATACAAGGTGTTCCGCAATTGAGTGCAAGTATTTATGGAGGTGGAAGGTTATGTCGGGCTAAGAAAAAATCGTATGGGTGGGGGGGGAGTTCAATTTTCACATTCTTAAGAGCTACAGGGTTAATTAATATGTCACGACTTTGCTTCACGTTATTGTTTCTAGCACAAAAACTAAGTTACGGAAAAGTTAGCTTTTTGATAGCTCATTGCAAAGGCAATAAAATCATCTTTTCAACGGTATATCAGTCTACTGTCAGCTTCTGAGTTAATCGGTCATTCGTTTCTCAGTATGTATCAACTAAGATCTCGGTGTGCGATTTGTAATAAATCGACGACTAAAGTTGCAGCTCTTTGCTGCAATGTTTGTAAAAGTATTAATCACAAATCTTGTGCTAATATTGATGACAATCAATTTGACTGCATTAATAATCATCCTAATATTGTGTATAATTGTTTGAACTGTTAAAATAATTCGGCTAATTTTATGGATGTTTTAAAAAAGTTAGTTGATGATGTGAGTGTTATTAAAGCCTTTTTAGGCGTTGAAAAAGCTCAATATGCTCTTAACAAGAACAATATCGTTTTGCCGAACATTGAGTCGTTAACCTCTAGCTCTATTGCTTGCCTAAATGCACACACTGTTGGTAATGTTGTTGTTCCTGATGCTGCTGATGGCAAATTTGTTGTTCCTGCTGCTGCTGTTTCGTCTATTCTGCCTGCAAATTCACCTGCTACGTGCTCATCAGCATCTCCAGCTTCGTTTTCTTCATTGCCTGTTGCTGAATGTTTTGGTGATACGCTCTCTCAACCGGTTTTGAGTGATGTTGAGTTGCCTACCAGGGATGATATTGACTTAGTTGGAAAAGGGCCAGAATTCAAACAAAAATTGGGCCAATTTGACGTTAATAGGGCTTTTAGTTTTAAAAAGTGGCAATGCAATATTGAAGATTTTCTATTTGGTCACACGGTCATGCCATTTTCTCACAAATAGCACACTTTTTAATAATCTCAACAACTCCAGTTAATTTTTGGTAAAAAAAATCGCAATTTCGAATTAACAGTTTTGGGAAATCAAAAAAACTTTAACTTTTTTGTGTTTTATTTCCTTGTGCCGTTTAAGCATAACATGGAAGGAAGTTCTTGTTTGATCACAAAAAACCACACTCTTATTTTAATGATTAAATTAAATCACTCTCCATATTAATAGTGCTTAAGGTGATTCTTTCAAACACATTCTATTTTACGCATTTTTTGTGTCAACATTTTTTTAAGTCTTTCAAAACAATCTTTAGATATAATGTATTTCTGCAAAAAAATTTTAGCAAAAAATTGCAAAGCATTTCCACATAAAACCGCAAATCGGTTATAAAAAAACGAAATGGCCATCTCAGCCCTTGAAAGGACTTTGACCGAGCTTCTTATGATCAATTGTGTTGTGTGTGATGTGAAATGTTTGCACACATATGATCGAGAACTGGACCTACATGTTTTCCGCCGACTCCGAACGGCTTATGTTCTTAAGAAGCTTTTCATGGCAGGTTTTACTCTCTAAGGTTTTCCATTGTCTGCAGAGAGGTGACATCCGAACAGAAAAATTAATTCAATTGAAAAAATTTTCTGTGTCAGATGGAGGATTCGAACCTGGGTTCTCTGGCGTAGGAGTCACACACTCTACCCACTACGCCACGGCCGCCACTCAGAGCGGCAAATCGGTTATATTCACGTTTAAATAGTCTTAGAATGTCAGAAATGAAGCAATCAGTCAGAAGCAATTTAATTTAGACTCTTCTCCGTTTAGACTTGTAAAAAGACAAGTCAATGAAGCGGGACGAAATTGAGTAGAAAAATTCACTCCTGTACAAAAAATATATTGAGGAATGGCTGAATTTAACAAAAAAAATAGTTTCATAAATGACCACAATTTCAGAATAAAGATTTTTGCAAAAAGAAAATTAAGTGAAATTACATCTGATAAGATGGCAAAACAATCGCCAAGAAATAAGTTTGAAATTTGCCATCAAAACTCCATCAGGGTGTAAAGAGATGGTATTGGCCTGATTTTCTTAGCATTGCTATTGAATTGATAACAAAATGGATTAATTTGTATGTATATTAAGGCATTGTCAGGACTACGATGGAGCCTTTAGGGCTCATTCTTTTCATATAACTTGGAAAACAAACTAAATTTGTAGTTGAGATTGCTTAAAAGTATGCTTTTTATACTTTTAATGAGAATATAGACTTTATATAAAAATCACTCATAATTTCTCCATACGAAGTTCGGTTAATTTTCATTTAGAATCCGCCAAAAAAATTATGCGGTTTTGCGCGTTTTTGGGCGAAATTTTTTTTTTTGGTTTGGCTATTTGCCATACGAAAATCACCTAATTTTTTAGGACAAATTTCACTTTTTGTTTTTGAGTAATAGTTCACATTGACTACTAGTGAAATGGTAATTATAACTATTACTATCACTCGATCATCATGTTTTTAAAAAAATTAAATGTTTTTATTTAAAATCGGTCCCAGTCCTGCTATAGTCATATCCTTTGATAATTATGTATGGATAATATTTATTTCTTTCTCCAGATATTTTCATTAATTTAATAAATTCCAGAGAGCTTATTCTTGTCAAGCACTCCGACATCGCAAGATTGCATTTTAGACAATTTTTCCAAAATTTCGGGCATATTTTCGTTTTTATTGGGTGATTTTTTTTTTTTTATCTATATTTTTTTTTTTTTTTGCAAATTTTTAGTTTTAGTGATTTTTAATTTTATTTTTTGCGCGATTTTTCTGTGGACGGTATTTCCTACCTCCAAATTTAAAATTTTGTGGAACGATGGCATGGCACACAAATGTTGTCAACAGACATTAACCATTAAACTTTTCTTGTTAAAAATTGCGATAATTTTAAATTTACCTCAAAAAGGATACATTTTTTCAAAAGGGCCTAAAACGACTAAAAAGGGCCTTGGGACTTTTACAATTAAAAAGGGCTCAAAAAAGCCCTAAAAGCCCCCAAATATCATCCCTGTTGCCTACTGCTAAGTCTACTGTGGCTGCTGTTTCAATCTCGTCGTCTGCGTTGTTGCTGCCCACTGCTGCTAAGCCAGCCTCATCGATTGCTTTATCTCAATCATGCTCTGATGAAAATGCATCTCTAGCTCAAGCTTTGTTGTCTCCATCGCGTGCTGCCGTAAGTTATGCTGATGTGCTCTCTAAACCTGTTTTGAGTGATGTTGAGCTGCCTACTGCTATGTCTACTGCTTCTGCTGCCTCAATCCCATCGTCTGCGATGTTGTCGCCCGCTAATGCTAAACATGTGTCTTCGATTGTTTTATCTCAATCATTCTCGGATGATAATGTTGATATGATTGAAGCTAAGAATAAATCTACAAATTTTAAACGCAAGGTTGTTGTTGGTTTGAACACAAACTGCAATCTTGAAGTTGCTGACAAGAAACGATGGTTGCATCTATCTTCGTTTAAGCCATCGGTTACTGAAAAAAAAAATATTATTGATCACGTTATGTCGCATGCCCATCTTAAAAGATCTCAAATTGCGTGCTATAAGCTAGTTAAAAAAGATGCTCCAAAGAATAAACTTTAAAATAGGTATTTCATCAACTGAATATAACAAAGTATTCAATGCATCGCTTTGGCCCATAAATGTTAAAGTACGACCTTTTTTAAAAGAGTTTTTTCAAAAGGAGGGAGACCCACACCAAGTAGCTTAGATTCAATTGAAAGTTGTCATAATGATAATCTGCGCTTAAAAATTTTTTATCACAATGTCTCTGGCTTGCGAACTAAATCGTCAACTATTTTTGCTGCTTCGTCTCAGTGTGAATTCGATGTGATTGTCTTAACTGAAACTTGGCTAAATGATGATTTCTATGACAATGAATTTTTTGATCAAAATCAATATCAGGTCTTTCGAAAAGATCGCGATGCTGTTAAAACCGGTTGCCAACGTGGCGGAGGTGTCCTGATTGCTGCCAAACGTACGTTGCAAGTCACATTAATCCCTCTGGATATCGCTGATTCACTTTTGGACCAGCTTTGCGTCAGAATTAATGGTATCTTGGATGCTCTTTATGTATGTGTTTCATACATTCCTCCTGCTAGCTCATTTGATTTATATAAATCCCATCTGGATAACATTCGCTTTTTGGAAGCCAAGCATCTTGGTGATTATCAGCTATGTGTTCTTGGAGATTTTAATTTAAGTAAAGTGACTTGGTTTTTTATTAACACTGATATAGGTCTTAACCCCTCAAATGTTAATAGTGATCTTGAAGTTTTTGTCATTGATAGCTTTTTTGATTTAGGTCTTATTCAAATCAATAGTTGTTTTAATAAATTAAATAAAATTCTTGATTTAGTCTACATTAGCAACAATATTAATTTTAGCATATGTGAATCAGTGTTTCCAATATCTGTATCCAATATTCATCATACTGCACTTTCCATTAAGTTAGGTTTTTACTCATTTTTAACACAGAAATCTAATAGTTTTGAATTTAACTTTAAAAATTGTGATTTTGACCTTGTAAATAGCATGATTTGTGACATAAATTGGGACTGTGAGCTTAATGCAAAAAATATTGTAGATGCTTTTAATTTTTTTAAAAAGAAATTGCAAAATATTTGCCTGCACTGTATTCCGCGCATTATAAGGAAATCTTTCAAACTTCCCTGGTATACGCCTGGGTTAATTAAGTTAAAAAATCGCAGAAATAAATTTTATAAGAAGTATCTTGCCACTCAAAGCATTGATTTTTTTCATAAATATTGTCATTTTATGAGAGAATTTAATTTTCTAAATAATTATTTATATAAGCAATATATTCTGAGTGTTGAGACAAATATTATATCAAACCCTAAAGCATTTTGGAGTTACATAAATTCTAAAAGGAAAACATCTAATATTCCTAATTCTATGTTTTATATGAATAAAAATTCTAATTCTGGCCAAGAAACTGTAAATCTTTTTGCTGAATATTTTCAGAATAATTTTGAACCAATTACAGACTACGCTGGGGAATATGATGGTGAATTTTTTCATTCCATTGATTTGGGAGCCTTAACTCTAACTGATCTGGACGTTTTGGATGGTATACGTAATCTGAAACATTCCATGAAGTCAGATATTGATGGGTTTTCCGCTGTTCTTTTAAAAAATTGCTGCCTATCCCTCGTAAATCCGCTTAAATTAATTTTCAATAAATCCCTTGATGCGGGTTTATTTTTATCTGATTGGAAGATTTCATCGATTACACCAATTTTCAAATCTGGCAACAAAAATAATATTGCTAACTATAGGCCTATTTCAAAACTTTCTACATCGTCCAAGCTCTTTGAATATATCGTCAAACAGAAATTATTTTTTGCAGTGAAAAGTTTAATTTCACCGTTTCAACATGGCTTTGTTCCATGTCGCTCGACGGTAACAAACCTGGCTTGCTTTACAGAATATTGCATTTCAGCTTTTGTCTCAGGCTGTCAAGTTGATACAGCTTACACAGATTTTTCTAAAGCGTTCGACAAAGTTTCTCATTCTTTATTGACTAATAAATTGGCGAAACTCGGTCTCCATTCTAAAGTTCTTATATGGTTAAGCTCTTATTTGATTAATAGAAAAAGTTTTGTAAAAATTGAAAATTTCAGCTCCCCTGCGTTTATAGCGACATCTGGTGTTCCGCAAGGAAGTATTTTGGGGCCGTTGTTATTTATATTATTCATCAATGATATAACAAATGTTGTCTTGCACTCTAAATGTTTACTTTTTGCAGATGATCTCAAAATCTTTCTAAAAATTAACAATATGTCGGATTCAGTCTTACTGCAGTCTGACATTAATTCTGTTTATAATTGGTGCGTTAAAAACCGACTATGTCTTAATATTGATAAGTGTGTTTATGCCACGTACTCTAAGTCAAGTAGCCCCAGACCCACCTCTTACGCATTGTCTAACCTTCCGCTAATTTTTGTTAAGGAAGTTAAGGATTTAGGCGTAATGTTCGATGCCAAATTTTCATTTGTAGGCCACTTGGATTACATCATTCCCAAAGCCTATGCTTTATTAGCTTTTCTTCGGCAAAATAGCTCAAATTTCTTAGATGCCTACACTTTAAAAGCAATCTATACTTCTTTAGATCGGTCAAAGTTAGAATACGCTTCTCTCATTTGGAGTCCTTTTTACGATACACATATCAAACGTCTTGAACGCGTACAAAAGAAATTCATTCGTTTTGCCCTTAGAGATCTTCATTTTGAGGATCCTATTCCTTCTTATAATGCGCGTTGTTTACTGATACATTTAAAATCTCTTCAAAATCGACGTACAATTGCATCACTTTTATTCATCTCGGATCTTATATCGGGGGCTATTGATTGTCCCTCGTTGCTCGAACAAATTAATTTTAACGTTCCATCAAGAAGTTTAAGAAATTCTGATCTATTCTATTTAGATACACGCAGAACAAATTATGCTATAAACTCTCCTCTGTACAGAGCATTATCAAACTTTAACTTATTAGCATCTAAGTGTAATGTTGTTTTCTCAGTTCCTAAATTTGCAATGAAGCAATTATTGAATTGTAACTTTTGAAATTTTACTATACTCTAAATTTTTAGTTTTAATTTTATTTTTGTATAATATATTATGCTCTTTTCTCTTATACCATATTATATTTATTTTACCATATTATATTTATTGCTAGTCTGTAAGAACTTTGTTCATTGACTGAATTGAAATAAATAAATAAATAAATAAATAAATAAATAAATAAATAAATAAATAAATAAATATCAACAAACCGCACCGACGCAACCGTTACCAAGCTGTGCTCGTTCAAAGATGAAATCAATCGGTTGAAACTACCAAATTTTAACTTTGAATGTAAATTTCTCAGAATTCTGCGTAATAAATTGTTTTCTAATAAGTATAATTTTTTAGTACAGCCAACTTTTTTATTTTGTAAGATATATTTATGTTTTTGGTGTCATTGAGAAGAAAATTGAATGAATTTTAAAATTGATCTTAAAAAAAATTGAATTTACTACGCGAAATTCTGAGAAATTTGCATTAAAAAAATTGGAATATGGTAGCTTCAATGATTGATTTCATTTTCACACGAGCACAGCTCGGTAACGATTAAGTTGGTGGGGCTTGTTGATATGCCGTTAGAGAGGTGATTTAATTGCCTTTATAATGAGTTATCAAAATAAGTTTTATGTAAGCTACTTTTTCTGCTAGAAACAATAACGTGAATCAAAGTCGTGAAATATTAATTAACCCTGTAGCTCCTAAGAATGTGAAAATCACAAGCCCCCTCCCCCCCCCCCCCCCTCCCATACGATTTTGTGCTCAGCTCGACATAACCTTATAGCTCCGTAAATACCCTATCGGAAATTTCAAAGTGCTTTCTTAAAATGCAAGTAAAAAGGGCTTCACTCTGCCTATGAATAGTGCTTTTGAGAAGTGCTTTGCTCTCGCTACGCATGGAGCTTTAAAAAATCGCTTTGCTTTCACGATTTTTCCTAATTTGACTATTCGTAGTTCGTAAATCTTGTCGTTTCTGTCGAACTAGTTAGATATATTTGTTTTTCTCATCACTACTTGTTATACTCAACACTACTATGCGCGTGAAAGTGTTTTAGCAAAAGCGTGAAAAATAGTGCTGGTTTAGTTTTCATTGGGCAGTAGTAATGTGGCGGGACCCAAATCCTGCGCACATTCCATGTTTAAGGTCTATGGATCGAACCGCCGCTCAAATTAGCCGTCAAACTGACGGATGCCAGTTTGCCGTTGCCCAGGGAACACCACTTGGAGGTTTGAGTCGACTTGAGACGCTTTCGACATGGATAATGCTGGCCTCGCCAGGTTGAGGCAGTCAGACACGTTGCCATGTGAAGGTTCGCCCCCTGTTCCCCATGAGGGAGACCATGCCTCCGATGGATGGACCAGGCTGAGGAAGCCCTAACCGCACTTGGTGTATCCGATTGGAGAAGGCGCGCGCAAAGCAGAGGCGCCTGGCGAGAGCTGATGAGGTCGGTCGAAATCCGGTCACGGGTTGTCACGGCCATCTAAGTAAGTAAGTAAGTGAAAAATAGTGAAAGTTAAAAAAACGTTTATAAACTGTTTTATAGTAATATTTTTATAAAAAAGTAATAAAATGAGTGGGAAGTAGTGCGGTTAATCAAAACGCCATTTTAAAAGATTAGTACGGGCAAAAATATACACCATAAAAAAATGAAGTTGCACTTGCAGGTGCAAACGAAGAAGGCGCAACAGCAGCAGAAAATTGAAGTGGACATAGCAGGGCAGATTATATGCAAAGTGCTGTAGAAAATGAAACACCACAAGTTTTACCAGATTTCAGCCATGGCGATGTGGATTCCATACAAAGTGCGTATAGTGAAAATATAGAATGCGAAAGAACAATACAAATTTCGTCAGTAATTGACATTCAAAAAGAAATTCGGGAATGAGTAGTGTAATTTAAAGTTAGGCGAGAAGCATTTTGCGAATTCTACAAAGAGTGGGCTTAAAAGTGCCCTCTTCAGCAAAAAATTTATTTTTAAGGGCGCAAAATAATACCACTATTTGCACGCGTGAAGTCAGTCCAAGAAACAACTTCCACTATGGACTAGAGGGAAGTATATGTCAGGATTGTCGTTAGCAGAAGATATTGAAATTTTAGAAGTATAAATTGGAATAGACGCATTACCCTTATACAAAAGCTCTGCAATAGCCTTGTGGAATATTTTGGATTCCATATCAAACTGCGGCAATTTCATACCTTTTCGTATTGGAGCATATCTTGGCAACAGGAAACCTGAAGATATTAATGATTTTCTGCTGGACTTATGATTTTGGAGATGGAGAGTATAAGTGAAAGAGGTGCTATCGTCAACGTTAGAAGGGTTTTTATTAAATTGCGTGCATTTGTTTGCGATGCTCCTGCAAGAGCATTTGTTACGGGAATTGTTGTTTATACTTCCGCGACAGGATGCTTTAAACGCTACCAGGAAGCTAGAAACAAAAAACAATCGGCTGACGCATAGTACTGCAGTTGCAGAATTAAGAACAGATTCCGAATTTCGAATTCGAAAAGATAAAAAATATCATTGCAAACGTTTTGTCAATGCCGAACATATTTTGGAAAAAATTGATATTCAAATGATTGCACAGTTCCCTCTAGATGCAATGCATCTCATTGACTTGGGTATAATGATAAAAATGTTGGGTTTAATTTGGAATGGGAAAATGTGCGTATGTAACTGACGTCTGATAAAAAAATTAGAAATAAATAAAAGATTCATGTCGTAAGTCATTCATTCCAAAAGAATTTAATAAAAAGCCTCTTTTTTTTATGATATTTGTAGATGGAAGGCTGTGGAGTTCCATATCACTTTTCGAAACAATAACTAAGCGCTTTTTTTACTCACTTTTTGCAGCGAAAACTAAGCTCTTTTTTAAATCATTTTTCGTAGCAAGAGCAAAGCGCTTTTTAAAAACCATTTTTCGTAGCGAGAATAAAGGTCTTCTTCCTAATGACATGCCAATGTTAAAAAAATTACTATTAAAAACGAGAACAAAGCGCTATTGTGATTTTTTTTAAGTGCTTTGAAAGTAGTTTCGAAGCGCTTTGTTTCCTAAAGGGTAATTAATGTTAATTTCTCTTTTAATAACAAAAAGTTGACACACCAGTTTTTACTGTCCGCAAACAAACGAAAATGCTATATTTCAAACGGTTTTGGTTATCTAAGGCTTAAATTTTGTAAATTATTTTCTATGGTAACTCTTGGCAGTGTCACTAAATATGGGCGTGGTCGAACTATGATTATGTTTCCACGTTGAATTATATTCCATGAAAAAACCAATGTTTGACTAATATTCTATGGTAGAAATGCGTCAAACCAACTAAAAAAAAAAAGAAGCTGTTTCTTAATTGTCGAAAATAAAACATTCCGTACATTTACCTTTTGTGTCAATAAAGTGTATTTGAACAATATTCCACAGTAGAAACGAGTCAAACAGAATGAAAAAAATATCGTGTCAAAGCACGTGCTTCATATAACTTCAAGACATCTTTTAACTCTATTTTAATTGCGAATATTAAACCATTCCAGACACAACACTTGCGTCAATGATTTAAATTTTTTGACAAATATATAACAATAGAAACGCTTAAACGAGCATAGTAAGCCTTTGTCTCAAACAACCTCGTAATAAACTGAGGTAACAAGATGAATTTTAGTTTGAAGGAACTTTGGATGATAACAGCTTATAAAAACTTAAAAAAAATGGGTGCCAATTAATGGCAAGCCATAGTATCCAAGATAGATTTTTTAATATGTTTAAGAGATAACATTGTAAACTGAAAAAACCAACCGCTATACACAGAGAAAAAACATAGTTGCAACAATTATGTTTTGAGAGAATCATAGTATGGTTGAGTTTATGATTGCTATTGCTGTCATGTTCCTAAGGATTGTATTTAGCCTTGATATTTTCATGATCAGGTTACACTCCGTTTATAACGCTCATATCCGGAGTAACTGCTGCCGTGCAAAGCAAAAAACAGTTAACTGTATTTTTCTTGTTTTGAGATAATTAGATTTCATATTCTGAAGAAATTTATACATGTTCAAAAGCCTTAAGGGGGTCTTCTCATTAAGCAACTTTTTTTTCAACTTTTTTTTTGCATTTATTTATAGCTTGGGTAGTTGTGAATATGCCCCTAAAAGGATTTTTAGAAATTCGAAATACTTTAGAAGATACAGCCTTTTTTGTGAAGCAAGGTCTGATGGACAAGAAGGTGATGGAGGTAATAAAACCAGCTTACGAAGCGTTGTCGGCAGATAATTTGCTTGAAAGATGCCTTGGATCTGAAACTCAGAATTCCAATGAGTCCTACAATTCTGTTCTTTGGTCACTTTCGCCCAAACACATCAACTCAGGCGCACGCACCATCGAAGTGGCCAATTTCATTGCAACGAGCCTCTTCAACGACGGTTTTATACCCATACTTAAAATTATGGGTTTGATGGGTATTGCGATTGGCAAAAACGCATACGAATACGCACTATATCGCAATGAAGACAGACTGAACCGATCAGAGACTCGAGCTGCGGCATCATCAAAAGCTGGCAGAACGGCTCGCAGAGCAGAGAGGGCAGCAGAAAGCAGTTTCTACGAAAAAGAGGAAGGTGGCCTGTATGGAGCTGGCATCGCCGACTAATATTTGTAAGTAAAAATTGTCAGCTCTTTAAAACTGCATTTAAACATTTTTGATTTTTTTTTTTTTTCCCAAAAAAATTACTGCAAACTTTAAACGCGTTTATCTCGAACCCACGTTTTTCGAACTGGCGGCCATGATATCTCCAGTTCAACTGAACCGATTTTCATGAAACAAAATGGAATCGACGCAGAATTGTCACCATTCTCGGGTGAACCTCGACCATAATTTTAAAAAATTTTTTACTATTTTTTTTTACACTAAACTACAAAAAAAAAACCCGAAATTGAAATTTTTTTTTTGAATGGCCGCCATTTTGTCAAAAAAAATCACAAAATTAAGCTTGAGATTCACCCGAGAATTACATCTATACTGATTATAACCCCGTTTTTTTTTTTCATTTCAGCCGCCGTGACGACACCTTTTTTTTTCACCACCAACATTCACCAAGTCTCATTACTTTTTGAACAGCCCACGTATCGAGGCAAAAAAAATTTTTTTATTTACTTTGAACCTTTTGTAATACAATAAATAAAAAAAGTTTTCAATTATTCTTTGCGTTTTCAAATAAGAATTTTTTTAAAAAGGGTCCAAAAAACGGGTTTTGAATGAGAAGACCGCCTTTAAATTTTTACATTTATAATACATGCAATAACAATAGAGTTCAGCTACTACAGCTTTATCGCACTTCCTCAGCATTAACCCATCTAAAGCCACGACCCAGTAATCATTGAAAAATATCAATGTTATGAATACCAGTGACCACAAACAAGTTAATGTGGGAAAAATTTACCCACCAATAAATGGGTTGGACTCAGTGACAACACAAGACGTAACAACTAACCATGCGTATACATAGATCTAATTACACTGTGGAACAAATTCAGGTTAGCAAAAGTTAGGTCGATTCTGAGAGTGAGAGGTGAAAATAGAGGCTAAATTAGAAGACCCGTATCGCGGCGTTTGTTTATGTTAGTTCGAATTTCTTTTTTTAATCGACCTTAAAACTTTGCAGTCAAATGCCGATTTTCAGCATATTGTTTATAAGGTTTTTTGTCTATAACTCGTCGACTAATTGATATTTTTTCAATCTGTAACAGCCATATTATTGCTAGAGACCTGAACACTCTACGCACTCTTGCAGCCTATGCTGATGATATTGATATCATTGGCCATAACACACGCGAAGTCAGTGCAGCATTCTCGAAATAAGAAAAAGAGTCGAGTCGCATAGGTCTTGAGTGAACGCAGATAAGACGAAATATATAGTGCCAACAAACAAACAGTACCAGCGTTTATTTTGACAACACCTCCTTCGAAGTTATGAAGTATTTCGTCTAACTGGAAACAAGAACAAACTCTACCAACGATATCAGCATTGAGATTAAACGAAGAATAACTATTGCCAACAGGGGAACAGGGGGCGAACCTTCACATGGCAACGTGTCTGACCGCCTCAATCTGGCGAGGCCAGCATTATCCATGTCGAAATCGTCTCAAGTCGACTCAAACCTCCACGTGGTGTTCCCTGGGCAACGGCAAACTGGCATCCGCAGTTTGACGGCTAATTTGAGCGGTGGGTCGCTCCATAGACCTTAAACATGGAATGTGCGCAGGATTTGGGTCCCGCCACATTACTACTGCCCAATGAAAACTAAACCAGCCTCGGATAAGAACCCCAATTACGTTGACGATCACAGCAAACGAGAAACGGACAATGATTTACGAATATGCACCTGAAATGTCCGGACCTTCTGTAGGGAAGGTGCCATTATCCAACTGGCGGAAGCCCTCAAAACAATAAAAGCTGACATCTCCGCCCTCCAGGAAATGCGATGGAAAGGGCAAGGCTGCTCTAAACAAGCACACTGTGATATCTTCTACAGCTGCCATGCGGAGAGGCGCGATTTTGGATGTGGATTCGTAGTTAGCCGGAAACTACGCCACCTTGTTTCCCGGTTCACACCTGTGAACGAAATAATGGCCACGATCCGCATCAAGGCAAAATTTATCTTCATCAGCCTTATTTGCGCGCACGCCCCGACGGAGAAAAAGGACGAAGCCGTCAAGCACGCTTTCTACGCCAGTCTTGAGGACGTATACGACCACCTTCCGGTCCATGACGTGAAAATAGTCCTTGGCGATTTTAATGCGAAAGTCGGAAGGAAAGGCATCTTTGGCCCCACTGTCGGTCAGTTCAGTCTTCATGAGACCTCCACGAACAACGGTCTAAGACTGATCGACTTCGCCGCAGCGCGAAACATGGTAGTTAGTAGCACCAGATTTAAGCACCTCGACATCCACAAGGCCACCTGGCTGTGCCCGGATCAAAAAATGCGAAACCAACTTAATCAAGTTGTAATCGACGGAAGGCATGCCTCTAGTGTTCTAGATGTGCGTACATTTCGGGGGGTTAACATTGACTTCGACCACTAACTTGTTGCAGCTAAAATTCGCATGCGATGTCGCAATGCGAAGAACATACGCACAGGAATGCAACGAAAGCTAGATGTCGCTAAGCTGCAATTACAACGGACTGCCGAAGCCTACTCCGCTCAACTCTTGGTCAAGCTCAACCAACCAACCTCAGGACCCAAAGATGCCGGTGGACTTTGGGTGCATATATCCCGCTGCATGCGCGCTGCCGCTGAAGAAGTCATTGATTTCCGGCGCCCACAACTTCGGAACCAATGGAACAATCTGGAGTGTCTCATCGCGATAGCAGTAAAAAACGCCGCATATCGAAAAACGCTGCAGTCAGCTGCAACACGAGCCGTGCGAGAAAACTACCGCGAAAAGAGAGGCACCTTTTCAGACGCAAGAAAAGAGAGCAGGAAAAGCGTGAGCGTGAGGAACTATAGGTATACCAGGGCAATAAGGATGCACGAAAATTCTATCAACAGGTTAAGCATCTAACTCAAGGTTTCAAGCCCGGAGCATACACTTGTAGAGACGAAAATGGATATCTGGATAAGGATACACAGTGTGTGCTGAGATTGGGGAGACGGCACTTCTCCAATTTACTTACTGGCGACGATTCCACCAATGCCGCCCATGGAGAGCGCAGTTCAGTGCCACCAATCAACGATGACGGAGTGGAAGTACCACCACCTAGCCATGAAGAGGTTTAAATTGCTATCCAACGACTCAAAAACAATAAAGCAGCGGGTGCTGACGGCCTGTCAGCTGAATTGTTTAAAACCGGCGGCGATGAATTGATAAGGCGCATGCATCAGCTCATCAGCAAAATATGGCTAGCAGAAAGCATGCCCGACGATTGGAATCTCACCGTACTTTGCCCAATACATAAGAAAGGAGACCCAATAATCTGCGCCAACTATCAAGGTATCAGTCTTATTTCCATCGCATATAAGATTCTCTCAAGCGTTATGTGTGGAAGATTAAAGCCGATTACAAAAACCTTGATTGGACCTTATCAGTGTGGCTTTCGACCTGGTAAGTCCACCATAGACCAGATTTTCACGCTACAACAAATCCTGGAGAAAACCCGCGGAAATCAAATTGGCACACATCATCTCTTTGTCGATTTTAAAGCTGCGTTCGATAGCTCAAAAAGGGATTGCCTATACGCAACAATGTCTGAGTTCGGTACACCTGAAAAGTTGATTAGTTGATAATAACACACGTAGCTCCGTCAAGGTAGGAAATGACCTCTCCGAAACCTTCAATACCGAAAGAGTTTTCAGGCAAGGAGATCCACTGTCTTGTGATCTCTTCAACATAATCATTCGTACGAAAGGGCAGTGTGCATCGTAATGGCACCATTTTCTATAAAGGTGTCCAGCTCCTTGCGTACGCTGATGATATTAATATTGTCGGCAGAACCAAGAGAGATGTTACCGCTGCTTTCGCCGCTATCGAAAAGGAATCAGCCAACGTGGGTTTGACGATAAATGAGAGTAAAACAAAGTATATGCTGTCTACAAACAAGGGAGCGCGGCGTCTAGACTCCCACGTTTCATCCGGCAGCTATAACTTTTAAGTAGTCAAGGAGTTCATTTACCTTGGCACTGCCGTTAATACTAAGAACGAAATCAGCCTGGAGATAAAGCTAAGAACAATAATTGCTAATAAGTGCTACTACGGGCTCAGTAAGCAACTAAGTTCCAGAGCCCTCTCTCGATCTACAAAACTAACACTCTACAAGACGCTCGTTCTACCTGTGCTGCTTTATGGCGCTGAGGCATGGGTAGTTTCGCAAACTGACGCAGCCGTTCTGGGGGTGTTCGGGAGAAAAGTTATTCGCAAAATCTTCGGTCCTGTTCGAGTCGGCGATGACTATCGCATCCGAATGAACCACAAGCTGTATGAGCTTTACGAAGACATTGACGTAGTTCGGCGTATAACTGTGTAGCGACTACGCTGGCTGGGTCATGTCCATCATATGGACGTCGAACCTCCAGCGTAAAAAGTGCTCGAGGCGAGGGTCGCTGGTCAACGACGACGAGGGAGACCATGCCTCCGATGGATGGACCAGGCTGAGGAAGCTCTAACCGCACTTGGTGTATCCGATTGGAGAGGCACGCGCAAAGCAGAGGCGCCTGGCGAGAGCTGATGAAGTCGGCCGAAACCCGGACACGGGTTGTTACGGCCACCTAGGTAAGTATGTAAGAAAAATGTTATAAAACTTTTATAACAGATGGAGTCATCTGTGAAGAAATCGCTGGTAACGATAATAGTATATTCACAGACGACTCTCTGATGAATGGCAGAGCCGCGCCAGACGTTTACTCAGAAGAGTTGAGCCTATACTGCGTACTGAGGTAAGGGAGGTTTGTGTCTGTGTACCAGGCGGAAATGCTTGGTGTGGTGCATGCACTGCACCACCTGATAGATGACCGGGTCATTGGCAAGCAAATTGTCATTGCCCTTAACAATCAGTCAGTGATTAGGTGCATGCAGCGTACAGGTGTCACTTCCAGGTTGGCCATAGAGTGTCTTACCAAATTCAATAGGTGCGCTCAGACAAATGAGCTCACACTTATGTGGGTGAGAGAACATTCTGGCATAAAACAGAATGAAAATGCTGATTGTTTAGCAAGAGAAGGATCAGCAGAAGAGTTATGTGGGCCAGGGCCACGTATTGCCATAGGCGACAACATTCGGACTTATTAAGCAATGGACGGACTCGAAACACCGTACAAGGTGGTGGGAAGGAGCTGTTAATTGCAGGCAATCGAAGGCGGCCGTGAAGTGGTCTCGTAGTGAGGCAGCAAAAGTTATCCGTTACAATCGAAGGACTTTAAGCTGGCTTACTGCACTGGTCACAGGACACGATCCCTACATGTACCATCTCAGGAAAATGACTCTGACCGAGGATGATGCGTGTAGATTATGCCTAGAGGAGCCGGAAACAGCAGCACACATTCTGTGCCTGTGTCCGGCGTTGGCAAACATAAGATTGACCATTCTGGGACGTCCATTTATTGGCGAAGCCGAGATTTGTCAGCTGACCTACAAGGATATGCTTGGGGTGACAATGGATGCTTATGTAAGGAGCATGCTCACGTGTGTGGGCTCCAAACAGTAGCATCCTTTGCCCAATGGGGACGAAAAGGGACCCACTGTGGTCCGCTTCGGCCAATCCCCGATTTATTATATACACTGCGCATGCGCTAAAAATGGTATCATGGTAGAATAAAAGAAGGTAGATGCATTTCGGGCTGCGCTCTCTTTCTCATAGCCAAAATTGTCAAAATCAATACAAATCACTTTTTGTTTACGTTTTTCCCATTAAAGCTTTCTCATCGCTTTCAGATTTTCTCTGAGCTGTCAAATTAGTTTTGACAGTAACGGCAGTCTGCCTCTCCGAAATGCATCTACCTCTCTTATTCTACCATGAATGGTATAAAAAACATAAAAAACACTCTTTTCTGTCAGTTTGTTTTTTTTATTGCCTCTGATATTTTAACAGAATAATCTTGAAATGTGTCTAAAATTAAAATATTTATATTCATGTATATACAATTTTTTCAGATAAAATTAATATCCTTATTATAATTGCAATGAAATATTTTTTACGGTCTTGTATACAAATGTGTATAGAAAAAAATATAATAAATGTTTTCAAAATACAAAAATTTTCTTTTCGGAATATATATATTTATATACAGTGGAAGTCAAAATTATTTACACATTGCTAGTATTTCTTGATTTAGCTTTTGCTAAAACTTGCACTATGTTCTTTGCATATTGCAAAGAATGCAACAACAAAAACTTTGTTTAAAAATTATTTCCAACAACAATAAAGTGAGCTCTAAAACACGTAAAAAAATTGAGTAATGTGTATATATTTTTGACTACCTCTTTAAGAATGAAAATTTATTTCATGTATGTAGAATTTTTTGATGGTGTCTACATAAGGTATACAATATTAGAAAAAAAAGTTTTCCAAGAAATTTCCAAGATGTGAAGATTATAAACAATTTGCAGAAGATTGTTTGTAGAAAACTTACCTATAAGACAAATATAAAGAAAGAAATTTATTTTTATTATTTATAGGTATAATTAACTGAAAAAAGGAAAATAATTATGTAAGACAATTTACAGTCGAACTTTATGTTACATTGCACGATGAAACCGATTATTATGTGAAAGTTAAGAGAGAAAATTTTTTTTATTTTTTTATTTTCCATTTAAAGAGTTTTTACTCAAAATAAAACAATAAAAAATCACTTTCTTAATCAAAAACAATTGAATTTATTTTAATTATTATTAATAAATTATAATGACATTAAGGGAAATTTTGCCCAATTTTGATAAGCTTGTAGTTTTGCATTTGAAATGACTTCAAAATGTCGCAGATGCAAATAACTGTAGACTTTTGTCTTCTAAATGTTGAAAACTTACTCAAAATTGCATGATCCTTCTACTCCTTCATTTAAATGTGCACAGAAGGAAGTATATTGAACCACACTCATTATTGCTATATAAAAAAAAAAATTATTATTTTGTTATGCTATATAAATTATTGCAAAAAAAAAAATAGTAATATTAGACAGTTGACAGTCGTTTTTAGGATCAACTACATCAGATTCTGATGTAAAAAATCTTTGTAAATTTCAGATTTATTAAATTTTTATTAATCAGCGTGGATTTTATTATATATACCTAAAAGGACTTCAAAATATCAGATGCAAAAAATTTAAAACTGACAAGATATCATTTAAATGTTCACAACTTACCCGATTCATTTCCATTTTTTATACATTCACAGTTATGACGGTCTATGTCATTTCGACATGCAAAATTTCGACATCTAAAGCCATCAGCTACCAGTCTAAATCCACACGCATGACTCTCATTTTCTGGGCATGATTGTGTACAATTTTCCAAATTTCTTGGTAAACTATATATAAAAAAAAATTTAAATGTTTTCCTACTTTTCTATTTTATTCTTTTAATTTAATTTAACCTGAATTTAAGTACCCGCCAGTACCGAAAGTAACCGATTGCTGCATTCTCATCAGCTACTTTGCTATTTCTTTACAAACTAGCTCCTTTTTGTGACCCAAGGTAATGCATAAAAGGGTCAGTGAATCAACTTTAAGCTTGTACTGCTTAGTATTTATGTTTTTAACGTTTTCATTTTATTAAAACGACCATATAGTTCAAAGTATTATTTTCGAAAAAATATGATAGAGAAGGCATTTCAATTTCGTTATATAAAATGAATAAAATAACTCTGATGAAGAAAGTACAAATAAATTAATTGGAGAAAATACTTTTACAATGTCTACTCTTTTCGTTTCTTTGTCTTTCCGAGTAGCGATAAAGCACTAGTTGACCCTATAGCACTTGTGAATTGGCTAGGGAATGGTAATGCAAAAGGTAGTAATTGACCTCTGCCTATGTCATGTTAACGTAAAATTCGCCAGTTTAATGCAAAGAATGTTGATTGAAGTTAAACTAGTACTGGTTAGCTAAGGGCTAGTGAAATCGATAGCTCTATACTAGTACCATTAACTGCAGATACCCTGTAGGAAAATCAACTAATTTAAAAGTAGTTGAAAAAGTAGTTTTTTGTCAACCACAACTAGTTGAAATTCTGACTTTTTTCCATAGAACGAACTAACATATTTTGATGGTGATGTCCGCTAAATAAGTCAATTGACTTTCGTCTGCATATATTTTGAACTACTTGTTAAACTAGTTAAGTTTAATTATTTTTTAACTACTTTAAAATAAATCAATTGAAAACTAGGTTATATTCCACTTACTGAAGATGAATTTAAAAGCATAAAAAAAATTAAATAAAAAAGTCTTTTGAAAAAAAGATTGAAAGAAGGTCTTTTTTTAAAAATATATACATAAATTCATTACGTGAATGCATAAGACATCGTAAAAAATTAAATAAAAAAAGTCTATTTAGAATTGAAGTGGATGCCGCCTTAATATAATTCAAAGTAGTTCATATACTAGTTTATTTTACATTAGTTTTTTAATTAGTTGCTTTTAAAAACAAGTAAGTTTGTTTCTATAGGGTGCATTCAAAAATGTTACACATTTTACATTCAAATGGAAACCAACGGGTTTGCCATCTTTGTATTTGGGTTTGCTTACATTAATTTTTGTAGCTTTGGAAATGTCGCTGGAGTGGTTAAAACGCCATTCTCTTTGGGTTCTAAATCAGTGATGCTCATACAACAACATAGACATTTTTGCGTCTGTGTTAGAGAGCTTTAAGTTTCTTCACTGAGAGAATTATGTTGTGTAAGTTTTCTGTTGACAGCTCGCCGATGTTTCAATTTCTTATTAAATACAAGTGAAACTTTTAAATTGTTAAGACTTGTATTCTGTAACTAACAATTTAATTTTTTCATCAAGAAATGAACTTATGTTTTCCGTTCGGCGGATTATTGTGTGGCGAGATAAAGGAATGGAATCGAAGTCTTATTGCTTCGCTCCACTTATCCCTTAAACATTCAAAAAATAGTTTGCTGACGTCTTTAAAGAAATCGACATCAAATGAAGGCCGACAGCTAAACTTACGACGTAAGAAGCCCTTAATTTTGACGTACTTAAATCAGCAACAACGGTTGCCTTCTGAGCAGATCTACACCACTGTCTCATTTTTTAAAATGTCGTTTTTTAATTTAGGAAACAATTTTGTTCTCTCTTCTCCGCAATAAAAATCATACACTTCATGTGCTTTATATGCCTTTCTAGAAAAAATTTTCTTGTTTTTACTATTGAAGTGTAGCAAAGTAAACGCTTGCGATTCATTATAAATAAATATTTTATCTGATCACTACAAGAAATCATTTTAAACAATATTAAGTACACGAAAAATATATATTTTTTTTGAGTGCATTAATAAAAATAAGCAACGCAGTCTTCACCGCTTGAAGTGCCAAAGCGAACTGAGATGATTTTTTATGTGCGTGGGCTTTATATACGTGTGAAAGCACAAAAGCTTTTGTACACATTTGTGCGCCTTTGAGAAACAATCAAGGTTGATTTACAAGGTTGTCGCAGGGCTGATCGCACTCTCTTCTCAGTTCCCATAATTGTCAAAACCAGCTAGTTTTGCGAATGGCTACGAAAGAAAAACGGATGATAAAAGAGAGCACTTGCAGAATTTCTATGAGCTGTCAACTTCGATTTGACAATTATGGGTACTCACTCTCTCCCTTGCGACAACCTTATAAATCAACCTTGGCAACAATGTTCTAAGTCCTCACAGAGTTTCGTCGAAAAATTTCGCCTTTAATACTTTACTCTCAGTGGCCCAAAATTCACTGTAGTGCTCAGTCTGCGTGAAACCGATTTTCTTCTGCAAGGGTGGTGAGGCAGGCGACGTGAGGTGCGTGAAATTTAACGCACCGAAAAAGATGTAGTGTGGAGTGACTGACATGTACACATAACCTATGTCGTCATATTTTATTTAGAAGTTCGTAACGGTTCACAGTTCATGTACACAAAACCAAAAGAGGTTTCACGCAGACTGAGCACTACAGTTTATTTTGGGCTACTGACCATGGTAGAATAAATCCAGAAGGAAATAAACCGAGTACTATATAATCTCTTGTATGATTTCATACATTACTTCCGTAGCACTACTTTTGTGAGCAATAACAGAAGTATAATAACCGATATATGCTGAATCTGAGCACACCGTCAGTCAGATCCAGAAAGTAGTAAGTTTAAAGCAGGGGTGCACAAAATTATACCTTCACATTTTTGTGATTGTAACTTTAAAACTTTTGTTTTAAGAGTTTGCACTGAAAAAAAGCACGAGTTTGTTCATTCGTACGATCACAGCATAACGCGAGAATAATAGCTTGTGGTGTTCTATAATGTTGCGAAAAACACATTTGAGCAGAAGAGATGCATGACTTGGTTTGGTTTTATTGCTCCAATGTGTTCTTTAGCTCGACTCAGCAATAAGCGTTCACTATTTTCGCAACCTTAGGGCAACGCAGAATAGAGCGGCCGCATCTTAACAGCAGGATCGTATGATATGCTGTCGTATTCTATAAGGCAACGCAGAGGCGAGCGGCCGCAACCTCTCACAGCATGAAGTTCGTACAGCGACTGATCGTATTATTTTATTCAGTGTAATAAGCTCTCAACTCGATTAAAAACGCTTTTTTAACTGAAAGCTGTCGTATGCATGTGAAAGCTATCCGCCCATGGGCGCCCTTTTGCGTACTCCTGGTGTAAAGTAATGGGAAGTTGTATTACAACTTGAAGCGCTTCGTGCTTCATGGTGTGTAATACAGCATTGATATTGTACGCAACTAATTTCTTTCTGGGAATGAGGGTAGTCGCAAGGCTGAGAGCCGAGCACCATAACTGTCGAAACCAAATTTCTACCATTGAGCGGAGAGTCATTAGAAAGGTGACAGAAAATCATGGTAGAATAAAAGAAGATTGATGCATTTCGCACTGCGCTCTCTTTTTCAAAGTCAAAATTGTCAAAATCAATACAAATCACTTTTTTGTTTACTTTTTTCCAACTCAAGCTTTTTCATGGCTTTTAGATTTTCTATGAGCTCTCAAGTTCGTTTGACAGTTACGGCAGTCTGCCTTTCTCTTATTCTACCATGCAGAAAACGTTACGCTTGATTTGACTCGCTGTATAGTTTTCATACTGCGTGCTATATAAGAAATATAAGAACGGAGTAAGCTCCAAAAAGTTACAAAAACTTCACCTTTTTTATTTGAGCGCTCTCAAAATATAACTTCAAATTTATGTGACCAAAAGTGATCCATCTTATAAAATTCAGTATAAGGATAAGATTGCGCAAAGTTTTAGCACAATTCTCCATCTATAACGAGGTATTTTTTCAACACGTTTTGGGGAGAGGGGGGTAGGCGAAGAAGTTCTCAGAAATAAAACTGATATACTCTTAATTATATGCATTTGAATGCACAAATATAAATTGCCCAAATTCCAAAACGGTAACATTCTGCATGAAAAAATACCCCTTAAAAGGTGGCAACTTACCTGACGGTAGTATTTTTGCATGGCGATACTTGGCCAAATGGTAATCCTTGGCAGTAGTGATCTTCGCTTAATTGTACCCGAAGTCCTATACAAGAGAAAAAAAAAAAAAAAAATGTAGAATTGCATGCAGAAAATAATAACATTAGACACTTAACATTTGTTCCTGCTGTTACTTGTACGCTGAACCCGATTATGATGTAAAAGTCAGTTATAACAGTTTTCAAAATATTGCCAAATTTTTTTAACTTTTTGTCTTTAATTAAAGTGGTTTTTCGCAAAACAAAGCCAAACATTTTCAGCGAACTTTTATAATTATTATTAATATATTAAGTTTGAACTAAAAAAGCTATTGCCCGCTTCTGACGTAATAAAATTTTAATTTATTCAGCCTGGAATTTGGCATATAAAATTACTTCAAAAGGTTTCAGATGCAAATAACTGAAGATTTTAACCATTATTTAACTAAAGTTAACTAAATATCAGTTAAATGCAGACAACTTACTTGTGGGATAAGTAGCACTGTATCTACGTGAGCACGTCCAATTCCGATATTCCGCCTCACATCGGTAACGCACACATGTATTGATTCCAGCTATTCTTCCGCACCGAGTTCTGTTTTCAGATTGACAGTCTGAGAAATCGAAGTCACAAGAACGTCTATGAGGTATATATGCCTCTCTGAGGCGTTCCAATTCATCTACGGGGCTATTAAAAAAACTGCTAAAGATCGTGGTGAAAGACATGATTGGCATGCATTCATAAGCTGCAATTGAGTAAACGATTTTTAATTAGTTTGATGATGATTTGTGAGAAAAAATTTAAATGTTTTTATTTACCGATTAAAATGATAATAGTACAAATTAACTTCATTTTTTTTTTCGTCTTAGCTCAATTTTAGCTTTAAAAGAATGAACTGTTTTTGAAGAAAGTCCAGTTAAAAGTGAAATTGTACTGCTAGTATGAGCGTTTTTATACAATCTGAGACTATAGAAAGAGACTAAAAATTATAAAGACCATGCTTCAGAGTCTTCACTTTAAATATGAAAAAGTGCGAGCATACGGCGAAAGGCACGGCGAACCAGATTGGCACGGCGAACTACAAAGTAGCCATTGACACGGGAAACTACGAGTTTCTGTTGCTAGAATTTGTTGATAGAGTAAAACCTTGTCTTCCACCCAGTGCTCTTCAGAGCTCTCTCGTTTCAAACGTATTCTTACTCTCTCGCGCTTAGTCGCTATTAAGACAGCAGCGACACAACATCGAGAGAGCTTTTTCTGATACTCCACAGTGTTTGAAGATGACAAATGAAGCTATGTATAAAAAATGATTTCAAGCGCTTTTGAAGGATTTAAATGCGTCTTATGTTATGTTTCGTTCCAAAGACATAAGAAATCTAATATGAAGAGGCATTTTGAAATGTTTCATAATTATATTGATGAAACAGATAATATAGAAAAGCAAAGATTTTATAAAAAGAAAAAAGCAATATCTTACGCATAAAATAAAGAATTCGATTTCTGAAATGGAGGAAAACTTGGATGATAGCAATGTAAAAAACAAACAAATTAAATTAAAAATGGCATTATCTAACATAACAGGCTATAATATTGTAAAAAAAATAGTCCTTCCTCAGATGGAGCATTTATAAAAGATATTTGCGTTAAAATTTTGCAAAAAACTTGATAGCAAAGCAGCCATAACTATAACAACGGAGCCTTTATCTCACAATATCATTGTCCGCCGCACTGTACAAATTAGCAAATATATTGGTTCTGAAATTAAAAACAAATTAAACGATTGCAGAGTTTTTTCCATATGCATGGACGAGAGCACGGACATAAATGATCTTTATTAATTGGTGGTTTGCATTCGGTGTATAGACAAATTTTTTCCGATTTAAAGTTCATCTGCTCTAGGCAGCGCAATTCATTAAAGACAGCCAATTTAAAAAATATTTGGACTTACAAGAAATTCTTTCTTTACAAGCTGTAACTTCTTAAACAAGTGAATACGATTTTTAAAACTCTTTTGACTTAGTTACACAAAAAAAAAACCATTGCATAACATTAATATTTTTGAATTTGAATTGATTTTTTTTTTCAATCTATCTAAATGATTGAAGCGAGAGAGTAAAAGAGGGGTCGACTGATGTTATTTAGTCTCCCTCTACTTAGAGCGGGGCAGTGTCAGAGAAAGTGTTCAGCATATCTGCAGCTTCTGCACAAGACGTTGGGTTCAAAGCCTAGGCTAAGAGCGTGTGCTCCTATCAAGCAGTGTCCGGTGAGTACCCCTACCAGAACAGATAGGTTTGGTCTTCCGAGTCCCATTAGGGAGGGGCTGCATCAAGATTTATTAATATAGGTTAAGTCACTTGAGAGAAGCTCGGGCGAACTGTCAGAATGGATGAAAGGAAATCAAGAAAAAAAACCTGAATCTATGCATTTTTTAACGAACAGCTACTTTGACAGTTCGAGCAAAGGCGAAAAAAGAGTGCTTTTCTCTCAAGTGACTTAACCTCTATTAATAAACCTTGGGCTGCATTTGTTGTCCAGCGACTGCAGGTTATTCCACCGCTTATTAAACTGGCGCAGCTCGTTTCGCCTGCATTGAAGTTTAAAGGTGGCTAACGGTATACGATAGCGATGGTGGTATCCCTTTTAGCCAGTTCATCAGCTTTGCAATTGCCTTCTATGTCACGGTGCAAAGGCACCCATATAAGGTGAACCCTGAATTGCTCAGCCATCTCGTTGAGAGATTTGTGGCATGCAGCAAGAAATGTAGAGTTTTGGGTATAGGAGCAAAATGCTTTTAGCGTCGCTTGACTGTTTTAAAAGATATATATACAGCTTTCCCTGAGGTGCTCAGCTGGTTGAAGTGCTGTGTTGCTTCCTTGATGGCCAAGGCCTCCGCTTGGTAAGTGCTGCAGTGATCGGGTAGTCAGAAGGAGGTTTCAATCCCCAGGTCCAGGGAAAATACTCCCCCACCAACCCCAACCACTCGCACTTAGAGTTTAGAGCCGTTGGCAAATACCTTTATGGCCCGCTCCATAAAGTGAGGCCTGCTTTCCCATTTCTGTCGTGTAGGAATGCACACATTGCATTTTTTGACAAAGATTACCTCTGGTGTACAGTAGTCTCTGTTGGAAGGGATAGTTCCGATAGCTCCGAACCAAGATCCTGACTCCAGATGCCTCAGAGCTGTGATATTAGCACCTTCGATGGCAATTAGGTCTAAGGGAGGCATCCGTAGGAGTAGATTGCAAGGCCCCTGTTATGCATAGTTCTGCACTTCTTTGCACTTTGAGAAGCTTGTTTAGTACGGAAGACTTACGATTGGATGGCCAACAGACAATTACTCCATGGTGAGAGAAAGTCCCCATTTCTTGCTTATTGATTTTTTACATGCGAAGAGTGCTATTTTTGCCTTCTTGATGCGTTCCTCAGTGTTCTCGTTTCATAGAAGTTTCCTGTCTAAGATTACTCTGAGAAGTTTGAGGCCATCCTCTTCCATGCGTCGTAGCATCTGGTTGATAGTTACGACCCATTGGAGTGGAAACAGGACCCCTCCCTGACTTCCTTCTTCTCTCACTACCAAGAAACAATTTTATACCGGCACGTATGACAATTGTTTTTCAACTGACACTTTAAATTTTAGACTTAATAAAAGATATGAAATTTATTGATACAGGTGTTTCAGACAATCGAACAATATATATTTTTATTAAAACTATCTTGATTTTTTGTAAACATTGTAATGACGTCACTTAGTTTTACGTATGTTACGGACCAAAAAAGGAGAGAAATATTGGTTTTTCCTCGCATATGGAGCGTCACTGCCGGGCCTAATTGCAAATTTTAACCATCTAGGGAGCCACTCAAACAAGCAAAAAATTTTATCAAGATCGGTTCAGACGTTTAGGATAAGTTCATGTGTATATTTCACATGTACACTGAAAAAATTCTGTTAGGTAAATTTAAGTAACGATTTTTTTTACATTTTCAAAAAAACGATTATTCAAAATGAATAAATTTTATGAAATTTTTATTTATACTGAAGAAAAAATTGTTATGTAAGCAAAATTCCTTCATATTAACTAAAATCTGGTAATTTAATTTGACAAAAATAGTTCGTTACTGTTTAACGAAAAGTTAATTTTAATTATCGTATCATTTAATTTTAATTGTTATTGAAGAAGAATTTTTTAAATTAACAAAAATTCTTCAAACATTAACCATTTTATGCTTACAAAATAAGATCATATAAAAAAATTTAACTCATTGACTTAAAAGAAAAAGTTTGTTAATTAAAAATTGTTAATTTGATGAAATTTATTAAGCATAGTGGAGTCATATTGAAGAAGTTTCTTCTATTTGAATAAAAACATTCTTTAATTTTGTGAGATTGACAAAATTTCTTCAACTTGAATAATTTTTTTAATTGAATATTTCAAATTTTCACACATTTCTTGAAATTGTTTAGATTAAAAAAATTTTATTGATAATAGAGCCCTGCATGAGTATGCTTTTAAGCCTCCCAGAATGGAGGTGTTCATACGTCAGTCAAATGATTGAATCAATCAAAACTTGTTGTTGCTTTCCTATGTAAAAAAAAATCAACTTTATCTCAGAGCGAAAATTAACTCCAAAATCTTCTCTCGTCAGTCAAAATTTTGATTAAGCTTCAAGCCTGCATCAATCAGTCAAAGGGTTGCATTATTTTACTTGTCTGTTTTTTAGTAGGCAATTATATCAAGAAAAGTAGTTAACTGGAAACAAACGTAGTTTTTTGAAGAGAAAACGAGGTAATCTGAAATCCTTGCGAACTTGTTTCTTCAGTTCCTGCCATAATTTCATTAATTCTATTATTTTTTTATGACGTGCATCCGATGGTCATCCAAAAAGGTATAATTTCTGGCGTATTGATTTCCTATTGTGATCAATTTTAATCCTATAATATCAACTATATTTCCGCTATTGTTTTCCATTTTGTAAAATGTCCATGAACAAAACAACTCAATTAAAGAATAACCAAAATAAAGTGATGCACACAGCTCGATATGAATTCACAAAATAGTAGGTAGCAGAAAAGTAACAAATGCCTGCGTCGGAGCTTTAACCAAAAAATCGTGTGTGAGCAAGCGTCAATCAAAATTTTCAGAGAGTACAGATTCAGGTTTTTTTTTTCTTGATTTCCTTTTATCTATTCTGACAGTTTGACCGAGCTTCTCTCAAGTAACTTAACCTATATTAATGAACCTTGGGCCAACGTCAACACTCGTTCACTCAAGCATGTGAGTTCGATCAGACGGACTCAAACTCAAACTGACACAAGAGACGCGTACGCCAGTATTGTGCTGATTTTATTCAACGCTGAACTTTGTTGAATGAGTTGAGGTGAGTAAGAATTCCAGTGAATGATTTAATTAAGCAAAAAGTGAGTTTTGCAGTTCTCTGATGTGTACCTTGTTTTTGCAAATATAGCGGTAATCTATAAGTTTTCTTTGATCTATTACGTTTTCTGCACATAACTATTGCGTAGCCATCTAATTGTGAATTGATTTAAGTTAGTGTGGATCTTGATGTCGTGATTGAATAAGCAAAATGAGCAGTCGTACAGAAATTTCGTTAGATGTTCGAAAAGTTATTATAAACCTTCATGTGCAGCAAAAATCTTATTGCGAAATTGCTGATATAGTGCAGAGGCCCTATACAAGTGTGCAAAACATTATAAAACTTTACATAAATACGGGAAAATTAGAGCGTGAAAGCAGATCTGGACGCCCAAATTAACACCACGACAGGAGCGCACTGTAGTAGCTGCACTAGCCCAAGATTTCAGCTGTAAAATTATGCTATGAAATGCAGCAAAGTTTCAATAAAAACTTCGATCCCCAAACTATACGCAATACTCTACATAGAGCTGGTTTTCATGGACGAGTTCCTCGGCGCAAAACATTTATTTCGACTATTAATAAGAAAAAGAGGCTGGAGCTTGCAAAACTTCATGTACATCAATCGGAATCATTCTGGAACAGTGTAATATTTAGTGATGAATCAAAGTTCAAACTTTTTAGATCATATGGTGCACAAAAAGTTTGGCGGAAACCAAACAATGAGCTCCAAGAAAAAATCGTAATTAAAACAGTCAAGCACAGCGGAGGTAATGTCATGGTGTGGGGGTGTATGGCGTGGGAAATCTTGTATTTATAGATGAAAATAAGTGCCCTTATTTGAATATGTTGAAAGACAATTTATTTCCTAGTGTTGAAAAGTTAGGCATGAATGGGAAGCCATTTTTGTTTCATCAAGATAACGAACCGAAATATGCGTCGTACCTTGTGCAGGAATGGCTTATTTGCCATTTCCAACAGCTCAAAACACCTCCACAGTTGCCAGATATGAATGCTATTGAACATATTTGGCAATTATTGGAGAAAAATTTCGGAGCCATCGCATATCATCAAGAATGGGAAAATATAACACCAGAACAGACATCAAACCTAGTAGGGAGTGTGCAAAGGCGCTTACAGGCAGTTATTCAAGCCAAAGGAGGGCTAACAATATACGTATATTAAATGTATGAAAACCAAAAATAAATTAAAATTTTTTACACATGTGCCTAAACTTTTTTTATGTAAAATTATGACTTTTTTGTTTTTAATAACGTAATACATAAAACAAAAATGAAAAATGAAATATTTTTGCAGTGAATAATGAAAAAACTTTCAAAATTCATATGATGCCATAATATTTTTTTTTTTTTTTTTCGTTAGGTGGAAAAAGTTATTTAGATACAAACTATGAGAATAGCTCTGTGTCTAAACTTATTTGATTCACTGTATTTACAGTTATCTTAGAAACTGGTTTTACTCTTTTCGCATTGGCGTCATTTTTAAATAGTTCCCAAGTGGATTAGTATTAAATGGGCAAGAAACAAAAATTAAAAGAAATTTTGCTGAAGTTAAAGCTCATGAAGGAGCTGATTGATAAATTTGGCTTTTTTGGTAAGTATAATAATAAAATTTAAAAAAAAATTAATATTAAACTATTTTAATCTTGGTTAGAATGTGAAATCGACTCGAATGTGAAATCTATTTTTAAAATTATTTGATGCATATTGGAAGAACTTTTTCAGGCTTATAACTTGTGACAATTTTATTTTTACAATTTTTACACAAGCCAACATATTTACGAAAAACATGATTTTTGGAGATTTTTGCAAAATGGTTTAGCTCACTAGAGGCTTTCGTTATATCCAAAATATTTTGGGAATTGTCATAAAATACATAAAGGTTCATTTTAAGAGGGGTACAAATGGAACTTTTTTTCGCCCATACAAGTCGATTCCCCCTAACTTAATATATATATTATTCAATATATCAATTTTTCCATAAAAACAAAAATTTTTGCAAAATTATTTTTTAATAAAATTAAATTAAACAAATATAACATCTTATTATTATTTCTTTTCAATATTATAAACCACATCTTTTACAGGACACGATTAATTAAGTTATGTAAACGAATATTTCGCTTCAGAGAAAAGTCTATGGATTCACACAAGTGTTATTTAGGTAATCTGTTATAAGCTTAAGTATAAGTTATAAGTAAGGTGTTGTAACCAGTTTGCACACACATTTTATAATTTAGATTGCTTTGTAGGAACAGTTAACGCTGCATTAAATGACGAAATAGAAAATTTTTTGTCAATATTATTAATTTTCAAGAATATTTTGTATACATGAAGAAAAAAATTTAGTCATATTGGAGAATATTTTATCAATATGAGGAATAAATTTAGTCATATTGAAGAATGGCGGCCGTGGCGTAGTGGGTAGAGTGTGTGGCTCATACGCCAGAGAGCCCAGGTTCGAATCCCCCATCCGAGACAGAAAGTTTTTTCAATTGAATTAATTTTTCTGTTCGGTCGTCACCTCTCTGCAGACAATGGCAAACCTCAGAGATTAAAACAAAATGAAATCGCCATTTTTTTTACTTTTCTAAACCTACCACGCCTCCGGCCAATGGCGTTACAAACGGAGTAAGCCAAAACATAATTATAGAAAAAATTGCATGTTTTGGAACAAGACAGTGGCAATCATATAATCATAATTCATAACATGCAACAATTCATAATAACATATCCAAACATTGTTACCTCAGTTTATTACGCAGTTGTTTTAGACAAAAGCTTATGATTTTTGTTGAAGCGTTCTTACCGTGAAATATTTTTCAAATAACTTTTAATTAAAAGAGTTAAGAGATCTCTTACAGTTATAATATTTTGCGCATATGCCTTGACGTAATATTTTTTCACTTCATTTGACGTATTTCAACTGCCAAATGTTTTTGAAATAAGCTGTTATTGACACAGCTGTTATGTGTTTGAAAAGTTTTAGTTTCGACACACAAAAAACAGTAAAAAGATCTCTTATATTGACGCATTTACTTGGTTTGACGCAAGTTTTTTTCATTTCCTTTGACGCATTTCTAATGTGAAATATTTTTCAAATAAGCTTTTATTGGCAAAAGTGTTATCTATGCTTTCTGATTGGGTCTTCCACGAAGGCATAATAAATGATAGTTTTACAACTTTTTTTTTAAGTTAATTTTTTTAATTTCTAAAGCTTAATATAAATTTCATATGGAAAGTTATTATTACTTTACGTTGAGTGTAGAGAATCGAATAGCAATAGCGATATGACTATGATTGACACTTTTTTTAAAATAAAACTCAATTTGCATTTGTTATAAAACTTTTAAGCCGATGTATTACTCGCCGGTGTCCAGGACTCGTCCACAAAAATTTATTACACAGTGCTTAGTTTCAGTGTATTTATTATTAGTATATTTATTATTAAGTCGGAAAGTTTAGAGAAACAAATCGACACCCATCGACAGTCCAATAAGGAATCACCTATACTCCACCATATTTGAATTTGGTATATCTGCAAAATTAATCCGTTTATGCAGGGTGACACTGAGCAACACCAGCAGTGCAGTAAAAATCGGGAAGGACCTCTACCCCCATTTGTTACCAAACGAGGTTTCAGACAAGGTGATTCCCTATCGTGCGACTTTTTTAACCAAATCATGGAGAAGACCATTCGATCTGCTGATCTGAGACAAAGCGGCACCATATTCTACAAGAGTGTTATGCTGCTAGCGTATGCTGATGATATTGATATCATAACACACGCGAAGTCAGTGCAGCATTCTCGAAATTAGAAAAAGAGTCGAGTCGCATGGGTCTTGAGTGAACGCAGATAAGATGAAATATATGGTGCCAACAAACAAACAAACAGTTCCAGCGTTACTGTTGACAACACCTTCTTCGAGGTTGTGAAGGACTTCGTCTACCTGGAAACAAGCACAAACTCCACCAACGATATCAATAGAGAGATAAAATCACGCTCTATAAGTCACCTAATCATGCCCGTCCTGTTATATGCAGCACAAACCTGGACGTTGAGCAGCTCTGATGAAAAGATTTTAGGAGAGTTCGAGAGAAAGATCCTTCGTAAAATCTTCGGATCAATCTGCGTCAATGCCGAGTACCGAATACGTTGGGACGATGAGCTGTATGAGCTATACGCCGGCATCGACATAGTAAAGCGCATAAAAATCGAGCGGCTTCGCTGGCTAGGTCATGTTGACCGGATGGAAGACGACGCTCCAGCGAAGAAAATATTTGATTCGGTACCCAGCGGCGGACAACGCAGAAGAGGACGACCGCATCTCCGTTGGAGGGACCAAGTGGAGGACAACCTGACGAAACTTGGAGCTTCCAACTGGCGCCAGCAAGCGCAAAAAAGAAATGGCTGGCGCAATTTCTTACAACAGGCGGAAACCGACTTACGGTTGTAGGCGCCATCTAAGTAAGTATTGTTATTAAAAAAAAAAAAAAATGGAAAAAAGTGAATTTCGAGTTTTGATAAAGCATTGCTTTTTGATGGAAAAAAAAAAAACATTGGAAACCAAACAATGGCTTGATAAACCTTATCCGGACTCTGCTTCATCGAGACAAATGTTAGAAAAGTGGATTGATTGCTGAATTTAAACGTGGTCGTACCAGCACAAATGATGCAAAGCGCAGTAGACGTCCAAATCAGATTGTTATTCTACAAAAAAAAACCCACAAATTAGTAATGTACGATCGCAAATTGAAGGTGCACGAGCTAGCTGACATTGTAAAGATATCAGATGGTAGTGTTTTTACCATTTTACACGAACATTTGGGTATGCGAAAGCTCTGTGCAAAGTTGGTGCCGCGTGAGCTCACAGTCCACCAAAAAACCCACGAATTGATGCTTCATTCAGAGGAGTGTTTGGCGCTGTTAAACCGCAATAACATCGAATTCTATTGTCGATATGTGACAATGGATGAAACATGGCTTCACTATTACACACCAGAATCCAAAAGACAGTCAGCTGAGTGAACAGCAGTCGACAAACCGGATCCAAGGCGAGCAAAGACCCAACAGTCGGCTTGTAAGCTGATGGCGTCTGTATTTTGGGATGCGAAAGTAATAATATTCATCGACTATCTCCAGAAAGGAACCACCATCAACAGCCATCCACCATCAACTATTACTGTGCACTTTTGGATCGATTGAAGGCTGAAATCGCCAAGAAACGGCCACATTTGCAAAACGAAAAATGTGTTGTTTCGCCAAGACAATGCAGCGTGCCACAAATCGATGAAAACGATGACAAAATTGAATGAATTGGGCTTCGAATTGTTTACCCACCCACCGTATTGTCCAGATTTAGTTGCCAGCGACTTTTTCCTGTTTTCAGATCTCAAGAGAATGCTTGGTGGAAAGAAATTCAAGTCCTATAATGAAGTAATCGCTGAAACTGAGGCCTATTTTGACGAGAAAAGAAGTCGTACTATAAAAGTGGTATCGAAAAGTTGGAAAATCACTATACTCGTTGTATCGCTCTCGAAGGCGAAGGTTTTTTTCTTACTTATTATCCTATGGACTTATTGCATTATCTGTTATTCTTCTGATTAAGAAAAAGTGGGTGTATATACAAAAATTATTCTTTATACGTATATTATACTAACGTTTCATAATCCTCTGAGTAGATGCCAACATGCGTATAGAGCAGGCAGGTCTACGTAGAGTGCTCTTCACGTATTAGTAAGAGTTGATGAAAAGGAGCTGTTTTCAGGAGGTATTGTGATGGCCACACTTATGGGCATCGAGGGTGCTTTCGACAAAATATGCTTTGAAAGGCTGCGGCAAGCCCGGCACCAGCACAGGGCGGTCAACATGCAGAATGGTAGAGTCAAGACTTGAGGTAGAGTAAGTAGAGGATATCCTCAGGGCGGGGTGTTATCGCTAACCCTGTGGAACATAACTGGACTCACTACTGGTTAGACTGGATGAATCGGACATTCCCACGATAGGGTATGCAGATGTCATGACGTTGGTACTCTGTGGCAAGTTCATTGACACCATCTCAGATATCATGAAGGGAGCACTCCGAGTGGTGGAGGAGTAGTGTCGAGAACAAGGCCTTACCGTAAACGCAGGAAAATCAGACAATATTCTTTAGCTATCAGACAATTAGCTGAAATCCTGGATAACACCTGCATAGCAAACTGAACTGGAACGAGCATGTAGAAGATAGGATTCAAAGAGCCAAGAGGGTTCGGTTTCCGTGTAGACGAGTTTGTGGTCTCAAATGGGGGCTAAGCGCAGAGTCTATGAAATGGATCTACACTATGATGTTTAGACCTGTCATCACGTATGATTCGGTGATTTGGTGGACAAAAGTCAGCCAGAAAAACATTAAGAAGAGACTGGACAGAGTCTAACGGCTGGCATGTGTTGGAATAACAGGTGCAATACTCACCACTCCAACAATGGAGCAATGGAGGTTATGTTAGGTATGCTGCCTATGGACTTAGAAATAAAGAAACGGTAGCGCTAACAGCCCTCAGGAAGTTGCGAAATGCTAATTCTGCGGATTTTTTTTTTTCTTGCTTATGAAGCAATTTTTTATGGTTACTCGCCCATTAAAGCAGTGGTCTCGAAGCACGCGGCTACTGCACTGCACGACTTACTTAGTACTTGCTGTATCTCTGTAACTAGTTTTGGAGTCGTAAACTTTGGGTTCACCTTGATTTTACTGATAATAAATCATCGTTCGTCGGCCTGGTTGAAAATTTTGTTTGGCACATTTCTGTCATTATATTTAACACGATTTTCATGAATAAAGCGTTCAATGATGCTGCGGCGGGACTCAAATTTTGCAATTCTGCAATTCTGCTCAATTGACAGGCGGCGACCCATTTCTTCAAAATATGCTTCTATATAGTTACATGTAAAATATTACGCTAAAAATTAACTACAACTGATTACTCATACTTCAAAGAAAACCTAGAAAACGAAAGTCCCGCTACACAGCGCGACGCGCTGACACCAAAGTGAAGATAAGCATCTGCATGAAATAAGCTGTAGCCTGTATTTCTTCTGCGCAAACGGTTTTATCAGCCGTAAGCGTGTCAAAATTAATTTTTGTATACTTTATTCTATTTGTTACGATCAATAAGAGTGCTTTTTTATAACCAATATTAAAAATTTGATCATTTTCTTTTTATTTTTTAAGATAAAGTGGTTAAAGTTTTTCTAAAGTACAGTGTAGATACGAAGAAAAAAAAACTAGTAAGGATGGATAGTTCGGCAGGGTACCGAAGCTAAAATACCCCCACGCGGCCATATTGAAGTTTATTTGAAGTCTTTAGCCACGACATACACGAGGACATTCAGTTTAATATATTAACGAAAGTTTTCCTATTTTGATGACGTCACTTTGTATGGGCTTGGTTTTGATTCGATTTTGCCAAATATCATAGAGATGTTTCATATTATATATCAAAGCTAATGCGCAAAATTTCAAGACATTTCTTTGATTTTTGTGGATTTTTAAGAGATTTTACGTTTAAAATAAAGCCACTTTGTATGGGAAGTGGGCGTGGTTTTTATCCGATTTTGCCATATATATATATAGATGGTTTATATTACATATCAAAGCATATGTGCAAAATTTAAAAACATATCTTTGATTTTTGTAGATTTTTATGAGATTTTACGTTTAAAATAAAGCCAACTTGTATGGGAGGTAGGCGTGGTTTTCATCCAATTTTGCCTAATGTCATAGTGATGTTCTTTATTAAATTTCAAGACATTCCCTTTATTTGAGCAGATTTTTGAGAGATTTTACGATTAAAATAAAGTCACTTTGTATGGGAGGTAGGCGTGGTTTTCATCCGATTTGGCCCATTTTCGAACAAATATTTTAAATTTCTTCGCGATAGCTTTAAAACTACGGCTGTAATCGTGACCACAGACGGCCAGGCAGACGGACACACAGAAATCAACTCAGGAGGTGATGCTGATCAAAAATTTGTCTATGCCTGCCACGCCTCCTTCTTGGCGTTACAAACGAAATGCCAAAGTAAATATACCCCTTACACAGTACGCGTTGGGGTATAAAAATTAAAAATTTAAAAACTTCCCTATCAGCTGTGAAGTCAAGCATAATTAAATGAATTTAAGTTGGTTCAACAAAGTGGTTAAGGGAGTATTCCCGGTTGGCAAAAATTTTTTTCCATTTTTTTTTTTTTTTGCATATTTTTATAGCTTGGATATCTCGAGAATATCGTCCTAAAAGGGTTTTTTGATATTAAAAATACTTTAGGAGATATGGTCTTTTTTGTCCAGCAATGTTTTCGCCAAAATGCGATTTGCTTAATTTGGCTACTTTTTGAATGCAACGGTTTGAAGCAACCACCGATTTTCGTTCAACGCGTTCTTTAGTAGGTAATAACTTGTTTGTATACGCATTTTAAAAATAAATGAATACACATTTTAGAGCTTAGGTATTCGAATGTTGGCAGCGTTTAGTTCACTTTGAATTGAGTTATAAACCGGATGCGCCGAACCGGATATACACCGAATTCAAAATTGATGTTCACTGCTCTTCACTGCCCGACCACTACATACAATTTTTCGTCGTCTTTGTTTGGCAAATCATATTTGATGAACCGGCGCTTGATTTTTGCCATGAGGCTTTTAGGCATTGGGCCAAAAGGCATTAACACGTTTCATGGCCTCATGGATATCGGCTCAACTTTGAAGGCCGACAACTTTTTGAACAGCGCTCGTACTAATGAAAAAAAAAAATTTTATTTTATTTACTATGTTCTTAATACAATAAAAAAAAAACAGAATTTAAATAATTCAGCGTTTTCAAATGAGAAGTTTTTCAAAAAAGGTCCAAAAACAGCCTTCCATCCAGGAATACTCCCTTAAAGACATTTTGAAAACGGCTTATTACTAGCTCTACCTTTTCCCCCTTTTGATCACTATTTTGCTCGTCATCACGCTTCATTGTAATAATCCCGCAAAACGGTGGAAATCCCGCCACCTGGCAGCTCTGCCGCCAGCATTATATCGTTCTTAGAATTTCAATTCAAAGAATATAAGTAAAGACATTTGTAGTTTTACTCTATCAACAAATTCTAGCAACATTAACTCGCAATTCGCCGTGCTTATCTGGTTCACCGTGCCCATCGTCGTATAATACTCTGAATTTTTCATATTGGAAGTGGAGATTCGGAAGCAAGGTATTGCTTTAAAGCAAACATTTACGTCTCTACTCGTTACGGAGCAACTCTTCTATTTGAAGGTTGGGCCATCATTTTAAACCGAGTTTTCTTCAAAGACAGTTTATTGCTTTTAAGCAAAAATTCAGTGTTGTTATAAACGCAAATAAAATGAAGTTGATTTGTGCTGTTATCATTTTAATTGGTAATTTTTTTTGCAAATCATTTAAACAGGGAGTTTAAAGGGGGATTGAAATAACATAACATCAAACCAATTAAAAATCGTTTACTTAATTGCAGCTTTTGAATGCATGCCAATCATGAGCCAACTCAACAGGCTCTTTCGTGGTTTTGGTGGTAGTCCCATAGGGGAAGATGAAGTCACTTCACGAGTTAGTGTATCGCAAAGAAATCGTTGTGCCAGCGATTTCTCAGGCTGCCCTTCTGCTAACAGAAGTGTGTGCGGTAGAATTGCTGGAATCAACACATGTTTAAATTACCGCTGTGATGGAGAATTTCGGAATTGGACGTGCGCACGTAGATACAATGCTACTTATCCCACAAGTAAGTTGTCCACATTTAAGTGATATTTAGGCAATTTTATTCAAAATATGGTTAAATTCTTTAGTTATTTGCATCTGAAACATTTTTATACGTAATTTTATACGTTAAATTTCACGCTGAATAAGTCAAATTTAAATAAATCAGAGGCAGACAATACCATTTTTAGTTCAAACTGAATTTTTTAATAATAATTTAAATGAATTCAATTGTTTTTAGTTAAAGTTCACTGAATGTGTTTGACTCTGTTTTGTGAAAAAACACTTTAATTAAGAAAAATTTTAAAAACCTTGGCAATATCTTAAAATTGTTATAATTAACTGTCACATCCAAATCGGGTTCAGTGTGCAAGTAATATAAGGAACTACTTTAAATGTCAAAAATGTAATTATTTTTCTTTCTGCAAAAAGTTATATGACAATTAAAAATTGCATTTTTTTCTCTTATATAGGACTACGGGTAGAAATGGATGAAAATCACTACTGCCAAGGATTACCATATGGTATAGTACACCCATGCAATAATTCTCAAGTCATGTAAGTTGCCACCACAGTTTAGAATTTTGATTTTGGGACAAGCTACTTATTATTTGTTTTGTGCATTAAAATGCTTATATGTTAATTAAGAGTATGTATCAGAGAACTGCACAAGCCTATTCATTTGCAATTTCAAGTACTTGCCAAATTTATGAATACAAGCGCGCTTGAACTTGATAATTTTCAATCAAGTTGAAGTATACTTGAAGTCGACGTCAGCTTGTTGACACGAAGTAAAAAGAAGCGGCAGCAGTTTTGAAACGTTCGTCATAGAGAGTGAAAAACTTGAATTTGTTCGTGAATTTTCAACTAACTCAACTTACTTGCCTAAGAAAAGTATTGTTAAAGAAAAATTTGTTGGGCACAAGGGTGTATCCAAATAAATAGTTTTAAAAATATTTTGTGAAAAATATGAGCCGCCGATAAGGGTGGTCCTCAAAAATGTTTTCTTCGTGCTTTTTATTTTTTTAATATTTTGTGCTGTAAATCGGGCCAATTATTTGGAATCTGATGTGTTTCCAGGTCCCCTCCTAAAAATGTGCAAAATGGGGTATTGATAGACCCCTCTATTTATGCGTCTCAGAAATGTTTTCCCCCTTTAGAAAGCCCCAAAAAATGTTTAATTTCTACCTATTTTGCTTCCGCTTCGAGATATGTCACTTTATCTATTTTTTTCGAAGAATTTTCGAGAATTTTTCGATATCTTTCGATTTTATGTTGTTCCATATCACGAAGGGAAAGCAAAATAGGTAAAATCTAATCAATTTTTGGGGGTTCCTATTTGAGGAAGCATTTTTGAGACACACAAATAGGTGGTCTATTAGCACCCCATTCGACATATTATTAGGGAGGGACCGAAACACGTGTATGACTTACAGTAGAGAGTTAAACACGCGTTTCAATGTCTCCCCCTTAAAGTGCGCAAAATGGGGGAGTGATAGATCCCTCTATTTGTGTGTCTCAAAAATGCTTCCTCCTATAGTAACCCCCAAAAAATGGTTAGATTTTACCTATTTTGCTTCCTCTTCGAGATATGGAACTTTATAATCTCAGAACAACATCTTCATAACATCAGAAGCCAAATAATTGATCCGACTTAGATTGCAAAAAAGGGGCAAAATCTGTCAAAATCACAAAAAAAAGTATTGTTACGGTCAACCCTAGTGTCCAAACAACTTTTTATATTCTGATATCAGAATCGCAATCAGCGACCCCCAAGACAACAAGCTTTTCCAATTTGAACTATTTGGATACTAGCAAGCTTATAAGCTTTCGCCGAACATATCAATCTTTTCAAGTATTTTCCCGAAAATTTCAAGCGCTTCAAGATTTTGTGCGCAGCAGAGCAGTAAAGCTTGCGATTGATTAGTTTGATACGAAGCTTGCTTTGCTTGGTTTTTTCAAGCTCAAACCAAGTGAAATTTCAAGTACTTAAAAAAGCTTGATTTTTCAAGTACTTGAAGTGGGTTCTGGTATGTATATCAGCATGCCTTGCTTTGCCTTTGCATGAAAAATTCAAAGCTAGTTCAAAGTGAAGTGATAAAAATTATTTTGAGAAACTTACGTTGTCCTACGAAATGATACAATTCCCCTTTTAGTGCTTCTGCTTTCGCTGTTGCTGTTTGATTTACAAAAAGTACAGCAAAGCCAAAACAATTTCATTTTTTGAAGTTTCATAAACCCTGGTCCGTGGTCTAGCAAATTGAGTGTGTGCTTAGACAAGGATTCGCACCATATATATTCTTTAATGCAATGAGCAGTCCGTAGTCTGCAATCCATACACTTCTCTCAATGAATTGTAGTAGGATATTTCAAAAAGTAAAAATACTTTTGCACGAACCCTCCCGTTCGTTTTATGTTGCTGGGGTAGGCTCAGTGAGTAAACCAAGGGTTCAATACAAAAAATTTATTTTTAGTTTTAAAATAATTTTTATTGTGCCTTTTTTTTCTATATTTAATACAATTAATATGATAGGATTATAGATTCTAAATGTACCTATTAAATTTCTTAATAAATTTTGTAAATTTTATTGTATAGTAATTTTCTATAATATACAATTAATTAATTATAATATTATTTAGACTTCTAATATTTACTTATGTGAAGTGAAACAACCCGAGCTAGAAGGGTGTAAACGCCTCCACTATGAAATAACCTGTGCTGTAAGGGTGTAAACGCCTTTACTATGAAAGCCTGAGCTTAAAGGGTATAAACGCCTTTACTATGGGAAACCTGAGCGTAAAGGGTGTAAACGTCTTTACAATGAATACTCTGAGCTTAGGGGTGTAAACGCCTTTACTATGAATACCCTGAGTTTAAAGGGTGTAAACGCCTTTACTATGATAATCTGAGCTTTTACTGTGAGTACCCTTAGCTTAACTGACCTAAGTCTTGATACATGTGCACGTGACTGCGCTTTGTTCAAGACTGTCTTTACTATGCTAGCGCGCCGCTTTTTATTTAAAACGAAACGAAAAACGAAAATGGCCATTTCAGCCCTTGAAAGCAATTTGGCCGAGCTTCTTATGATCAATTGTGTTGTGTGTGATGTGAAATATTTGCACACAACAAGTGATCGAGGACTGGACCTACATGTTTTACGCCGACTCCGAACGGCTTATGTTCCCAAGAAGCTTTTCATGGCATTTTTTTACTCTCTGAGGTTTGCCATTGCCTGCAGAGAGGTGTCGGCCGAACAGAAAAATTATTTCAATAGAAAAAACTTTCTGTGTCGGATGGCGGATTCGAACCTGGGTTCTCTGGCGTAAGAGTCACACACCCTACCCACTACGCCACTTGCCGCCTTTTATTTGCTTGTGTTGTTTTTCTGTTTCGTTGTTCTATTGTTTTGTTTACATGCATGTGTATGCATATATGCGTGTATGTGTGTATTTGTTTATTAACAATATTTTGCTTATAAACTTAATGGCACTAATTAGTTTATGAAATAAAAAGTATATTTTATACAAAAACTCGTATATAATTTCTTATAATATATATACCCTGTCCCGCAATCGACTGCAACTATTTACGGAGCTGAAAGGTTATTTCGAGCTGAGCAAAAAATAGTATGGTAGGGGGAGAGGGGGGATCTATTTTCACATTCTTAGGAGCTACAGGATTAATTGATATTTCACGACTTCGATTCACGTTATTTTTACTAGCAGAAATATTAACCTACATAAAGCTAATTTTGATAACTCATTTCAAAGGCAATGTAATCACCTTCCTAACGGTATATCGACAAACGCCATCAACTTAACCGTTACCGAGCTGTGATCGTGTGAAGATGAAATCAATCGGTTGAAACTACCAAATTTCAACTTTGAGTGGAAATTTCTCAGAATATTGCGTAGTAAATGAATATTTTTTTTTAGATCAATTTTGTAATTTGTTCAATTTTCATTTCAATGACACCAGAAACATAAACATATCTTTAAAAATAAAAAAGTTGGCTGCACTAAAAAAATTATACTTATTAGAACTGAACCTAAGCACAAAATACGCTCATACGAGGGCTGTTTTTATAATTCAGTGAAAAATTTAACAAGAAATGATTTTTACGGCAAAAAACGTTTTATTTTATAATATAGTCTCCTTTTAACTCGATACACTTTGTCCAACTTTCCGTCAATTTTTTGATCCCATCCGAAAAATACGTTTTCGGAAGATCCCCAAAATAGGCCTCTGTTGCGGTGATGATAGACCTCTTCTCTGGTGGTGAATCTCTTTCCGACGAGCCATTTCTTTAGGTTTGGAAACAGTAAATAGTCGCTGGGTGCCAAATCTGGAGAATATGCTGGATGAGGAAGCAATTCGTAATTCAATTCATGGAATTTTGTAAACACGCGCATTGTCTTGAAGGAAGAGCACTTTCTTCCTTGCCAAATCCCCAAAATAGGCCTCTGTTGCGGTGATGATAGACCTCTTCTCTGGTGGTGAATCTCTTTCCGACGAGCCATTTCCTTAGGTTTGGAAATAGTCGCTGGGTGCCAAATCTGGAGAATATGCTGGATGAGGAAGCAATTCGTAATTCAATTCATGGAATTTTGTAAACACGCGCATTGTCTTGATGGAAGAGCACTTTCTTCCTTGCCAAATGGGGGCGTTTCTCTTTCAAAAGCGTCATTGAAACGGTCCAATTCGGCTGCATAGTATTCGCCATTGATCGTTCTTTTCTGTGGAAAGTAATCGTTGTAGATAATACCGCATTCATCCCAAAATACTATGGCCATTACCTTTCCGACCGATAGCATCGTTTTCGCCTTCTTCGGAGCACGTTCAGTCGGTGAAGTCCATTGTTTCGATGTGTAGGGATGGATCTATGTTTTGTCCACGGCTACTAATCGACGGAAAATTCTTCTTATCTATGTTTAACATCGCCAAACACGTCTTTGAATATTTTAGTATTTCCTGACCGAAAAAAATATATAACTGAACTTTTATTTGTCATATTATAGCCATTTTACTTAATTAATGCATTAAAGATTTCTCTGTGTGAAATTTTTGAATGCATCTACTTAAATTCAGGTTAAATAATAAACATTTTTTTTATAGCTTACCAACGCCACAAAACGTGGGACCTTGTAGACAATCCTGCAACGGAGGCGAGGAGCAAGCATGTGGCTTTAGAATGACATCTAATGGCTTTAGATGCCGAAAATTCCCATGTCGAGGTGATTTCGAGCGTTATAACTGCGAACGTCAGCACAATGAAAATGCATCGGGTAAGTGGTCAACATTAAAAAAAAAGATATTTTGAGAATTTTGTTCAAATTATAAAAAGTCTTCAGTTTCTTAAATCTGCAATATTTTGAAGTGCTTTTTCTATTGAAAATTCCACGCTGATTAATAAAAATTTAATAAAACTGAAGTGGACAAAACATTTTTTTTTCATAAGAGTCGGGTTCAGCATGCAATGTTACCTAAAAACGACTGTCAACTGTCTACGTATTGTTCACCTATGGATGTTTTTAAGCAGTGCATATTTGCTGCATTGCTGGTACCAGAAACTACTGAAAATCTAGTACTTTATCCACTGCTTAAAGATAATCAGAGGTGTACAATACGGCCCTTATATAATTATTTTTCTTTTTGCCATAAGTTATACTCGTATATATAGCATAACAAAAAATTATAATTTTTTATTTTTAATTTTTTTATTTTCTTATATAGCAAGAATGGATTTTGTTGAATTTACTTCCTACTGCGAACATTTAAATGAAGGAATAGAAGGATTATGCAATTTTGGGTAAGTTTTCAACATTTAAATGATATTGAGATAGTTTTATTTAAATTATGTCAAAGTATTCAGTTATTTGCATTTGCAACACTCCGCACCTAATAAATAAAAGTTTATTAAATCAAAAGTAGGCAAAATCTTTTTTAGCCCTCATCGGTCCCCGAGGAAATGCATCGAATCGGTCCCATTGTATCAATTTGATACACATTCAAAAAAAAATGTTAAGAAAATCGTTTTAAAAATTAAAAATACTGAGTGTTTTATATTTTTGTAGTTCTATTTTATTGTTTTCAAAAATTTTAAATTTAGAAAATACATTTATAAGTAATGAAAATTTGCCTTTATTAGCGCATTTTTCGCAAATATCATAATGATGATCATTACAAACATAATTCTTACAATTATCACAACGATTTGAATACAAATTTTTATTGTTTTTATATGTAGATATGTAGCAACGGCCGCGTTTCGTAGTTTTTGGCAAATGGGTAATCGCCGGTAGTGCTTCAATATTGAGGTGCTTCGAGGCTGAGATTTCCGCTTTTCTATGTGTTTTTGCACAAGAGCCATTCCAAGCTCCTCAATAAATATTCGACGACGTATATTTTTATTGGTTTTGTTGTTTTTCCAATCCGGAAATAGCGAAATATACGTTATATATGCATTCAATGTACCCACGTCCAACATGTTGCAAAATACTGCCATTGGCCACCGATTTATCTTCCTTTTGCAGGTGTAGGTAGCCACCATCTGGTCCATAGTGTCCACGCCACTCATGGTTTTGTTATAATCCTGAATTAGATTCGGTTTCTTCTCAGCATTTTCACTTATAACGACGGCATTGTGCCATGTACTGAGCAGTGTAACATATCTATAACGCCGAGGCACATACGACAGTAAAATGGCTTGTAATTTGTGGCCATATACAATAACGCTCGAATACACAGGTTTTTTCCTCATATCCAACAATACTGGAGGAATTTCGGTTATATTTTTCCGTATAGTGCCCAGAATAGTCATTCGGCGTTTATGTAACTCTTCAGCCAGTTCATAAGATGTGAAGAAGATGTGAAAATTTATAATTTTAATCTTTGCAGACTTTTTTTGCAGACTTTGCAGAATCTTTTAATCTCTATGCAGACAATGGCAAACCTCAGAGAGTAAAAACTGCCATGAAAAGCTTCTTGAGAACATAAAAGCCAGTTCTCGATCATTTCTGTGCAAACATTTCAAATCACACACAACACAATTGATTATAATAAGCTCGGTCAAAGTCCCTTCAAGGGCTGAGATGGCTATTTCTTTTTTTTTTTATTTTTCGATGTGTGACGAACAAATTTTTGCACGATTTGGTTCACAGAAAACTTTTAAAACCCATTTTTTTTAAATAACAGGTCATTCAATAAGTCCGTAGGATAAGTAAGAAAAAAACAAAATTTTGATAAAACTCGATTATATTATTCAACATAGTTGCCTTCGAGAGCAATAGAACAATTATAGCGATTTCCAACTTTTCGATAACATTTTTATAGTACGATTTCTCTTTCTCGTCAAAATAGGCCTCAGTTTCAGCGATTATTTCATTATTGGACTTGAATTTCTTTCCAGCAAGCATTCTCTTGAGATCTGAAAACAGAAAAAAGTCGCTGGGGGCTAAATCTGGAGAATACGGTGGGTGGATAAGCAATTCGAAGCCCAATTCATTCAATTTTGCCATCGTTTTCATCGATTTGTGACACAGTGCGTTCTCTTGCAAATGTGGCCGTTTCTTTGCGATTCCAGCCTTCAATCGATCCAAAAGTGCACAGTAATAGTCACTGTTGATGGTGGTTCCTTTTTGGAGATAGTCGATGAATATTATTCCTTTCGCATCCCAAAATACAGACGCCATCACCTTACAAGCCGACTGTTGGGTATTTGCTCGCTTTGGATTCGATTTGTCGACTGCTGTTCACTCAGCTGACTGTCTTTTGGATTCTGGTGTGTAATAGTGAAGCCATGTTTCATCCATTGTCACAAATCGACAATAGAATTCGATTTTATTGCGGTTTAATAGCGCCAAACACTCCTCTGAAGCATCAATTCGTTGTTGTTTTTGGTCGACTGTGAGCTCGACACGCGGCACCCACTTTGCACAGAGCTTTCGCATACCCAAATGTTCCTTTAAAATGGTAAAAACACTACCATCTGATATCTTTACAATGTCAGCTAGCTCGTGCACCTTCAAATTTGCGATCGTTCATAGCCAATTTGTGGATTTTTTTGATGTTTTGTGGAATAACAGTCTGATTTGGGCGTCCACTGCGCTCTGCATCATTTGTGCTGGTACGACCACGTTTAAATTCAGCACTCTACTTTTCTACCATTTGTCTCGATGGAGCAGAGTCCGGATAATGTTTATCACGCCATTGTTTGGTTTCCACTGTATTTTTTTTACATCAAAAAGCAATACTTTATCAAAACTCCAAATTAATTTTATTCCATTTTTTTTTTTTTTTTTTCAATAACAATAGTTGCACACAAAATGCTATAACTCACGAATCAATTGTCAGATTGTTGTCAAATTTTTATACGTATCGTTTGAAGGTTGGTACTAAAAATCTAACTATATGAAAAAAATCTAGTAGCGCCATCTATGTGTCATCCTATGGACTTTTTGAACGAACTGTTATATACGCCAATAATAAGCCAATTAATAGGTGTTGCAAAGAACTTAATAGTATCAGCGTTAGCTACTCACCATCCATATCCAAATACTCCTTTAAAAAAAAAAATCTTTACAAGCTCATATTTCCGTACTCATAACCTCCTCTGCCCTATTCTATTGTAATCATTAGTTCCCTAAAGGTTTTCCTTAGACATATAGGTGAAATCATGTCAAGCGGGTAGCCGGCCTAAGCCTACACTGTTAGCCAAAAAAAAAAAAAAAAAAAATAAAAAAATAGGTTAAGCATCGGTTAAGCCTAGAATTAAGATCATACCTTGCTTGGTTAAGAAATAAATAAATAAATAATAATCAGTATCATCGTGCAATGCAACATAAATATCGACTGTAAAATCTCTAATATATTTCATTATTCTCCTTTTTTCAGTAGTTCTGCAAATTGATTATAATGTTAATGTTTATACGGACCAGTGACGTAGCTACGGTTGCTGGAACCTGGTGCAGAAAACAGGATTTGCAACCCCAAAGGAGGGAAGTGATACTTATTTATATTTAAAATATCTATACTAGAAATACAAATTTGTTAATACGCTTAAAATTTTTTATTTTATCTTACTATTATATTTATAAAAATGAAACTTGAAAAATTGGCTTTTTTTTTGCGTTGATCCAAGTAAACTCAAGAACCACTGCACCGATTAAAGTGAAATTTTCACTATTCTTACAATAATTCATTGTAGAGTGTCATTGTAGAGAGCTCAAAATATTCAAATATTAAATAGGCGAGTTGTTTTTGACCAATAATCTGGCATAAATGGAAATTTTTATCATATTTAGGTCTTTTTTGCCATTTCCTGCCTTAACAATAAAAGATATGTGAATATAATGTATGGAGAAATGATAGATCTTTACGATTCCAACAGAAAAGTTCACGGTGACATATACATATCTAGGACAGCTACGAACATAATCAGCTCGCGAGCTTAGAGCTTTTTCAAAAATGTATACGTATATAAATTCTTTCGCTGCAAAAAAGCTTTCAGTCTGCAGGCAGTTTCGAAACAGGCAGGGTTACATCGCTATGTTCACTGGATTTCAAAATAATTACGTCGTGTTTGTACACCGAAAAGAATAAAATAAGGAAACGATGCGTAGTTTTGTTATATTTGTTTACATTTGATGCTTAAGAAACGCAGCGTTCTTTATTCATGTAAGCCATCATTGTTTTCATAGTTTGCAAGTTTTAAAGAGTAAACAAGGCCTTATTAAAAATGCCAAAAAATGTTACGAGGTATATATATTTAATATTTAATATAAATTTTGTTGAAGTTAAATAAAAAAAAAAATAAGGGGAAAGAATAAGGTAAGTACAATTTACAAAAGTATTAAATAATGTTTTGTACTCTTTCGAAATTAATTTTTCAATTGAACTCTTAAATTTTCAAAATATTTGCTTGCCGAAGAGCATCGCATGGTTAGATATTCATCTAGAAGTCCGAAAATCCGAAGAAGAAGGTCGCCTGTTTTGGACATTTTTTGACATATAGTAAAATATTAAGAGGCTTCATGCAAATGGACAAAACTCTTAGAAATGGTATAAGCCGTATAAATATAATAACCTGTCAACATTTTTTATGCTAAATTTTCAATACCATATTCATGAAAAAAATTATAATCAATTCTAAAATATACATGACACAGGCAATATAAATTTTGTAGTGACATTAATTAACTTGTAATTAAGTAATTTATTAATGTAATGTAATGTAACTCTGCATACATATAATAGGTAATTATAAATATAATAATATTTGCAATAATAATATAATTATATATAACTAGCTGAATACCCGGCTTAACTCGGAAGTTGACATAAATAATTTTTGATTTCATTCGTCAATTTAAAAAACTTTTCACAAACTTTAGAAGGAATTTTGTGTGCATCTTTCAAACCGGTAACTTCGGCGAAATGAACAAAATGCAGCTTCAACATCTGAAAATTATGAGAAAAAGTTGGGGAAAATTGAAGTCGCTTGAAATATATTTTCAAGTCTTATATTGTATTCGATAGATTCCACATTTTTGAAAAAAATCAGAGTAAAAACGAATTCTTGGCAATTTGCGACGAAACTGGACAAAAATTAAATAAGCATTGAAAATAGAAATTGAAATGTCAAAACAACGCCAACTTACGACGCAACTGACTTGCGCATGTGTTGATGCTTACTCAAATACCACAAAATTCGGCATCAGCTGTCCTGATTTGCGAAAAAAGAAAGTGGTATATAAATACACATAAAGAAGAAAAAGATATTTATCACCCTTCGCGCTTTGCCACGCCTTACTGTATTTTGTAGTACAGCGCCCTCTGGGGTTCAAGATATAGCAAACTACATAGCGCCAAAAGACTCACCGCACCCGAAAACCACTTATAAAAATCATACTTATCGGATGAGTTGTTTTGAGTTTTTTGCGGTATTTGTACAACAGCGCCCTCTGGTTTTCGAGATAGAAAAAAACAAAAAAGGCCAAAGCCCTTTCCATACTCGATAATCAAATCCTATATATCCAATATACAAATTTCTATCCAAATCCGATGAGAGGTGTTTGAGTGTTTCACAATTTCTTAAGTGATTTGAACTACAGTACCATCTGGTGTTTAAGATAGCGCAGGAAAAAGTGTCCAAGATACCCACCGTATCCAAAAACTCGTATGTAAAAATTTTCACGCAAGTCGGATGTACAGCTTGGAGTTTTTCGAGATTTTTAAAACATTTGTACTGCAGAACAAAATAGATAAGTCATAAAAACTACCGTACCCGAAAACCCCTAAATACAAATTTTCATGTAAATCGTATGAATAGTTTCGGAGATAAGCTATAATAACATAATTCGTGGAACCCGATCACAGCGCCACCTACCGATTCCAATTGCGAATCTGAACCATCCAGGGATCCACTTAAGCACACACAAAAAATTTCATCAGAATCGGTGAAGCCGTTTAGGAACAGCTTAATAACATACACAAGTACAAATTGTATAACAGCTCCCCCAAAGTTTCGAGAAAGAGCAAAAACGATAGCACCAAACCCTTGCCGTACTCGAAAATCGCCATTTACAAATTTTCATCCAAATCGGATAAAGTGCCCTCTCGTGTTCAAAATAGCACAAAAAGATAAGTTCAAAATGCTCACCGTATCGGAAAACCCCTCCTATTTTCCAATTTTCATACAAACCGGATGCACGGTTTAGAAGTTTTTCGAGGTTTTCCAAAATATTCGTTACACAGCGCCCCCTGGTGTTCGAGATAGAACAGAGTAGATAAGTCAAAAAAACTCAGCGTGTTCGAGAACCTCTACATACAAATTTTCATGTAAATCGGATGAACGGTTTCGGAGATAAGCTAAAAAAAAGAATGCCTTGAATCCGATCGCAGTGCCCCCTACCGGTCCAACCTTTTTTACTGGATAAAAAGTAGCCTATATGATGAATATGTATATAAGGAACCTAGATGTCAAGTTTAATTTAAATCCATGCAGTGGTTTTCGCGTGAGGCTTTAAGAGACAGACAGATTCTGAATACTTTTACCTTCGACTTCTGTTGGAACACATAAAGGGTCCTACAAGTTTCACTTATTTAAGAACTGTAGATGGTGTGTTGCATCCCACATATCGCGTGGCATGTGAAGCTTTAGGTCTTCTTGAAAGTGACGACCATTGGAGAAATGCACTGTCTGATGCCACCATCTCTTAAAAAGCTTTCCGACTCAGAGACGTGTTTGCAATAATTAATGCTGATTCTTTGCCAAATGTTCAACGCGTTACAGTTATGGAACGAACAATTTTGCGATGATATTTTGCACAGACATCGCTCACAACAAAATAGTCAGGAAATACCCTACGATGATGATACGTTACTTTTTTACACGAGGGCTTGGCTTCGATTGAGAGTACGATTTACATGCTTGGAAGCCGTTTAAAAGATTTCGGTTTGCCAGAACCCCAAAGAGATAATACCGAAGTGGATATAACTAAGAAGGAACTAAAATTAACTCCACAACAAATAAATGTCTACAAAGTGTAACGAATAATGAAGTATTACAACAAAAATTTTTTTACTGATGACCTTCCTAACCTTCCTAACTAATATAATTCTTGCTAGAGTTCGTCATGTATGAAAAATTGCAATTGCAGTAGCATTGTCCGGAATCGCAGCAACACTTCTAAGTGGCGGTCGAACTACTCACTCAACATTTAAGTTGCGGCTTTCAGTTTTACCATGCAAAACAACACATTCATGCTCAATTCGTAAAAGCGGTGCTATGGCAAAAGTACTCAAAGAAGCATCATTAGTTGTTTGGGATGAATGCACCATGACACACAAGGCCCATATCGATGCTATTAATTGCATGTTAGAAGATGTCAGGTCGTGTGATGGGTGGTTTTGTTTTTTATTCTCTGACGACTTCGCTCAAACACTACCGGTTGTACTTAAAGCCACCCGAGATAATACAGTAAGAGTTATCATGAAGAAATCAAATGTGTGTCAATATGTCAAGAAACTTCAATTGACAACAAATATGGGTGTCCATTTAAGAGAAGATCACGATGCCGCTATATTTGCAGCTCTTTTACTAAAAATAGGAAAAGGAACATTGCTCTGGACAATGGATTGCTTCATATTTCAGATACATTGGGTACATGCGCTTCGAATGAAGTGAATTTATTAATTCATTACATTCATGCGGCCTTCTCCCACATAAACTAACATTTAAAACCAATCTGCCTATTATGTTATTGCGCAATTTAAAACCTCCACAACTTTGTAATGGAACCCAGCAAGTAAAGCAACTTTTACCAAATATTGTAGATAATCTATATTAATAAAAATGATTATCTGTTTGTTTGTTTGTTTGACTTTTATACAAATCTCAACGGCTGAACGGACATCGCTCAAGCTTAAAACGTGTATTACATGCGCCCTATCATAGGTAATTGCATACTTAGTTTTAACCACGCCTTTTTACCGACCGCAAATCAATAAAAATGCAATATTTCCGACTGTTTCGATTGTATAAGACTAATATTTGGTAATTTCGTTTGTATGGTAACTTTCGACAATTGTACCTAGAATGGGTTTCCATTAGAGCCCTGCATGAATATATTCATCAAGTGAATATACCCTGATTCTCTGCTGTAGTAGTCACTGCAAGCAAAGCTGCAAGCGAATAAATGTAAACAACAGAAGGTGTAGCAACAGGTCGTGCAGCGCAAGAGAATAACTTTTTATTTATTCTCTGTTCTCTTTTCATACACTTTTGCACTGTGGTGAGCTTGCGATCTATGCGTTGTTTCAGTTATTTCTCTGAGTACTTAATAAACTACACGAATACGCAGGAATCTGCTGCAGTGACCTGAATAAGACTCAGGTTTGTTGGTTTTTCCCCGCAATAAGCTTTATGTTATTCTAAATGCATAGTCAGTTTGATGTTGGATAGAGGTGCAATCAAAAATAAAAAAATTTTTTTTTTCTAAATTAAGGAAGTTATATTAATGTTCTAAAAATAAATAAATAAAGATAATTATTAAGCTAACTCAGAAAACAAATATTGTAAACGTGTATTATTTATTTTCGCCTTCTAAACTGTACTAATTTAATTAATATGGAAATTGGAAAAGATTTTGCCTACTTTCGATTTATTAAATTCTAACTTATTTAACTTGGAATTTTACATTTGAAATGACTTTAAAATATTGCAGATGCAAACAGCTTTTGACATAATTTGAATACAGTTATCCAAATATCATATAAATGTTGAAAACTTACGCAAAATTGCACGATCCTTCTACTCCTTCTGTTAAATGTTCGCAGGAGGAACTTTGTTGAGTAAAATCCATTATAGCTATATAAGAAATCAAAAAAAAAAAAAAAAATAAAAAAATTATTGCAAAAAGATAAATATGATGTAAAACTATTTTGCCCACTTCACATTTTTATTAAATTTTTATGGAATTTTAAATTTTATATATATAAAAGGACTTTATATACGGACTTTACGTTTTAAATGTTGACAACTTACCCCATTGAGTACTATTTACTCTACATTCGCATTTGTAGCGGTCCAAAGCATTAGGACATGCAAATTTTCGACACTTAAAGCCATCAAGTTTCCTTCTAAATCCACATACATAATTCTCACTTCCTGAGCAGGATTGTGTACAAGTTTCCAAATTACTTGGTGAGCTATTTTTAAAATAATAAAATTTTTATTATTTTTGTATATTATTAGTTTTATTTTATTTGACTTGCATTGAAGTTGATACATTCAAAAATCTTACACAGAACAATCTTTTATGCATGAATTTAGTAAAAAGCAGGTACATAACTGTTATGCAACTTTTTTGGAATTGGTTAAAATTAATGATTAAAATCGGCCAAAATGCATTTAAGTTATAAATAACTGTTATTTTTAAGAAATAATGTTTTTTTTTTTGTTGCCACATGCCGCATGGGACCACCCTAGTGAAAAAAAAATATTTTTCAATGCTAACATCAGATACTAAGTCAGCGACTCCATTATACTACCAGCACATGTATAAAACTTGTAAATTAAGGGAGTGTTCCTGGTTGGCACAAATTTTTGTTCGATTTTCTTTCTTGCATATTTTTATAACTTGGATATTTCGAGAATATGGTCCTAAAAGGGTTTTTTTGAAATTCAAAATACTTTAAGAGATATGGCGTTTTTTGTTCTGCAATGTTTTAGCCAAAATGCGATTTGCTTAATTTGGCTACTTTTTGCATGCAACCACCGAATTTCGTTCAACGCGTTCTTTAGTAGGTAATAACTTGTTTGTATACGCATTTTAAAAATAAATGAATACACATTTTAGAGCTTAGGTATTCGAATGTTGGCAGCGTTTAGTTCACTTTGAATTGAGTTATAAGCCGGATGCGCGCGCGCATACAGTTTTGATAAAAATTTTTGTTTGTGCTAAAGACAATGGATAGAAAAAGTAATAGAAATAAAAATAAAAGAAACACTGGTAGCAATCGAAAAACTTGTGCCTTGAAACGCCAGTTTCGTGGTAACCAACAGGAAAGAGACGAGGACACCGAGTTCACAAGCACATCGGCAAAAAAATTTAAAAATAATGAAAACGAAGATATAAGTATTGACAACAAAACGGAGAATTGCATTTTGGAGTCTTATACAGTTTTCTCGGCACTTGCTAATCTGGTGATATGTGCCAAATGTGAAGGAAAAATAGAGTTTAAAAAAAGCATCGCCGTATGGAATTGGTTTCAAAATTGGCACTACATACATTTTTACGTCAATGTCTTCATAGAGCTCATACAGCTCGTGGTTCATACGGATGCGATAGTCATCGCCGACTCGAACAGGACCGAAGATTTTGCGAAGAACTTTTCTCTCGAACACCCCCAGAGCGGCTGCGTCAGTTTGCGAAACTACCCATGCTTCAGCGCCATAAAGCAGCACAGGTAGAACGAGCGTCTTGTAGAGTGTTAGTTTTGTCGATCGAGAGAGGGCCTGGAACTTAGTTGCTTACTGAGCCCGTAGTAGCACCTATTAGCAATTATTGTTCTTCGCTTTATCTCCAGGCTGATTTCGTTGTTGGTATTAATGGCGGTGCCAAGGTAAACGAACTCCTTGACTACTTCAAAGTTATAGCTGCCGGATGAAACGTGGGAGTCTAAACGCCGCGCTCCCTTGTTTGAAGACAGCATATACTTTGTTTTACCCTCATTTATCGTCAAACCCACTTTGGCTGATTCCTTTTCGATAGCGGCGAAAGCAGCGGTAACATCTCTCTTGGTTCTGCTGACAATATCAATATCATCAGCGTACGCAAGGAGCTGGACACCTTTGTAGAAAATGGTGCCATTACGATGCACACCGGCCTTTCATACGATTCCCTCCATGATGATGTTGAAGGGATCGCAAGACAGTGAATCGCCTTGCCTGAAACCTCTTTCGGTATTAAAGGTTTCGGAGAGGTCATTTCCTACCTTGACGGAGCTGCGTGTGTTGCTCAACATCATTCTGCAAAGTCTAATCAACTTTGCAGGTATACCGAAAAACTCTGACATTCTCGGGCTATCGAACGCAGCTTTAAAATCGACAAAGAGATGATGTGTGTCAATTTGATTTTCGTGGGTTTCTCCAGCGTGTCGTAGCGTGAAAATCTGGTCTATGGTGGACTTACCAGGTTGAAAGCCACACTGATAAGGTCCAATCAGTGTTTTTGTAATCGGCTTTAATCTTTCACACAGTACGCTTGAGAGAACCTAATATGCGATGGAAATAAGACTGATACGTCTATATCTGGCACAGATTGTTGGGTCTCCTTTCTTAAGTATAGGGCACAGTACGCTGAGGTTCCAATCATCGGGCATGCTTTCTGCTAGCCATATTATGCTGATGAGCTGATGCATGCGCCTTATCAATTCATCGCCACCGGTTTTAAACAATTCAGCTGACAGGCCGTCAGCACCAGCTGCTTTATTGTTTTTGAGTCGTTGGATAGCAACTCGAACCTCATCACGGCTAGGTACTGATACTTCCACTCCGTCATCGTCGGTTGCTGGCACTGAACTGCGCTCTCCATCGGCGGCATTGGTGGAATCGTCGCCAGTAAGTAAATTGGAGAAGTGCTGTCTCCACAATCTAAGCACACACTGTGTATCCGTTTTCAGATCTCCATTTTCGTCTCTACAAGTGAATGTTCCGGGCTTGAAACCTTGGATTCGACGCTTAACCTGTTGATAGAATTTTTATGCATCTGGTATACCTCTAGCTCCTCACGCTCACGCTTTTCCTGCACTCTTTTCTTGCGTCTGAAAAGGCGCCTCTCTTTTCGCGGTAGTTTTCTCGCACGGCTGGTGTTGCAGCTGACTGCAGCGTTTTTCTATATGCGGCGTTTTTTACTGCTGTCGCGATGAGACACTCCTGATCGTACCATTGGTTCCGAGGTTGCGAGTGCCGGAAACCAATGACTTCTTCAGCGGCGTCGTCGGGTCCAGAGGTTGGTTGGTTGAGCTTAACCGAGAGTTGAGTAGAGTCCGTTGTAATTGCAGCTTAGCGACATCTAGCTTTATTTGCATTCCCGTCCGTATGTTCTTCGCAATGCATAATGCGGATTGCATTGCATGCGGATCTTGACTGCAACAAGATAATGGTCGAAGTAAATTTTGATCCCCCGAAATGTACGCACATCTAGACCACTAGAGGCATGCCTTCCGTCGATTACAGCATGATCAATTTGGTTTCGGGTTTTTTGATCCGGGGAAAGCCAGGTGGCCTGGTGGATGTCGAGGTGCTTAAATCTGGTGCTACTAACTACAAAGTTTCGTACCGCGGCGAAGTCGATCAGTCTTACACCGTTGTTCGTGGAGGTCTCATGAAGACTGAACTGACCGACAGTGGGGCCAAAGATGCCTTCCCTTCCGACTCTCGTATTAAAATCGCCGAGGACTATTTTCACGTCACGGGCCGGAAGGTGGTCGTACAGGTCCTCAAGACTAGCGTAGAAAGCGTCCTTGACGGCTTCGTCCTTTTCCTCCGTCGGGGCGTGCGCGCAAATAAAGCTGATGTAGAAATATTTTGTCTTGATGCGGATCGTGGCCAATCTTTCGTTCACTGGCGTGAACCGGGAAACAAGGTGGCGTTTCCGATTCCGGCTAACGACGAATCCACATCCGGATTCGCTCTTCTCCGCATGGCAGCTGTAGTAGATATCGCATTGTGCTTGTTTAGAGCAGCCTTGTCCTTTAGTTTTCATTGGGCAGTAGTAATGTGGCGGGACCCAAGCCCTGCGCACATTACATGTTTAAGGTCTATGGAGCGACCCGCCGCTCAAATTAGCCGTCAAACTGACGGATGCCAGTTTGCCGTTGCCTAGGGAACACCACTTGGAGGTTTGAGTCGACTTGAGACGATTTCGACATGAGACAAAAACGGCAACAAAATATGCAGGCAAGCACAACCATATGATGTATGAACAAAAATATAGTGTCCCAATAAGAGTGCGCGATTTAAATTTTTTGGCATTTTTTGAAAAATATTCTGAATCGGAACATATCTACTTGACAATCCAAAAAAAAAATACACGCTTATTGAGATACTCTTTATTTTGTTTTGTTTCAACAACGCCGATCGAATGTTTCCGAGAAGATATGAAAGAAAAAGCAAAAACAACCAGACAGCTCTGTTGAAGCTTTTGACTTCTTTTTCATTCTCGCATTCTACTTTCCACTTCGTATAAACCAGAGCTTTCAAATGATATAAGTTTCATTAGAAAATGTGTTGTCTTTAAAAGTAGGTAAAAAGGGAGTTAAACTTTGTGTTCAGGGAATAATATATAGATTCTAACACTGCAATGTATCATTTTGTACGTAATAGTATCCATAACAAAAGAAAAAGTAAAAACGAAAAAATTTCTGAGGTTTGCTTATTCCGTGTTTATACTAGGCGAACATGTTTGCTGAGCTTTTTTGTTCTTAGTCTTTAGCGCATAAAATAAGAAATAAGCTTTTCTCTCATGCTCTTAAAAACTGACAACAAAAAAGCTCACCAAACATGTTTGCCTAGCATAACCACGGCACTATAAGCTCCAATTCTTGCTTTTAATTCTTAAATAATGTAGAAGAGGTCTATCAGTCTTGCTGACTAAATAAGTGTGCCCAAAAAGAGGAAAGAAAAAGCAACATCAACCACACAGCTGTATTGAAGCTGTTTTCTTTCTCTCTCACGCCTTCTGCTCAACCAAAGCAACGTTGTGCAGCAACAGCAAAATTGTGTGTCATTCGGTCTGTTTCCGTACTCGATTGTGTTAGCTTGCAATGTGCTAGAACGTGTGTCCGTACTTTTTCTAGCTAGAAGAACAAGCATAAAACCGCTCTCTCGAGCTCGAAAGTTGCTACAAGGAATTTGTTTCAGCTACATAAAAACCATGGCAGAATTATAAGGTAAGGTCATCACGGAGAGGAATGGAGTAGAAAGCAGAATAAAGCGAGATAGATGTCAAAATTAGCTGTTTATCGCGAATTTCTTTATGGTCACGTTTCGCAGTTGTTTTTAGGTTAAAACTGTTACAGGTTTTTTTTGCAATTTTAAGACTTCTTTCACATTTTATAGTTTTTATTACACTTTTTAATAAAAATAATAATAAATTTTAATATTTATTTTTAATATTTTTAATATTCTTTTTAATATTTTATATAATATTTTCACTCAAATTAGCACAAATTTAACACCCGCGACCGCACTGTTTGCAACTTGGAAACATAAAATATTTTCTTCATTTGCAATTTCTACGAAATTCGTCGTTTTGACATTAATGTTGCTTCTCATTATCCACTCTTCGTTGACGCGTGAGAGCAGTTAGTATCATGGGCATACCTTATCATTGTATCATGCATAAAAACAAGCATCAAAAACAATAAGCATCAAGAAGAACAAGCAAATGTCAATTTGTCGTTCGTTGTTTGCTTATGTTGTGCGATAAAAAATAAATTTACATATTGTTAAATATCAATTAAAATCAATACATATAAATAAATATAAAATATCAAGTTAAAATTGGCGCTGTTTACGTTTGATAGGCAATCAGCTGTTTTCGTGCTTGAAACTAGCTAGAAGTGGTTTTCGTACTTTTGACACTATTCTCAAATTTAATTTTACTCTCCCATCTCGAACTTTACTTGACTTTTAATCGAAAATGTGTACGGAAACAGACCTATTCTTTATTGTTTTATATGGGGAAAAAAGCGTTTTTAATTTTTACTTATTTCAATGACAAAACATTTGAATAAAAATTATATTGTGCACCTGTGGGTATGAACGAGAGCTTTCAAATGATATAAGTTTCATCCGAATCTGTTGTCATTAAGGTGGGTAAAAAGGGAGTTAAAGATTTTTGTTTGCGTATTAATATATAAGATACAAGTCTTAAGATCACACGTTTTTAACGAATGCGAAAACCCGCCTTGTTCTTCCCCGTTCCCCCTCAAGCATCACCCAAGCTGTCACATACAGATCCTCCGTATGTGTTTTCATTGAAAATTCATCGTTTGCTTATTTTTTGGTCACTTTTAGAAAAACTACTTGATAAAATATAACCTTTATAAACTGTTTCGAGAGTTTGTTTCTGTAACTTATTAATTATCATAACATGTTTACAATGCAATCAAAAAATTCACTTTCATTGCGACACGCTCTATTTTGTTTTGTCTCAGCAACGCGGATCGAGTGTGTCTGAGAAGATGGAAAAGAAAAATTTAAAACAACCACACAGCTCTGTTAAAGCATATGTATGTCTTTTTTTTACTCTCGCAATCTACTCTCCCATACCAAAGCTGTACAATAGAGCTGTATAGCTTTGCAAGATATTTTGTTATTGCTTCTTTTATATGGGTGTAAAAGGTGTTTTTAATTTTTTTAATTTTTACCTATCTTAATGACAAAACATTTGAATAAAACCTTTATTGTGCACTTGGTATGAACGAGAGCTTTCAAATAATATAAGTTTCATCTAAATCTGTTGCCTATAAATTGAGAAAAAGGGGGTTAAAGATTTGTGTTAGCGTATTAATATACAGAGTGTCCCGCATTTGAGTGCAACTTTTCACGGAGCTGAAAGGTTATGTCGAGCTGAGCAAAAAATCGTATGGGAGGGGTGGTGGGGGCTGTCTATTTTCACATTCTTAGGAGCTACAGGGTTAATTAATATTTCACGACTTTGGTTTACGTTATTGTTTCTAGCAGAAAAACTAACTTACATAAAACTTATTTCGATAGCCCATTATAAAGGCAATGAAATCACCTCTATAACGGTATATCAACAAGCCCCACCAACTTAACCGTTACTGAGCTGTGATCGTGTGAAGATGAAATAAATCGTTTGAAACTACTAAATTTCAACTTTGAGTGCAAATTTCTCAGAATTTTGCGTAATAAATGAAATTTTTTTTTGGATCAATTTTGTAATTTATTCAATTTTCTTTTCAATGACACCAAAAACATAAGCATATCTTTCAAAATAAAAACGTTGGCTGTACTAAAAAACTTACACTTATGAGAAAATAATAAAAAAGAAAGACATTACAGTTAGTTGTGCAGAGTAGATAATATCATTATTTCTAATAGGTATAATTTTTTCAGTACATCCAACTATTTTATTTTTCAAGATATGTTTATGTTTTTGGTATCATTGAAAAGAAAATTGAATAAAGTACAAAATTAATGCTAAAAGAAAATAACATTTATTACGCGAAATTCTGAGAAATTTGCACTCAAAATTGAAATTTGGTAGTTTCAATCGATTGATTTCATCTTCACACGAGCACAGCTCGGTAACACGGTTAAGTTGGTGGGGTTTGTTGATATGCCGTTAGAAATGTGATTTTATTGTCTTTATAATGAGCTTTCAAAATAAGTTTTATGTAAGTTAGTTTTTCTACTAGAAACAATAACGTAAACCAAAGTCGTGAAATATAAGTTAACCCTGTAGCTCCTTAGAATGTGAAAATAGACCCCTTCCTCCCCACCCCCACCCCCGCCCCCTCCCCCACCAAACAAAATTGCGGGACACCCTGTATAAAGATAATTTTTAATGTTAAAACTATTCTTATTACATATCTTTCTACCTATGCCCACCCGTTATGTTCCTATATAATAAAGAAGCTGTATATCTGGCATTACTCGGGCTTTGAAATAAATAATTTTTGAACTCATTGGTCGATTTAAAAAAATTTTTCTTCACGAACTTTAGAAGGAATGTTATGTATATCTTTTGAAAATGGTAACTTCGGTGGAATAAGCAAAATTATAACTACAATCTCTGAGATTATTAGAAGAAGTAAGGAAAGGAAAACCGTGATTTGCGTATACTTCCAAAAGTGTATTTGCAATTTTTATATTCTATTCGATAGATTGAACATTTTTGAAAAAAAAATTTTTATATTCTGTTCGTAAAAATCAGAGCAAAAACTAATTTTTGGTAAGCATTTATGTAGATTTTCTCATACAAATGAGACGTTTCACTTTTTTGTTACATCTTTATTAACATGTATACGTGTTTTTTGAAATTTTTTCTCCAATTCGAATCATCACATCGCCGCCTAATAAGTTTCACTTCAAAAATTAACTTCCGACTTTTACCGCCATTCTATATATATAAAATCGTTGGTGTGGTGTCTCTTAAGATCTCATGAACGGTAAACCTAAGGCGACCAAATAATGTATTATGTTTTTACTATTAATTTCTCTGTTAGTAACCCCTTTTTTACTCCCCACGAACAAATAAAACTGCTATGTTTCGGACGGTTTTGGTTGTCTAAGACTAAAATTTTGTAACTTATTTTGTATGGTTACTGCTGGCAGTGGCACTAAAAATGGGCGTGTTCGAACTATAATTATGTTTTCACGTTGAATTATATTCCATGAAATGGAACACATTGCTGCTACAATAATGAAATTTGGCACTAGAGTAGAAAAGGACAGATCCTATCATCTTGTAGCTATAGACGGAAGTAGGTGTATATAGCCGTAACCGAAAAAAAAAATGCTATTATTATTATTAAAATGCAAATGGAAGTAGCCGAAAGTAACCCGAAATAAACCGTCTCTTAGTTGATTTTTAATTTCGAAAAAATACAACATTCCACACTCTTAAAATTTGTGCCTAAAATGTGTATTTGATCTATATTCCATGGTAGAAATACGTCAAACGAAATGATGTTTTAGCTGTTTCTTAATAGCTGAAAATAAAACAATAAGCACATTTTAATTTTGTGTCAATAAAGTGTTTTTAAACAATATTCCACAGTAGAAATGTGTCAAGAAAAATGAAAAAAAAATTTCGTGTTAAAGCACGTGCCCAAAATAATATAACTTTTAGAGATATAGAGTTGGACACAACATATGCTTCAGTGAAAATGTATTTGAAAAATAAATAAGAAAAGAAACGCTTCAACGGAAATAATAAGCCTTTGTCTAAAACATCTGCGTAATAAACAGAGGTAACAAGGTTTGGATGCTACAAATTTTGGTTTAAGGGAATTTTCGAAGATATATAATTTAAAAGAATAAAAAAAAAACGAAAAAAAATGGCTTCAAAATCACTAAAAAGTAAATAATAATTCCAAATTACTTTTCCAATTAATTTCTTGATCAAATTTGATTATCTATATAGTAATATAAAAATCTAATGGTTTCCGTATGTTACTCCATCACATCTGAACCGTTTCAATGGTATTGCTCAAATTTTACGGGTGTGTTTGGCCAGTCTTGGCACGGGTTTTAGTACGTATTTGTACAACATCGGGTGAGCGGTTCTCGAGATATTGCAAAGATATTGGATCCTCTTTCGCCCATACGATTTCTCATACAAAATCGCTAAAAATCAGTTTATCGTGGAACTAAAACTCAGAATGGAGTTACCACTTGGTAATGTCTTGCAAGTAAAAAATTTGCAGAGGCATTTGGCAAAGGGGTGTGGCTACGCCCACATTAACCAAATTTTTGATATCGAATAGCTTTAGAAGTAAAAATCATAGAACATTCAAACTCAGAATTGAGGAACCACTTGGTGATGTCTTTCTAATAGAAAACTTTGAAAGGCATTGAACAAAGGGGTGTGGCTTCACTCATATAAGCCTAATTTTTGACATCGGATGCCTTTGGAAGTAAAAATCGCAGAACATTAAAACTCATAATTGAGTTACCACCTAGTGATGTCTTGCTACCGTAATACTGAGACGGGCATTGGACAATGAGCTTGGTGTCAAACAAAGGGTCAAATAAGAGTGTTCTCCAATACTGTCCACCCGATTGCCATAAAATTTTGTCAATTTATTGCTTGCACTAACGTGAAGGTCATAGGTTGCATGAAGATTTGTTAATAGAGATTTTCAGGTACGGTGCGTATTTTGGAATAATTTATTTTCCTCCATCTCAAACTCCAAAGAGCGTTGTAGAACAAATCTCAAAAAAAAAAAAAAGAATTGCGAAAAACTCCTCAGCCGCTCATTCAAGTTTTGTGGAAATTTGTCAATGGCTGTTCTCGGATACGGTGAGTATTTTGGACTTATCTATTTTCCTCTATCTCAATCTCCAGAGATAGATTTGTACTACAGCTAACAAATCTCTAAAAAAATTGTGAACAATTTCTAAGCCGCTCATTCGATTTTGACGTAAAATTACGTCTTACCGCGCGGTTTGTATGGGGGTATTTTAACAAATTTTTTCAAGGCCATGCAACATTTTTTGGGGGACACTTTAGGGCCTTATACAGCCTTTAATATTCATCGTACAAAGATAAAATGTATGCCAAAATATCAGTTATTTTGTGCATAAAAGGAATAGCTAACATTGGATTTTGTCACTTCTTTAATAAAGCCACAAAAGATAGCAAAAGCAAAGAAGAAAAATTTACATTTTTGTATGAAAAAAAAATGCATTGATGATTCAGTTGCTGCTGACGTTCCTATGCCAGGGATGATATTGGCTTAGTTGTAAAAGGGCCTCAATTTATAGAAATATAAGGTTTTTTCACAAGAATGGAGCCTTTAGTGGTCATTCAATATTACAGACGTTCTGTTTGAATATTCAGCCATGACAACAAATATCCAAATGAATTTTGAGTTTTTTGTCTACAAATTGTCGACATTGTCAACATATTGTCTGCAAATTGTCGATATTCTCTCCAAATTGTCGACGTTATCTGCATCAAAATTGTCAACAATTACAGTTGTCACGTAGATGAACATCACTGGCAGGGAAGTTTTTTTATTTGTCACAATACTAGCGCAATTTAGTTTAAACGATCAGCTCTCAGAATCAAAAATTTAGGATCAAAGTGATATATTTTGTTTCGTCTAAGTAGATTCTTCTAAATAGATTTTATTTGATTTATAGAGGTCCCATTGCACTTTAGAAAAAAAGGCTTGTGCATTGATGAAAAAGTCCAAAAATATGCCAAAAAAATAATGAATACCATATTGTTAATTTCTCAAAATTTTTAACATACCATTTATTTAGTAAGTACAAATAAATACAAAAAAAATAGCAAAACACGTCCAGTGAAAAGCGCAAATCGGATCGATATATTCATCGTTAAAGAGCCTCAGGAGTATTCGTTCGAGTCCTTGGTTATATACATAAGAATGTCAGAAATATATGAGAAATTTAACGAAGAGTTTGCGTTAAGACTTGTTAGAAGACGAATCAATGATGCGGGATTAATAAAGAATGATTTAATAAATGTTATACAATATTGGAATATCGAGTTTTGAACAAAAAAATGAACTTAAGTCACATCCAATAAGGTGACAAAAAAATGTTCCATCGCAGTTTTCGCAGTCTCCGTTTTTTTGAAAAAGCTTATAGTTTTTGAGTTAAAGTTCAAAAATTGAACAATTTTCATTTCTTATGCCATTTTGAGACAGCTATGTTGAATTTTTTTCAAAGATCTACATTTCTTAAAATTTATGACTCGAAAACACTTTCCCATTAGGAAAAGAATGTGTATACTACCGACTTCATTTTTAGATCTAATATTTTTTTTAAGTGGAAAATCGAAAGACCGTGAATTTTTATATATCATGTGTCGGAAATTGTTTCGGATGAAAAAAATGGATGAAAATTCATTGAAAATTTACGACGTTAAAGACGTAATCAGTTAAGGCTACTTAAGACTACGATGGAGCTTTTTTTACAGGTTCGCCTTTTCATTTATATGCCTGAAAAAATTTTGTAAGGAATGTATCGAGCATAAAGCTCTCCACCTCAAATTTCCATTCCAATTTCCATTTCCATTCAAAACCTATAGAATTACTTTGGGATACTATTAAAAGAAAAATTGGCCGGAAGTCTTCAGTCTTCCTTCATACTAGTACATACCAAATGCTTGTAAGGAATTTCTCCTGTTGATGTCAATCAATAATAAAAAATAGTGGTTATTCTGCATAATACTAACATGGTGGCTATATACAAAATATAAGAACGTCAGTTTTTTAAAAGTTTTCCTCAGTTTTAATAGATTTTTACAAGTGTACTATTTCTAGAGCCGACCCGAAACGTACCTGCATAGGCTTATAAAGCTTAAATATAGCTAAAAAAAAACAAGAATGAGGAGAATGTTAAAGTTTTTTGATTTTCTAAACTTAAAATTTCAAAAAATTCAACTGAACTTATTTTACTGAGATCGATTTAAAATCATTTTTTCAGTAGAATTTTTCAAAAGGGCCTAAAATGAATCGAAAAGGTTTCGGGGCTTATGCAATTAAAAAGAGCTCAAAAAAACCCTAAAAGCCCCCAAATAACATACCTGTCCTAAGCTTGTTGCTTCAGTTCGTGCCGAAATCTCGAACGCAACATCGTGTTGTTTCTTGAATAAAATAGTTTTTTGAATTTCTCAGAGCTTTACAAGCAATGCATACATATGACATATAAATGCTTGCGCCGATAAGAAGCTTTCAATCTGTTGGCAGACTCCAATCAGTTAGGGTGGCGTCACTTTGTCCGCCTAATGCCTGAGTTATATTTAGTATATTGCACGTTTCTACCTTACCGATGAATATTTTTGGGCCAAAATGTCAAGGATGTTATACATTATTAATGTATGAAAAATTTTGGTCTAAAATAAAATGCAGCTTAAAAAAAAAGAAATTTTAAAACAGTAGTTTTTTTCGAAAAACTCCCCGATGCCCTTAATCACGAGTTTTGTTTTTCTATTGTCGAAGTTTTAACCTTACCTTTATCAACTAAAATTCTTATTTGCATTTTTTATGAAATTCCACTTTGATGCAAAATAGTCGCTTTTGTTTCAAATGTTTCAATTGTAGTTGAATTCCATTTATTTATTTAAAAAAACTGAATATTAAAGTAAAATGAATTTAAACTTTTATATTGCTTGCATTTTTTTTTTTTTCTTTAATTAATTTGATTTTTCTTTTGAAAACTTTGTAATTTCCTGAAAACATATATTTTAATATTGAATATAAAATTGTAGCATTTAATTTTTGTTTTTTTTGTTGTACAAAAAAGGTACATTTACCGAAAACAAAAATAAAAAAGTCGAATATTTATGTATATCACTGTAGGTGCATAAATATGTACTAATAATAGTTTTAACGTAAAGGAAATAAATGAATAAATTATTTAAATAAAATATCCTTTTAAAGATAATAAAATTAAATTAATAAATTGAGCTTGGTGCATTTCAATCCAGTCAAAAATAAAGTACTTATAGCGTTTTTTCTCTAGCCAAATACTTTAAAAGAGACAAAATTGTAAAAATATAATTTCTGACTATCGACGAAATCCGCTCAATAAAGCAAACAAAACGCAGTAAAAAAAAGCCAAGCCGGAAGCAAAAACAAAAACCAGCAAAAAAAAACACAGGTGCGTCGTTGGACACACGAGAGAAGCGAAGCTTTTTCGCAGTTACATAGATATGATAGCTTAATAATTTTTTCTTTTTAATAAATTAACTTTTAAAGTCAAAAATTTAAAATAACATAAAATAAATAACATATATACAGAAAACATATTTACTGTTTTTTTATACTGTTGAATGTCAAATTTCCACGCCAATTACATATACGGGCATATAATGCCAGCGACTCTCCATTTTGACTCTTCACACATAGTTGTGAACTTGGCTGCACTGACTCATGCATGCGTTTGTTAATTCCATATTGATTGATATCTATTTTTTGACATTTAAAAAATCACTTGTCAACGCACTTGTCATAGAGTGTAAATTATTATCTGGCATGTGTTAACAGTTATTTCACTTAAAAACAAAGAAAAAAAACTCTGTTAACCTCTGTTAACACATGCCAGAGATTTAGCAGAGTTGATGCAATCTCTAAATAATAATTTATAGTCTATGCCAACAGCACCACAAACGCATTCACAAAACAAACAAACTGATGCTGAAGACACCTTGTGGCAAATAAAAGCAAATTTTTGATAGTTGTAGCAAATACACAATCCTCTATCTATTGATAGATGGTGACGATCTACTGCAGCACAGCTTCTGTTATAATTAGGATTGAATTAACAACTATTTCTAACAAGTCTTTGTGGCCTAGTGGGTTGTGCGTTGGACTCTCGTATAAAAGGACGTGGGTTCGATCCCACGGGCCAGCCGAAAATATTTTTAGTATTTAATATTAAAGTATTAAATTTTCTTGTTGTAATAAGCACTAGCAACAAAGAAACCATCAAATTTCCAAGAAAAAATCTGTCGAAAATTTTTCAGATTTCACTCCAAGCAAATCACAGAACGAGGAGTAAAAAGCTTCGCTTCAAAAAAAAAAACTTTAAACCATATACATATGTAATACTTCTATATTGGCAGTACACTCAAGGCACAGACTACTATATACCAGACAGTGCATCACTCACTCAATGCGGAATTTGCAGAAGCTCGGTGATATGGCGATAAGCACATGGCGAATTGGGACGGACAAGTAACTGCGAAGCAGCGAATTGATGTTGCTAGCGTTGGCTGAAAATGGTTGATAGAGCACAATATCTCTCTCTCTGTGTATCTGTCAACAATGTTGTCGAGAAGCCTTTTTATATATACTTTTCCTAGGAATTCCAAGCCGACGGCTGGCTTGTTTGTTACTTTTTTTTTTGCTGGTTTTTGTTTTTGTCGTTGGTTTGGTTTTTTTTTGCTGTTTTTGCTATTTGCTTGGGTGGATTTTGTCGATCGTCAAAAATGATATTTTTTCGATTCTGTCTATTTTGAAGTTATAGATAAATCGCTGTAACTTCTTTATTTCTGATTTGATTTAAATCCACCCAAGGACAAAATGTTGGCAAATTGTACCATATTTAAAATGACAAAATTTCCAAATTTTTTATTTATTTTGTACTAAATTTATTCATTTATTTCCTATTTCTTTTTTCTATTTTCTATGTTGAAACTATACTATAATAGAAATAAAATAAAAAAAAATACAAATAAAAAAAGTATATGCCAGAAAACGGCAGTTTAAGGATTTTTGGAAAAAAAGTCAAGTTGCAACAGCTGTAACTATTATATCCGATTTTCGGTTTTTTTAATTTTTTGCACAAAATAGCTCAAAACTGTTCTTAGTGGATATCTTGTTTGCATTTTTAAAAATGTTAGTTTTTGGATTTTTGAGAATTTTTTTTGTAAAAGAGAAGCCTTTTTTTATATACTTTTCTTTGGAATTCTAAGCCGACGGCTGATTTCCTTGTTTAGTTTTTTTTTTGCTGCTGTTTGTTTACTACTTGTTGGGGTGGATTTCGTGAATAGTCAGAAATGGATATTTTTGGCAATTATGTGAAGGATAAACTTATAGGAAAATCGCTGTAACTTCTTCATTTCTGATTTGATTTAAATCCACCCAAGGACAACATTTTAGCAATTTTTACTAAATTTATTCATTCATTTTTTGATCTTTCAATTTTTACCCGCTAAAGAAATGAACAATTTTTGTTGTTCAATAATTTTTTCACCAATTTTTTTAAAAAAATCTGCTATTTTTAATTAAAGAAATAATTTTTGGATTTAAGATTTTTACCTGCTAAAGAAATGATGCAAATTTTTCCCATCTTCAAAAATTGTTCCCTTCGATTTCGAACCAATTTCTGATCTATAAAATTTTATCTGCTGAAAATAATACAAACATTTTTCTTCTTCAAATATATCATTAATATAGCATATCATAAATTCAATTGGTCTAGTTGCCAACCAGGGACATATGCAGCTAGACCAACTACCTTTTATTGTTTTGCTGTACTTACTTTGATGCCACTAAAATATACATGTGAACAGTTCGGTTCTGAAACCTTGCAAAAGAAAAGAAAAAGATAGAATTTTTGTTTGTAAATTTTTATTTTTTTTAAATGAAACAATTTCCTATTCAAATGGAAAAATTAAATTTAATATTTTGACAATTAATATTTTTTTAAATTAATTTGTTATGTTGTGATTTTAATTTCTGTTTATATTGGAAACATAAAATTTTATATTTTGACAAATAGTAACAATCAACTTTGCTCTGCAGGTTTTGTGCGCAGGTGTTCTTTGTGTTTGGTTTAGTAGTAAAAAAAGCATAAGGAAGAAATTGCTTCTGAAAATATTTGGTCCATTCAGTGGCAAATTGTACAGTGCTGAGAGGTCGACCAATGGATTCAATTACGGCGATATCAAAAATATTCTTCAAAATAACAAATACAGGCTATGGACATCGGAGAGATGAACTTAGGCAACAACTCAGATTTCCGGCAAGGTATTTATTCGGACAGACTGACGGACAAAAAGAGAAAAGGACAAACGGACAAAGTGACAGACGGATTCTTTTAAAAATTTTAACGACGAATTGACAGAAAGACTATCAGACAGACTTTCAGACGGACAAACGGACAGTTTACGGCTTCGTAAGCCTTCGCATCTTTGCATTGGCTTTTTCATCCGATCGGGCTTTCTTGTTCTTTAATTCTTCAGCCAATAGTTTTTCTTTTAACCATTTTGAGTTCTTGCGAATCATAACAGTTATTAGAAAATCTAGGATGATTTGCCTGTGCTCAAAACAACTACCATTTTTGTCGAACCACGCTGGAGTCGAACGATTTGAGTGTGCAATACAGGACTTGATGATGCAAAACATAGGAAAAAGATAGAATTTTTGTCTGTAAATTTTTATTTTTTTTAAATGAAAGAATTTCCTATTCAAATGGAAAAATTAAATTTAATATTTTGACAATTAATATTTTGTAAAACTCACTGTGAAGAGTTTATTTACTTATGAGTAATTTGTTATGTTGAAATTTTTTAATTTCTATTTATATTGGAAACATAAAATTTTATATTTTGACAAATCATTTCTTTCAACTGTGAGTTTATATTTTCGAGTTTTTTTTTTTATTAAAATTTTTTTTATTAAAAAGCTGCATATGTCCCTGGTTGGCAACTAGACCAATTGAATTTATGATATGCTATATTTATGATATATTTTAAAGATAAAGGTAAAATTTGCAAACATTTTGTGAAGAAGATAAATGTTTGTATTATTTTCAGCAGATAAAATTTTATAGATCAGAAATTGCTTCGAAATCGAAAGGAACAATTTTTGAAAATGGGAAAAATTTGCATCATATCTTTAGCAGCTAAAAATTTAAAATCCAAAAATTATTTCTTTAATTAAAAATACCAAATTTAATATTATTTTATAAATACCAAAATCGGTGAAAAAACTATTGAAAAAAATTGCTCATTTCTTTAGCGGGTAAAAATTGAAAGATCAAAAAATTAATAAATAAATTTAGTAAAAAAATTAAAAATTTATTCAGATAAAAGATGGTGAAATTTGCCTAAATTTTGTCCTTGGGTGGATTTAAATCAAATCAGAAATGAAGAAGTTACAGCGATTTTCCTATAAGTTTATCCTTCACATAATTGCCAAAAATATCCATTTCTGACTATCCACGAAATCCACCCAACAAATAGTAAACAAACAGCAGCAAAAACAAAAACCAGCAAAAAAAAAGTAAACAAGGAAATCAGCCGTCGGCTTAGAATTCCAAAGAAAAGTATATAAAAAAAGGCTTCTCTTTTACAAAAAAAATTCTCAAAAATCCAAAAACTAACATTTTTAAAAATGCAAACAAGATATCCACTAAGAACAGTTTTGAGCTATTTTGTGCAAAAAATTAAAAAAACCGAAAATCGGATATAATAGTTACAGCTGTTGCAACTTGACTTTTTTTCCAAAAATCCTTAAACTGCCGTTTTCTGGCATATACTTATTTTATTTTTATTTTTTTTTTTTATTTTATTTCTATTATAGTATAGTTTCAACATAGAAAATAGGAAATAAATGAATAAATTTAGTACAAAATAAATAAAAAATTTAGAAATTTTGTCATTTTAAATATGGTACAATTTGCCAACATTTTGTCATTGGGTGGATTTAAATCAAATCAGAAATAAAGAAGTTACAGCGATTTATCTATAACTTCAAAATAGACAGAATCGTAAAAATATCATTTTTGACGATCGACAAAATCCACCCAAGCAAATAGCAAAAAGCAGCAAAAAAAAACCAAGCCAACGACAAAAACAAAAACCAGCAAAAAAAAAAGTAAACAAACAAGCCAGCCGTCGGCTTGGAATTCCTAGGAAAAGTATATATAAAAAGGCTTCTCGACAACATTGTTGACAGATACACAGAGAGAGAGATATTGTGCTCTATCAACCATTTTCAGCCAACGCTAGCAACATCAATTCGCTGCTTCGCAGTTACTTGTCCGTCCCAATTCGCCATGTGCTTATCGCCATATCACCGAGCTTCTGCAAATTCCGCATTGAGTGAGTGATGCACTGTCTGGTATATAGTAGTCTGTGACTGATGCTGAAGACACCTTGTGGCAAATAAAAGCAAATTTTTGATAGTTGTAGCAAATACACAATCCTCTATCTATTGATAGATGGTGACGATCTACTGCAGCACAGCTTCTGTTATAATTAGGATTGAATTAACAACTATTTCTAACAAGTCTTTGTGGCCTAGTGGGTTGTGCGTTGGACTCTCGTATAAAAGGACGTGGGTTCGATCCCACGGGCCAGCCGAAAATATTTTTAGTATTTAATATTAAAGTATTAAATTTTCTTGTTGTAATAAGCACTAGCAACAAAGAAACCATCAAATTTCCAAGAAAAAATCTGTCAAAATTTTTCAGATTTCACTCCAAGCAAATCACAGAACGAGGAGTAAAAAGCTTCGCTTCAAAAAAAAAAACTTTAAACCATATAGTGCACTTGCAACAATCTATTGAAACTGTAGCAAATTTTTCAAAAACTGACTTTCATATGTCTTGCATAAGGTCACCATGTTAATATTATTTATTTATTTATTCAAACGAAACAAGGCTTATATACAGGGTGTCTTGCAATTGACTGCAACTATTTACGGAGTTGAAAGGTTATGTCGAGCTGAGGAAAAAATCGTATGGGAAGGGGGGGTGGGGGTCTATTTTCACATTCTTAGGAACAACAGGGTTAATTAATATTTCACGACTTTGATTCACATTATTGTTAAAAACTTTATTATAAAGGCAATGAAATCACCTTTCCAACGGTATATCAACAAACCCCACCAACTTAACCGTTACCGATCTGTGATCGTGTGAAGATGAAATCAATCGGTTGAAACTACCAAATTTCAACTTTGAGTATACATTTCTCAGAATTTTGCTTAATAAATGAATTTTTCTTTTTGGATTAATTTTGTAACTTATTCAATTTTCTTTTCAATGACACCAAAAACATAAACATATTTTTCAAAATAAAAAAGTTGGCTGCACTAAAAAAATGTATACTTATTAGAAAACTAGCTGAATACCCGGCTTAGTTCGGGAGTTTATATAAATAATTTTCGATTTCATTCGTCGATTTGAAAAAACTTTTCACAAACCTTAGAAGGAATTTTGTGTGGAATCTTTCGGCACTTCGGCGAAATGAGCAAAATGTAGCTTCAACATCTGAAAATTATGAGGAAAAGTTAGGGATATCGTGATTTGTGTGTGCGTGCAGCCGATAGCTTGAAAAAATATATATTCAAGTTTTATATTGTATTCGATAGATTGCACATTTTTGAAATCAAATCAGAGCAGAAAACGAGTTTTAAAAAAATTAAATAAGCATTGAAAATAGAAATTGAAATGTCAAAACAACACAACTGACTTGCGCATGTGTTGATGCGTACTCAAATACCAGAGAATTCGGCATCAGCTGTCCTGATTTGCGAAAACAAAAGTTGAATATAAATACACATAAAGAAGAAAAAAATAATATTTATCACCCTTCATGCTTTGCTACGCCTTACTGTATTTTGTAGTACAGTGCCCTCTGGAGTTCAAGATATAGCAAAATACATAGCGCCAAAAGACTGACAGCACCCGAAAACCACTTGTAAAAATCATACTTATCGGATGAGTTGTTCTGAGTTTTTTGCGGTATTTGTACAACAGCGCCCTCTGGTTTTCGAGATAGAATAGAAAAATAACGCCAAAGCCCTTTCCATACTCGATAATCAAATCCTGTATATCCGATATACAAATTTTTATCTAAATAGGATGAGCGGTTTTTGAGTGTTTCACGATTTCTTAAGTGATTTGAACTACAGCAACATCTGGTGTTTAAGATAGCGCAGAAAAAAGTCCAAATACCCACCGTATCCGAAAACTCCTATGTACAAATTTTCACGCAAATCGGATGTACAGCTAGGAGTTTTTCGAGATTTTCAAAACATTTGTACTGCAGTGCCATCTGGTGTTCAATATAGAACAAAATAGATAAGTCATAAAAACTAACATATCCGAAAACCTCCATATACAAATTTTAATGCAAATCAGATGAACGGCTTCGGAGATTAACTATAAAAACAAAATGCCTTAAACACGATCGCAGCCCTACCTACCGGGTCCAATTGTGAATCTGAACCATCCAGGGATCCGCTCAAACACACACAAAAAATTTCATCAAAAACAGTGCAGCCGTTAACAGAGCCCTCTAGTTTCGAGAAAGAGCAAAAAAGATAGCACCAGAATCCGTACTCGAAAATCGCTATTTACAAATTTTCATCCAAATCGGATGAGCAGTTTTGGAGTTTATCACGATTTCCTAAAATTTGTACTAAAGCGCCCTCTGGTTTTCAAGATAACACAAAAAGGAAACACCAAAACACTCACTGTATCAGAAAACCCCTATTTTTCAATTTTTATGCAATTCGGATGCACGGCTTACGAGTTTTTCGAGGTTTTTCAAAATATTTGTATAACAGCGCCCTCTGGTGGTCGAGAGAGAAAAGAGTAGATACGTCAAAAAAAAATTCAGCGTGTCCGAAAACCTCTACATACCAATTATCCTGTTAATCGGATGCACGGTTTAGGAGTTTTTCAAAATATTTGTACTACAGCGCCCTCTGGTGTTTGAGATAGAACGGTGTAGATATGTCAAAAAAACTAAGCGTGTCCGAAAACCTCTACATACAAATTTTCATGCAAATCGGATGAACGGTTTCGGAGATAAGCTAAAAAAAAGAATGACGGGAACCCGATCGCAGCGCCCCCTACCGGGTCCAACATTTTTTTCTGAATAAAAAGTAGCCTATATGTTGACCGGGGATATAAGGAACCTAGATGTCAAGCTTCTCCTCGGACCTAGATGTCAAGCGGACTCCTCGTCATCCAAAATGTCCATCGCAAAAGGAATTTCAAAAAATATTTCATGTACAGATTTTTTCTTTACAATTTTGTATACATATATAGATAGAAAGATAGATAGATGAGCAAGAAAATATATGAACGCATGTACTCGAAATGAAATTTCAAAATCAAAAAAATTAGGAGCGGCGCGAAAGCTTTCAGTTAAAATTTTTCTTGATTCATTTAATTCAATACTCGTAGAAAGCAAAAAAAAAAAACAAAAAACAAGAAATCCAAATAAATTAAATAATTTTACGTTAGTAAGTATCTACAATGTTATAGTGTATAAAATGTAAATATTTACACAGATTGCCAAAGAATACAGAAATGCGCCAAAAATGTATATAAATGGGAGGGGATTTCAGCCATTTAAGATTTCGAAGATAGGCTTTCTCTCTTTGATTTCGGAGTATATATTCATTGAGAAGGTAGGTTGCTGCCAATATAGAAGTATTGCATATTTGCTTTAATCAAATCAGCCAGTCTGCCTAAACAGATAGGAAATTCCGATTTTTGATTGTGGGAAAGGGATAGCCTTATGTTCCGCTTATGTCAAATCGAAGTCAATACTAACACAAAATGTTCAATACTAAAACAAAAAACAACACGAAAATTCCGAAATCATGGGACATTCAAACTCACTACTCGTAAATATAACTGTGCAATACTATAAAATTGCTTATTTTATATAAATTGGGTATCGAAATGTGTAACAGGTATTTACTACGAAAGAATTCTCTAATAATATCTTAGAATACACGAAGAATTCAGCTGAAAAAGGTGAAAACTGAAATAACCTCGAAAAATATGAAGTTTCTCTCTCTCTTTCTCTCGCTCCCTCTCTCTCTATAGTCTCAGATTGTATAAAAACGCTCACACTAGCAGTACAAATTCAGTTTTAACCGAAATTTCTTCAGATACAGTTTATTCTCAAAATCAGTTCAAATTCAGTGTTATACCTTGCAAAGGAAAAAAAAATGAAGTTGATTTGTGCTATTAGCGCTTTAATCGGTAAATAAAAATTTTCAAATTTTTTCCACAAATCTTTTGAATAAGGAGAGAGTTTATCAACATATTACATAACATCAAACTAATTAAAAATCGTTTACTTAATTGCAGCTTTTGGATGCTTTAATGGCTTTTTTGCTAACCAAGCAAGTGCCACGTAAGTTGCCACCTTTTTTCATTCAGCATGTTACTTTTTAAGAATTTTGATCTAGGACAAGCAATTTTTTATAATTTTTGTGCATAAAAAATTAAAAGTACATGAGAGCTATTCTTCCCCCTCCAGAAGGTGTTGAAAAAAAACCATTGTTAACTATGGAAAATTGGGCTTAAAATTTGTGAAGATGGACCACTTTAAGCCCTACAAATTTGAAGTTGGCACCTAAATAAAAAAAACATTTGTAATTTTTGTCACTTTATAAAAAAAAAACTAGATAAAAAAAACTAGAAAAAAAAAATTAAATTAAAAAAAAATAAATAAATAAAATAATAGCTTAGAAATCATGGGTTAATCAACCAATTCACTAACAAGTTTTTTCAACACGCTATGTGAGGGAGCACGAAGGCTCTGAAAATAATGTTAGATACTCTTGATTGCATATTTGATTTTTAATGTTCCCAAATTTTTTTTTTAATCATAATAGAATGTAAAAAAAAATGTCTAAAAAAGTTTTTCTTCAACTTGCTGTATAGAAAAGACCCCCTTTAATGATATTTAATTATTTAATTTAGTAGTATTTTTTATTTGTATCTCCAACATTTTAATGTCATAACGCTTAAATTATAAAAATTTAATAAATCAGAAGTTTGCAAAATTTTCTTGAATTCCAATTCAATTTATTAATAATAATTTTAATTAATTCAAATCTTTTTGTTTAAAGTTATGAACAGAAAAAAAACGTTCACTTAGAAGAAAATTTTAAGAACTAAGCATTATTTCGAAAACTATTATATTTAACATAGATGGGCATTTCCACAGAAAAGTTCACCTTGACCCAACAATTAAAAGATATTACAACACTTATTATTTATTGATATTATATAAGAGAAGCATTTAAATTATATTAATTCAAGCAATATGAACATAAATTCATTTACCATGGTGGCGGCCGTGGCGTAGTGGGTAGAGTGTGGGGCCCATACGTCAGAGAACACTGGTTCAATTCTCACCTGATTCAGAAAGTTTTTTTCAATTGAATTAATTTTTCTGTTCGCCCTTCAGCTCTCTGCAGACAATGGCAAACCTCAGAGAGTAAAAACTGCCATGAAAAGCTTCTTGGTCCAGTTCTCGATCATTTGTGTTCAAACATTTCACAACACGCACAACACAATTGGTCATAAGAAGCTCAGTCAAGGTCCTTTTTGAAGGGCTGAAATTGGCCATTTCGTTTTTGTTTTATTTCAAACCATTCCAGCTCATAGATGGCTATCGCTATCATCACAACATAGAGCGAGCATTATTTTGAGGAACCAACCCGAACAACTTTTTTTCGTGAGGACATGCATATATTTTTTTACAGATAGATAGATGAGCAGAAAAAGTAGGCGTGGCAACATTTGTATATATATATATATAGTGACTGCTACATGGTCCCATTGCACCTACATTCCAAGTCTCACTATTAAAATGTGTACAGCTCAGAAATTACAATGATTGCTGAATAGTCGGCGTAGACAAAGTGCGACACGCCCATTTTTAGTAGTAACCACATGAACTAATCTACAAATTTTTAGTCTTCTACTCTAAAAAAGTCTGATATATATACTTTTTACGGATTTGTGGGCTGTAAAAGTGGGCGTGGCAACATCTATATATAAAATGACCGCCTCTTGGACCCATAGCACCTACATACCTAGTTTGGCTACTAAAACGTTCGCATCTCAGGAATTGAAATTATTTCTGAAGAGTGGGCACAGATATATGGTAGTGCTACCTTGCCCATTTTTTGCAAAGCTGCCGAGAGTGATCGTATGTATTTAATTACCAAATATTAATATTAAACTATGAAAATCGTCTGATTTATAGATGTTCTATTGATTTGTGGGTGGTTCAAGTGGGCGTGGCAAATTTTATATAACCAATTTTATATAACAGTAACCATCTGAACATAATTTCCAAATTAAAGTTTTTTACGATTAAAACCAAGGTACCACGCCGCCTTGTCCAATCCACACTAAACTTCACAGGAATACTCTCAACATGTTGCTTCTTACTTACTTACTTAGATGGCGCCTACAATCGTAAGTCGGTTTCCGAAATTGCGTCAGCCATTTCTGTTTTGCTCTTGCTGGCGGGTTGTCCTCCACTTGGTTGGTGCTTCCAACGCAGATTCGGTTGTCCTCTTCTGCGTTGTCCGCCGCTGGGTACCGAACCGAATATTTTCTTCGCTGGAGCGTCGTCTTCCATCCGCTCAACATGACCCAGCCAGCGAAGCCGCTCGATTTTTATGCGCTTTACTATGTCGATGTCGGCGTATAGCTCATACAGCTCATCGTTCCATCGTATTTGGTACTCGCCATTGACGCAGATTGGTCCATAGATTTTACCTACTGACCCATAAGTAACACCAGTTGGCAAGAGTTATCCTTCGTTTTATCTCTCTACTGATATCATAGGTGGAGTTAATACTTCACAGCCTCGAAGGAGGTGTTGTCAACAGTGACGTTGGTGCCAATACTCTGGGACTGTTTGTTTGTTGACACAAGATATTTAGTCTTATCTGCGTTTACTGCAAGATCCATGCGACTCGACTCTTTTTCTAATTTGGAGAATGCTGCACTGACTTCGAGTGTGTTATGGCCAATGATATTGTGGGGAATGTATAAAGTTATTCAAAAATGTGGAATTAAAAGAACAAGTCCTTTTTATGGCTTTAATAATTTATTTACACTTTATTTACACTTTATTTACACTTTAGGAAAACTCAACTGGCTGCGCGGCGGGTTCACGACCAACTAACTTTTAGGGTAGCATGGACCAGAGTCCATGCCACCAAAGCGCATTGAAAATATATTGCAGCGCGCAATATAACGAAGCCGCGGCGCACATAGTGACGAACAACATTAAGTATGTACTCACTTCCATGGTGTGTGTTGGCTATTTTACCGCGCGGCCTTTTATTGGCCAGTCCCACTGTCAGCGCTAACAGTAAGACGCGAGCACGAGGAAACGGGGGTGAGTCGTGCCCTAATTAACCAGTCATCGTACTGGTGCCGCGCTGGCCTGGGCGTTGGTTAGCTACTCCAACACACAGGCCTAAGCGCATTTGCATAGCGTATAACAAGCGTCTGTTGTTGTACAACTCTTGTGTACAACAACAACATGTAAGCTTGTCGTTATTGATCGCATTACTGTGACTCACATAAGTGTATGTCGACAGTCGCTTTGACACGATCACTATGCCTGACAATATGTCAGCAAGACTCACCGACGATCCGCAAAGAATGCTAGAACATTTGATTCCCACACATTATTTGTATACACAAGTATGCAAATGACTAGCTGCCAGCTAACACCAAGCAACAAGTTTCAAGTGGCTAGGAATGTGCTTGGCTCATCACTGTATGATGAGGCAAGCTGCGCTAACCCTTATCGCGTTCTGACGTGAAGGTCTAATAACGACAAAGTGTCGTCGACGTTTTTTTTAAAAACCGAAACGCGAAATAATATATGCCGTAGCCGTGAACCCACGCGTACACAAGAGGGTGACGGTACAGAAGGTGCCGCCACAATACTCCCCCCCTAGTGTTTCGGTTAATAACAAACTAGGAATTTATCAATTTACATAACAAATAATTAATTAATTTGTGATAATACATATTTTTGAATTTTTTCTATAAATATGTCTTAGCGGGGGCTCTTACTCTCCTACCGCTCCTCGTAACGACCGGCGATTGTTGCCTTGCTGGCTCTAACCTCGGGTGACACTTGTATTGCGAGCGACCATAGGTCGATCCCACGATGTCCACCGGTGGACCGGAAAATGTCACGGTCTTTTTTTTCGTCTGAACTTTTGTACCGGGCTTACTAGATCCCGCGGTGTCCAACGGTGGGCCGGTAAAAGTTGACTCGGCCAGTTTTGGAGAATTTTTAACTAAATTCTGTCCCGCGGTGCCCAACGGTGGGCTGGTAAAAGTTGACACAGCCTTATTGTTACCACCGCTGGATATAGTACCCCTGCTGTCTGTGCGCGCCGTCAGATTAGCTGGCTCGTCGCCACTCGTCGCTAAAAAAGCTGCTTTCAGTCTATCCACTGACAGCTTGGCTGGTTTTCCCTTTATCGTGATGGTGAAGTACTTGTCGTTTCGTTCCACGACTTCGTATGGTCCATCGTAACTGGGTTGTAACGGAAGCTGCACTCGATCGCACCTTACAAAAACGTGAGTGCACGTCTTCAACTCCGGTTGCACGAAAACTTTTGGTTGATCATGATGAACTACGGTTGCTGGACTTAACCTCTGCATTGCTTCTCGCAGCGCTGCCACATAATCAGCCTCCCCTAACTTCTTTGGAGATGGGGCCAGAAATTCGCCGGGTAATTTTACCGTTGTGCCGAATACCATTTCAGCTGGAGTTGCTGCCAGGTCTTCTTTGAAAACCGAACGCAGGCCGAGTAGTACTATCGGCAAGGCGTCGCTCCATCGTTCATCGTTGTAACACTTAATTGCTGTTTTCAGTGTACGGTGCCATCTTTCTATCATTCCGTTGGCTTGTGGATGATAGGGCGTTGTACGAAAGTGCTTGATGCCCAGCATATTGTTTAACTGACGAAACAAGTCCGATTCGAATTGACGACCCAAATCCGTCGTTATTCTGACTGGAATACCGAAGCGAGCTATCCATCCCGACACTAAGTTTCGTGCCACTGTCTCAGCAGTTATATCTGAAATTGGAATGGCTTCGGGCCAGCGGGTAAATCTATCAATAACAGTGAGGCAATATCTATTGTCCCGAGATACCGGTAAAGGGCCCACCAGGTCAATATTAATATGTTCAAACCTTTCGCTAGGGTTAACATACGTCTCGAGCGCCGTTTTGTTGTGCCTGCTTACTTTATTTTTTTGACAGGGAACGCATACTCTGACAAAGTCACGGACATCCTTCTTCATGTTGGGCCACACGCATCTACGCTGTACCAGCTGGGTCGTCGCTTTGACGCCGGGATGCGCAATTCCGTGCAGTTTAGTCAGCATAGCAGCGCGAAATTTTAACGGAATAAGCGGTCTGATTACACCTAAGGAAGTATCACAATGAATTATTTCGTCTGTGTTAGGTAACCTGCACTGTTCTATCTTCAAAGATGTAGACTGGCTTGGTGAATTAATCAGACGCTGTATCTCTTCATCTGTTTCTTGCTCTTTCGCGAGACAAGTGAAGTCAACCCCTGCTATTACCTGTTCTATTCGAGATAGCGTATCGGCGATCACGTTATCCTTGCCGGACACGTGGCGAATGTCTGTTGAAAACTGACTAATGTAGTCCAGATGTCGTGCCTGTCTTGGTGAGGCTTTGTCTGCATTTTGTTTAAATGCGAAAATTAGGGGCTTGTGGTCGGAAAAAATCACGAACTGGCGTCCTTCCACCATGTACTTGAAATGTTTCACCGCCAAAAAAATTGCTAACAGTTCTCTGTCATACGTGCTGTACTTTTTCTGCGCGTTGTTCAATTTTTTTGAGAAGAACCCTAATGGCTGCCGCTCACCACTGACGTTTTGATGCAGAACCGCTCCAATAGCGAAATCTGAAGCATCGACGCTTAAAGACAGCTGCGCCTCTGGCGCGGGGTGATGCAGTAAAGTCGCATTGGCAAGATCGTCCTTGCATTTCTCGAAGGCTGTAGTTGTTGTTATTGACCAGACTAACGGCATTTTGTCGTTCTTCTTGTTGCCTACTATCATAGCTTGCAAAATGGCTTGAGTTGCAGATGCGTTAGGGATAAAGCGACGATAAAAATTTATCATTCCTAAGAAACACTTTAGTTCCCGGGCCGTTTTTGGTTTGGCGAACTCTCTGATAGCGCTTACTTTGCCTTCATCCGGTTGGATGCCATCTTTGTTTACCGTGTGCCCCAAAAATTTTACCTCAGCTTTACCGAAGTCGCACTTGGCTGCATTTATAGCTAACCCATTTTCGCGAAGAAGCTGCAGAATTCTGCGTAGGTGTTCCCTGTGCTGCTTCTCGTCTGGGGAAGCCACACAAATATCATCTATGTAGACAAAAGCGTGATCGGTTTCGGACGCCAACACATTATTTATGTGCCTCTGAAACGTTTGAGCTGCGTTTCTAAGTCCGAAGGTCATAGACTTGAATTGAAATAAACCGAAAGGCGTGGTTATTGCCGTTTTGGGGACGTCGTCTGGTTCGATTCGTATTTGGTGGTAAGCACGCTGCAGGTCGATTGTCGAAAAGACTCTTTTACCATGTAGAATGTTGGTAAAATCTTGAATATGCGGTATAGGGTACCTGTCCGGTACGGTTCTGTCATTCAGAGCCCTATAGTCACCGCACGGTCTCCAAGAACCATCCTTCTTTCTCACCATATGGAGCGGACTTGACCAATTACTGTCCGACGGCTCGCAGATATCATTGTCTAGCAGGTATTTAAACTCTTTTCGTGCGGCTGCTAGCTTATCAGGTGCTAGTCTGCGCGGTCTGGCGTGCACCGGTGGCCCGTTAGTGACTATATGGTGTGTTACTTTATTACTTTTCAAGGGCTGACCCTGTCGCAAGGTGGTAACGTCAGAGAATTCCGTCAGCAAGTCCGCGTAGGGAAGTGTAATATTATTTGCTTGAATATTAAAATGACTTACCCTAGCTGCTGGATGGTCTGCTTGCTCGGCTGCAGTCTTGACAATAAGTCTCTGGTTTCTCATGTCGACCAGAATGCCGTGATGACTCAGAAAATCGGCTCCAATTAGCGGCGTTCTGACACGTGCAATTACGAAGTCCCACTCGAATTTCCGTTTCAGACCAAGGTCCAGGCAGATCTTTCTCTTGCCGAACGTTTCAATGTGGGAACCATTTGCGGCGAACAGTTGTTCTGTGTGAGGGGCGTTGAACCGCTCGTTTCCCCGTGGTGGCACGACCGACACGTCGGCTCCCGTGTCTATGAGGAACCGTCTTCTTGACGAAGTGTCGGTAATGTACAGGCGACCGATCTTAAGGTAGCCAGCCTCGTCGCCCGTAGCTGTTGGCTGCCTGCCTAGTTTTTTGGCTGCTGGTGCCACGAGCAGGGCGGCCGGCACCTTATCGCCCTACTGCCAAACTGCCTGTGGTAGTAGCACTTACCAATTTTCTTCCAGTTACCATCTCGAGGTTTGCTGACCGCGCTCTGCTGAGTCGACTGCCATCGTGTCTGGCTGCGGAACTGCCTAGACTGCTCTCTGACGCGCGATGGACTGACGTGACGCCTTTGACTCGGCTTGTCCGAATGGAAAAACACCAGTTCGTCGTCCTCATCGTCTCGCTCTTCTGCTGGGAGCGGAGCGTTGGCATGGTTGCAGCGGCGGGATCCCTGTCGGCCCCGACGCGGATGTTCCTTGGTATACAAGGCGTCCTCGAGCCGATTGATCCGCCTCTCTAAAATTTCAGATCTCGAACGGTCGGCGTCGCTAGTGGCTGCTTCGATGCTGGCTACGTTACGGGAGCCAGCCAAGGTCTCCATAATCTTATCGGCCAGGGCGGCGCGCTGTGGAAGGTCCACCGTCACTGTTTGCAGCATGCCCTGTACCATCGACGGAAGCCGTGCAGTCCACAAGCTCTCCAACATCTTGTCCGGTAGATTTGCTCCACCAAGCTCGCGCATTTCGCTCAATAGCTGCGAGGGCCGTAAATCTCCGAGCTCCTTCTCTGACAGGAGCTGTCGCAACTTCTCTTGCTCAGACGCACTGAAGAGCTCGAGCAGCGTATCCTTCAGCGTGGCGTACCTGTCCGTGGTTGGTGGCTTTCGCACGATGTCGCTTACCTGCCGCAGCACCGCTTTTTCCAGCGCGCCGACCACCGTGTAAAAACGCGCATGGTCACCGGAGACCTTCAGCTTCGCGAACTGCGCCTCCAATTGCAGGAACCACAGATCTGGCGAATCGTGCCAGAACTGCGGTGTTTTTACCGCCGCGACACCACTTATTTCCGCGGACGTGGCCTTGACGTCGGCCTTGACCGGGGCAGCTGCGCCACCCTCCACCACTTCCTCGTCGGAGATGGTGTGGTCGTGCACTTCCACATTTTTCACTGGTGTGCTCATTTTCTTGTTTTTTATTTTTGTTTTTTTGTTAAGAAATATAAGTTCTGTTCCTTTTTTTTTAAATTTGAGCACACTATTCACTTTTCACTCGCGTATCGCGACGTCGGGGTCACCAATTGTGGGGAATGTATAAAGTTATTCAAAAATGTGGAATTAAAAGAACAAGTCCTTTTTATGGCTTTAATAATTTATTTACACTTTATTTACACTTTATTTACACTTTAGGAAAACTCAACTGGCTGCGCGGCGGGTTCACGACCAACTAACTTTTAGGGTAGCATGGACCAGAGTCCATGCCACCAAAGCGCATTGAAAATATATTGCAGCGCGCAATATAACGAAGCCGCGGCGCACATAGTGACGAACAACATTAAGTATGTACTCACTTCCATGGTGTGTGTTGGCTATTTTACCGCGCGGCCTTTTATTGGCCAGTCCCACTGTCAGCGCTAACAGTAAGACGCGAGCACGAGGAAACGGGGGTGAGTCGTGCCCTAATTAACCAGTCATCGTACTGGTGCCGCGCTGGCCTGGGCGTTGGTTAGCTACTCCAACACACAGGCCTAAGCGCATTTGCATAGCGTATAACAAGCGTCTGTTGTTGTACAACTCTTGTGTACAACAACAACATGTAAGCTTGTCGTTATTGATCGCATTACTGTGACTCACATAAGTGTATGTCGACAGTCGCTTTGACACGATCACTATGCCTGACAATATGTCAGCAAGACTCACCGACGATCCGCAAAGAATGCTAGAACATTTGATTCCCACACATTATTTGTATACACAAGTATGCAAATGACTAGCTGCCAGCTAACACCAAGCAACAAGTTTCAAGTGGCTAGGAATGTGCTTGGCTCATCACTGTATGATGAGGCAAGCTGCGCTAACCCTTATCGCGTTCTGACGTGAAGGTCTAATAACGACAAAGTGTCGTCGACGTTTTTTTTAAAAACCGAAACGCGAAATAATATATGCCGTAGCCGTGAACCCACGCGTACACAAGAGGGTGACGGTACAGAAGGTGCCGCCACAATATCAATATCATCGGTATACGCTAGCAGCATAACACTCTTATAGAATATTGTGCCGCTTTGTCTCAGATCAGCAGCTCGAATGATCTTCTCCATGATTAGGTTAAAAAATTCGCACGATAAAAAAGCACCTTGTCTGAAACCTCGTTTGGTAACAAATGGAGCGGAGAGGTCCTTCCCGATTTTTACTGCACTGCTGGTGTTGCTCAGTGTCATCCTGCATAGACGGATTAATTTTGCAGGTATACCAAATTTAGACATGGTGGAGTATAGGTGATTCCTTATTTGACTGTCGAAAGCGGCTTTATAGACGACAAAAAGGTGGTGGATGTCGATTTGCTTCTCTATGGTTTTCCAAGATTTGTCGTAGCGTAAATATATGGTCGGTGGTAGATTTTCCAGGTCTGAAGCCACACTGATAATGCCCAATCAGTTGGTTTACGATGGGCTTCAGTCTTTCACATAATACGCTCGACAGGACCTTATAGACGATATTTAGGAGGCTTATCCCACGATTGTTGGCGCAAATAGTGGGATCGCCTTTCTTGTGGATTGGGCAGAGTACACTGAGGTTCCAATCGTTTGGAATGCATTCTTCCAACCATATTCAGCATAGAAGCTCGTGAATGCATTTAAATAGAGCTTCGCCTTCGTTCTTAAACAGCCGCGCAGCGGAACTTCAACGCTGTCATCCATAATTGGGGTTTCTGGGATATCATCTCTATTGGCGGGATTGTTGTCGTCATCGCCATTCAGAAGACTAGATAAGTGTTTCCTCAATAACGTCAGTGTACTGGATATCTGTCACTAGATTCCCGTTTTCTTCCGTGCAGAAAGAGGCCCTGGTTTTAGAGCCATCGGCCAGGCGTCTTATCTTTTCGAAAAATGTTCGTGCCTCGTTCCTGTCACCATACATCTCAATCTTCTCACACTCACGCTTTTCTGCCTCTCGTTTTTTCCGCCTGAAAAGACGTCTCTCGGCCCTTCTCGTCTCTCTGTATCGCTCCTTAGCAGCACACGTTACGAACGATTGCAGGGTGGCTTTGTAGGCGGCGTTTTTCTCTGCAGTGGCGTCGCGTCACTCTTGGTTGTGCCCCTGGTTTCGGCGAGGACGGTGGTAGCCAATGAAGCCACAAACATGGTTGTTTTAAAATTGTCTTTATGCACAAAATACCTTTATCCATGCATAGAACACAAAAAATCTGGAAATGCGACATATCCCCTTCATTCATAAATGTCTTCTATTATGGTACATATTGCATACAAAATAAAGGAAAATAATTTCAAAACAGTTCAAAATGTCCGTCCATAGCTTAAACAGTTGAGTCTTAAATGTTAATTTATTTAATAAAAATAAAAAAATAAATGTAATGATTTGTTAAAATAATTGTTCAATGTTAAATTAAAAATCTTTTGTATTAATATAATATGCAACTTCCTGAAAAAGCAGAAAAAAAGTCTGCGAAACGTTGGAGAAAAAATATTATGTAAATAAAGGTTTTATTTAACATATATTTAAGCAAACAAGACCAAAAAAGCCCAATTAAGTAAATATAACACAACATATTTAAATTGGTCAAATAATTAAAACCACAAAATAATTTTATTTCTATACCCCAACGCGTACTGAATAAGGGGTATATTAACTTTGTCATTCCGCTTGTAACGCCAAGAAGGAGACGTGACAGGTATAGAAAAATGTGTATATATTTGATCAGCATCACCTCCTGAGTCGATTTCCGTGTCTGTCTGTCCGTCTGTCTGTCTGTCGACACGATTACAGTCGTAATTTTAAAGATATCGCGATGAAATTCAAAATATGACATAAGTTTATTTTTAAAAAAGAAAGAACAGGTTCGTGCTTAATTGGGCCAAATCGGATGAAAACCACGCCTACCTCACACACAAAGTGATTTTATTTTAACCGTAAAATGTCTTTAAAATGCACAAAAATTAAAGAAATGCCTTGAAATTCGGCACGTAAGCTTTGATCTTCAATTTAAAATCTGGCTGTGAAATTTGGCAAAATCGAATTAAAACCACGCCTACCTCCCATGCAAAGTGGCTTTATTTTAAACTTAAAAACTCTTAAAAATCTGCAAAAATTAAAGAAATATTTTAAAATTTTGCACATATGTTTTGATATTTAATATAAACCACCTCTATGATATATGGTAAAATCGGATGAAAGCCACTCCCACTTCCCATGCAAAGTGGCTTTATTTTAAACGTAAAATGTCTTAAAAATCCACAAAAATTAAAGAAATGTCTTGAAATTTTTCACATTAGCTTTGATATATAATATGAACTATCTCTATGAAATTTGGCAAAATCGGATCAAAACCGAATGCCTACCTCTCATACAAAGTGACGTCATCAAAATAGGAAAACTTTCGTTAATATATAAAACTGAATGTCATCGTGTATACCGTGCGTTAAAGACTTCGAATACACTTCAATATGGCCGCGGGGGAATATTTTAGCTTCGGTACCCTGCCGAAGCTCCATCTTTACTAGTTCTATACTGTCTTCATTCAAAATTCTAAAAATTGTTTATGATTATGTAACATATATAATGTACTAATATAAATTTTTTGGCTGAGCTCTAGGGGGGACAGAGGGGGAGGGGGCAACTTACCCATCTTGACTCCCCTGTGGACTCCCCTATGGTAATGCTTCTTCTATTCGGCTTTTGAAATAATTTTAGAAACAAATTTTGATTTTTCTTGAAATTTTCTTAAACAATTTTTAAAAACTAAACTAAACTAAACTTAAACTTTTATTTGTCATATTAAAGCCATTTTACTTTGTTCATGCATTAAAGATTTTTCTGTAAAAAATTCTTGAATGATCTATGAATTAATAATATACAAAAACATTCAAAAAATTTTGTTTTATCTTACCAAGTATTTGTCCACAATCCGGCGGAGCAAATAGCTCACCAATATGTGGATATAGACGTGTAAATGGAATCCGTAAATGTCAAAAATTCGCAAGTGAAAATGATTTGAATCTCTTTAACTGCGAACAGACAGCAAATGGAAATTTATCCGGTAAGTTGTCAACATTTAAAAGATATTTTTACAGTTTTGTTGAAATTGTAACAAGTCTTCAGTTTTTTTTTGCATCTGTAATATTTTTAAGTCCTTTTATATTTCAAATTCTACGCTATTTAATTAAACTTTAATAAATGTGAAGTGGGCAATATATTTTTACATCAGAGTCGGGTTCAGCTTGCAATGTTCCCAATAATAAATGTCAACTGTCCTATATTATTATTTCTCTTTTTGCAATAAGTTACATAGCATAACAAAAAATTGTGTGTTTTTTTTTCTTTTTTTTTTTTATATAGCAACATTGGCAGTGTTTCCAATTTCCACCTGCGAACATTTACCAGAAGGAGAAGAAGGATTATGCAATTATCTGTAAGTTGCAAACTTTAAATGATATTTAGATTATTTTATTCAAATTATGACAAAAGTGTTAAGTAATTAAATTCAAAACTTCAAGACGAACACAAAAAAAAAAATTCAATTATTAAAGTCTTTCTTAATTCCAATACAAATTATTAATAATAATTAAAAGTAATTCAATTGCTTTTGCATAAAGTTTACTGCTTTAATTCAAGTGTTTTTGATTAAAGTTAACTGAAAGAGCTTTGCGCTGTTTTGAAAAAAAAACCCTGTAATTTAGAAGAAAATTTTAAAAACTGAGCATTATTTCGAAAACTGTTATACATAACTTTCACATCCAAATCGGATTCAGCGTAAAATCTATATAAAGGGTGGTTAAATTTTAAGGGCCGATGTTGATTTTGAATAAAACACAAATTATTCAGGAAATTATTGTCATTTCTTTCTATTATGATAACATTGGTATGGTTCAATTATATATTGAACAAAATATCGGCCAAATGGCTGCCGCGTCCTCGGCGGCACACCTCCACCCGATGGTCTAAATTTTCGATGACGCTGAGGCATAAGTGAGGTTCTATGCCTTTAATGTGCCGAGTTATCATATCCTTTAGCTTATGAATTGTTGCTGGCTTATCGACGTACACCTTTTCTTTCAAATAACCCCAAAGAAAGAAGACCAATGGTGTCAAATCACATGATCTTGGCGGCCAATTGACATCGCCACCACGGGAGATAAGACGGCCATTGAATTTGTCGCGCAAAAGAGCCATTGTTTCGTTAGCTGTGTGGCAACTGGCACCGTCCTGTTGAAACCACATATCGAACACATTCATATCTTCCAATTCGGGCCATAAAAACTCACTCTTTGTGGGTGCATATGTTTTTCGACAATCACTCTTGGATTATCATTCACCCAAATGCGGCAATTCTGCTTATTGACGAATCCACTGAGGTGAAAATGTGCCTTATCACTAAAGATGATTTTCTTCGAAAATTGATCATCCACTGTTGCCATTTCTTGCCACCATTCTGACCACTGACGACGCTTGAAATGGTCAAGATGCTTTAGTTCATGAGCCAATTGCACCTTGTAAGTGTGTAAATGCAAGTCTTTATGCATAGTGTTCATCAACGACGAGCGTAAGAGGTGCAATTGTTGGGCACGACGACGAGTTGAGGTGGACGGCTCTTCAGCCACACTATCGCAAACAGCAGCAATATTTTCTGCAGTACGAGCTGTACGAGCATGCACTGGTGCTTTTTACATCTCCTACAGACCCGGTTTCCTCAAATTTTTGCACGATTTTTTCGATTGTACGCACATTTGGACGATTAAATTGACCGAAAAATCACGAAGTGCACGATATGCATTTTGATCTGAACGCCCATTTTCATAAAAAGCCTGAATAACTTTATCGCGTTGCTCGATTGTGTATCTATCCATGGTTCAAATTGAGTTAGTCTGAAATTGAGAAATGTCAAATGAAATGCAGAAAAAAACTTGAGGTTTAGGTGTGGTTCACATTCAAGATCGGCCCTTATAATTTAACTACCCGTAATATATAGATATAGATATAGATATAGATATAGATATAGATATAGATATAGATATAGATATAGATATAGATATAGATATAGATATAGATATAGATATAGATATAGATATAGATATAGATATAGATATAGATATAGATATAGATATAGATATAGATATAGATATAGATATAGATATAGATATAGATATAGATATAGATATAGATATAGATATAGATATAGATATAGATATAGATATAGATATAGATATAGATATAGATATAGATATAGATATAGATATAGATATAGATATAGATATAGATATAGATATATATATAGATATAGATATAGATATAGATATAGATATAGATATAGATATAGATATAGATATAGATATAGATATAGATATAGATATAGATATAGATATAGATATAGATATAGATATAGATATAGATATAGATATAGATATAGATATAGATATAGATATAGATATAGATATAGATATAGATATAGAATAGATATAGATATAGATATAGATATAGATATAGATATAGATATAGATATAGATATAGATATAGATATAGATATAGATATAGATATAGATATAGATATAGATATAGATATAGATATAGATATAGATATAGATATAGATATAGATATAGATATAGATATAGATATAGATATAGATATAGATATAGATAAAACAAACGTCCGTGGTGAAGCCGCGGACCACTGTGGCTTGCTTGTATTAATATAAATATGGAACAGCATTAAAAGCGATATTTAACAATAAACATTGTACCGTTATAAGAAAAGACTTCGCTCTTGCTCACTATTGTTGTTGTACATAGATGACTAAATTCGCAAAACATTAACTTTTGTTTAAACTGGCCGTTACAAAAATATATCAAATTTCAAAGTGGCGTTATATATATATACAACACATCTTATATAAAATTATTCGTGAAATCATATTATATCGTCTGAAAAATGCCATTATTTTAAGTCAAGTGTCGTCATCAACATCAAGTAGATTCATAATGTTTTCTATACAATCAGTAACTTTTAAATAGACCTCTGCCCACTCACTGGAGGAATATACGCATTAATAACATATACAATAGAAACTATATATATAATTTTAACGCATATTAGTTCGATATTAGCTGAGCAGGGCCTATCAATAAAGGAACTTACAGAGAATTTCCTTACAGCTATTTTAATAGGACTCCACCACCGGCATCAAAAGTATTGTCAGCTGGCGTGTCCTTTTATAAACTTGAAGCTTCTTCTATTCGGTTTTTAAAATACTTTTAGATACAAATTTTAAACCGTCTTGAAAGATTAATTCAAAACTCTTTTTTATAATGTTGTAAAAAATATATATCTTAACTTTTATTTGTCATATTATAGCAATTTTACTTTATTCATGCATTAAAGATTTCCCTGTGTTAAATTCTTGAATGTATCTACTTAAACTTTGGTTAAATAAAATTAAATTAATAATATACAAAAACATTCAAATTTTTGTTTTATATCTTACCAACAAATTTTAGAAATTGTCCACATTACTGCGAATCAAATGCCTATTTCACATGTGGCAGTAGATATGTAAATCAGAGGGAGGAAAAATGTATAAAATTCGCATGTCAAAATCATTTGAAGCGCCATAACTGCGAACAACGGGCAAATGGAAATAGTGCAGGTAAGTTGTCAACAGTTAAAAGATATTTTTACAGTTTTGTTGAAATTGTGGCAAGTCTTCAGTATTTTTGCATCTGCAATATTTTAAAGTCCTTTTATATTCAAAATTCCACGGTAAAAAATAAAAGTTTAATAAAAATTAAGTAGGCACAATATTTTTACATAAGAGTCGGGTTCAACGTGCAATCTTACCTAATAATGAATGTCAACTGTCTAATATTATTATATTTCTTTTTGCAATACGTATATATATAGCATAACAAAAAATTGTGTTTTTTTTTTCTTATATAGCTGTTGTGCTTATGGTATCGGACTTCACCTGCGAACATTTACCAGAAGGAGTAGAAGGAAATTGCAATTGGGAGTAAGTTTTCAACATTTTAATTATATTTAGATAATTTTAATAAAATTATGACAAAAGTGTTCAGTTATTAAATTTAAAATTTCAAACTAAATACTTGAAAAATGAAATAAATTGTAACAAGTTTTCAGTTTCTTTGCATCTGAGTGAAATATATGTGAAATAATCAAATCAAGGGCGCCACTATGTTTCAGATTTTGCTTAAACTTGGTGGATATAACCTTTGAGATGTCAAAGATGTAATACCACAGTCGGTAAATTTTTCACTTGGAACAATTAACGACAACACCAAGCGAAACATTTTAAATATGGTAATTTAATGCATTACTTCTTTTAATTGTAATAATTGCACGTATCTTAAAGTTTGTGGTCTCAATTTAAAGCAAACCCCACCCAATTTTACAGATATTCACATAAACATGGAAGTGATGAAGAACTTTGTAAAAGTTTGTTAAGTAGTGCAATAAAAGTTTTTTTATACTTAATCATACAATATATAAAAAAGATTTCATTCAAGGGATTTGAAGTCTCAGCTGACTTCAAGTGACTTGAATTCAATCAATGAATGCGAGACTGCAATCAAATTATGACAAATTATTGCTAATTTCAAATGTTGAAGTCAAAAGTACAGAAAAAGAATTAGGTATTGCAATAAATTTAAACAAAATCAAGACTTGAAATGTGAAATGATTGAAATCTTTCACAGCTCGGCATAATATGTTTTATTTTATATGAAATAAAATTATTTGTTTTTCGAACTGAATAAATGCAAGTTTAAATCTTGCATAAAGTTGTTCCGAAAATTGTTGTTTCAAAAGGGTTCCGTGGTGAATTTAATATAGTAAAAGGGTTCCGCTGATGATGAAAGTTTGAAGAACGCTGTCCTATGACATCGCCATGTTAAAAATACTAGTTGGGTATATGAAAAAAAGCCGAAATTGAGCTAGTACTGCTCAGTTTTCAACTAGTATGCAGACTGGTTTTAAACTAGTTGCTTACACTGCAGGGATCCGATATAGACAAAAAATATTTTGTATGCATGTTTATAAATCATTTGTGTATATTTAATAGTATATTATACATTTAAAAATATGTATATATAAATATATAAAATATATATAAATTTTAAAAATTAAAAGAAGTTATGCATTAAATTACCATATTTGAAATGTTTCGCTTGGTGTTGTCGGTAATTGGGCCAAGCGAAAAATTTACCGCCTGTAATTTTACATCTATGACATCTCAAAGGTTATTCCCAACAAGTCTAAGTAAAATCTGAAGCATAGTGGCGCCCTCGATTTGATGATTTCACATGGAATAACTCATATGCAATATTTTGAAGATCTTTTAAATTTAAAATTCCGTGCTATTTCATAAAAATTCAAAATATTTTTTTGCAAAATATTTTTACATCTGAGTAGAATACAGCGTGTAATGTTACCTAATAATGAATTGTGATGTTTTTTTTTTTTTCTTATATAGAGCTATGACTGGTACCCCTGGTTAAACCAACTTCCTCCTGCGTACATTTAACAGATGGAGTTGAAGGATCATGCAATTTTGAGTAAGTTTTCAAAATTTAAATGATATTTAGATAATTTTATTCAAATTATGATAAAAATGTTCAGTTATTTAATTCAAAATTTCAAGCTGAGTACATACAAATTTAATTATTAAAAACTTTTTAATATTCAATTATTAATAATAATTAAAATTAATTTAATTGCTTTTGATTAAAGTTTACTGTTAATCCAATTTAATTTCGATAAAGTAATTGCTTTTCATTCTTTTGTTTTGAGTAAAAATACTTTAATTAAATTAAAAATTGAAAAACTGGTCATAAAATCGAAAATTCGTTTTCTTAACTTTTAACATAATAACCAGTTTCATTGTGCAATGTAGCATACAGGTATACTGTAAAATGTCTAATATAATTATTTTTCTGTTTTCAATAAGTTATATAACAAGAACATTTTTTTTTTATTTTTGTCTTTTAGCTAGATCTTCTACAAAGAACCTTCTGCGAATTGATTACAATCTTGATTTCTTGGAAATTTCTTGGAATATATTATTTTTTCTAATATTATCAACATTATGTACACACCAACAAAAAATTCTACTTGTATCAATTTAATTTTTATTCTAATAAATATATATAGTATATTCCGAAAAGAAAAATTTGTATTTTGAAAACACTTATTATCATTTTTTTATACACGTTTGTATACAAAATCGTAAAAAAGAGCTCATTGCAATTATGCTAAAATACGAGTAAAGAAAAACAATTGTTAAAATAGGATATTAAGCCAGTGGCGTAGATAGTTTTTGGTTCTCTAGTACGGAAACAGAGTAGCCTTAAAATAATTTTCTTTCTGTATATCATAGGAGCAACGGTAAAAATATAATACATCTATACGTATAAAGGTTGGATCATAGCCCTCATGACAAAAATATACAAAGAATTCATGACGTTATAAGGCCGCGTAGAGAGCCTCTACAAGATCGAAAATGCATCAATCAGTGAATTATTACTCGATAAGTTTATTCGACACGGCAACAATAAAAAAAAGATGTGTGTGTGGCCACCACACACGGTAGAAGTGAAACTTCTACCCAAAAATGGAATTTCTAGGAAGATTACTAATATATTTTATTAACATTCCCTCATTCAGTGCAATCAAATTAGTAAACAAGCAGTCTGCCTTCATACCAGTAGTAGTTCAATAACTATTTCATAAAGCCAATTAGTATTTTCAACGTGGCGATATCACCATAGACCAGATGTTCACGCTACGACAAATCCTGGAAAAAATCCACGAAAATCAAATTGACACACATCATCTCTTTGTCGATTTTAAAGCTGCGTTCGATAGCCCGAGAAGGGATTGCCTATACGCAACAATGTCTGAGTTCGATATATATGCAAAGTTAATTAGACTTTCTGATATCTTTTTTTCTAGAATCTTTTTTTTTTGCGAATATTCACTCACATTATTCTCAGTTCCTACTTTATTATGAAATTCTAAAAATGTCAAATAATTAAAGCTCACAAAAAAACTATTAAAACCATGGAAACAAATGATATCGATAAAATTTATATTTGGCGCAGTTCCTACCCATTTTATCCCAAAACTAACACTTTGAAAATGTTCGTCACCTCATACTCGACTTCTTATTAATTTTCTAAACCTTTACGGGATTCAAGCTAGCTGTAGCGCTCGTAACTGTCAAGCTTCGAGAAAATGTGCCCCAAAAGGTTTTCTTCAAAAACTGCTGTGGCCGACTTGTGCACAATTTGGACGTAACGCTCGGTGTTTTGCGGGTGATAAATATAATCTTTTAAAACATATAACATGGTAAATACGATTTGATATATGACGTCAATTTTATGTCATTTATTTCAGGAAATTAATGTCTACTATAATGCTCACCTGGAATTTTAATAATGTCATCCGAGTACTGCAGATCAGTCAACTGCTCTTGAGTAAAAATCTGAAGATATGGTGGCTCAGTGATCTGAAATTTGGTCCAATCGATCATTTCAGAGTATGTTGTGCTGCTATTTGTGATAAAGGGCACACGCACGGAGCACCATTTTCAATGCAGCATTTGCAACGCGAAATTCGAAAGAGAACATCCCATTCGTTAGCACGGAATAGACGCGGGTTTTTCACTTGAAGAGACTTCTTGAGTAAATTATTAATCAATCTACGAATATGGGTTCTCGACACAGCAGGTGTTTTTGCACAATTCCACAATTTTCAGACATCTTCATACACCCTTTCCGCAAATTTACAACGTTTTATATTTGTATGATGCTGTAAAAACAACGCGTATTGCACCACATTTCGTTTTGTTGGCAACTTTGTGTTGTCCAAGTCGTGCATTTGGAACTGCATTTTGTTTAATTTATTTTTTATTGTTTTTGTACTACGTATGCGAATGAAAACTCGATATAATTAACTTTTATTAATTGTCTTAAAGGGGCTGATGGGGAACCAAAGCCTTTTTTGGATCCCTTTTGGTGCAAAAAATTAAAAGACGACGATTTAAAATGGTTAAATTCAAATTAAATTTATTTGTTCTTTATATATGAACAGAAACACTTAAGATGCCACGCACAACTAAACTAGTCAAAGTTCTATTTATTAATATTTTTACTGCTTTCTGCTAAAAATAATTAGCTCAGTCAAGGCCATTGTCCAAAAACAATTCGCGCCGCAAATTGCATTTTTTATGCACGCACTTTTTTATTTCGACTTGATAAGCGGACGAAGATGTTTGTTGTTGTTGTTGCTGCTGTAACAATAGTGCAAGTGAGGCTAAGCGAGGCGATGAGAAGTTGTATGTTGTTCTTGTTGAAACGGTGATTTAATTTGTTTGTCCATGCATGGAATCGATGACGAAGTGCTGAAGGGTGGTGGTGGTGGTGAAAGTGTCGAGCGTAGAAAGTAAATTGTTGGTACAATTATGAAGAACGACTGCTTGGAAAAACAAGTTGTTTTTATTTGACGGACGACATTGCCTCAACGAAAAATGTTAATATTTATTAATAAAAATTGCGACAGTTTTCTTAAGGTCTCGAACAGGGGCTCTACACAATACAACGCCTGTGATTTTATAAAAACAGTTGCGATTGAAAAAACAAAGTTGTTTTTTATTAATAAAAAGTCGAGTATGAGGTGACGAACATTTTCAAAGTGTTATTTTTGGGATAAAATGGATCGGACCTGCGCCAAAAATAAATTTTATCGATATCATTTGTTCCCATGGTCTTAATATTTTTTTTATGAGCTTTAATTATTTGACATTTTAAGAATTTTATTATATAGTAGGAACTGAGATATGGTGGGTGAATATTCGCAAAAAAAAGATTCTAGAAAAAATTTACAAAAAATCAACAAGCACACATATAAAAAATTTTAAGAATCGGACAAGAAACACCGAAGACATAACAAAAAAATGAAAAAAGCACCATAGGAACCATTTAAAAAAAAAATTTTACTCTCAATGCGCTTATTCTGTTGACCTATCTCAGCAGTTCGATAGCCGTGCATTTTGCACCTGCCAAGATCGGTGCCGCGTAGAGTGGCACAGAATCTGAAAGAATATGTAAAACACCCTGTATAATTGCTCTCATCTTTATGATATAGCTACATATTTAATGTAATCCCACATAACATTCAATGTACGGTTATTATTATTTTTCTAATGTACATAACTAGTTTTAAGCTCTTTTGCACTTTACTTCATATGCAATAAACATTCATTTACTAGCACTCAAATATACTGCATGGCGCTGCGGACAGGATTAATGTAAAAGTATATTCTATATAAAAAATAAAGTTATTTTGTAACGCATGTCATCGTCTGGATCTTCATCATCTGATTCCTCAATCAGCTCCGTGAAAAATATTAAAAAAACTGCAATGATGCCTTCAAATTTGCCCACTCCAAGCCCACTAAATATTGATGGAAACTTAGCTGATAACTGGATAAAATTCAAGCAGAATTTTTTGATATACAACATCGCAACTGGATTATTACAATCTGAAGCAGAGGCTAAAGTGGCAATTTTTAAGTTATTGGTTAGAGAAGGTGGAATGGAGATTTATAATGTTTTAAATCTAACTTCAGATGTTGAAAAGTCTTTGGATACAGTTCTAAAGAAATTTGATGATTACTGTATTCCAAAGAAAAATGTTGTATTTGAGCGCTACGTGTTTAATTCCAGAGTTCAAAAACACGGTGAATCATTTGAACTGTTCCTGAAAGAGTTGCGTCATCTGGCAAAATCATGTGATTATGGTTCAGCGGAGCAGTCTATTTTAAGAGACCGGATTGTCATGGGCGTTAACGACAAAAAGCTACAGGAAAAATTATTGGCTGATCGGGATTTGTCGCTGGAAAAATCAGTTGAAATATGCAAGCTGTTTGAGCTAAATAAAGAACATACAAGGGTAATACAAGATGGACCTTCATCTCAGAACGGATATATTAATTTTGTTAAAAATAAGTCAAGAGAGCAAGGTAAATATACAGGGAAAAGTCAATTCCAAAAAAATAACACCAACAAAGTTAAAAATTTTGAAAATGTATTTAATTGCAAAAAATGTATAAATCGTCACATGAAAAATAAGTGTCCGGCATATAATAAAGTGTGTTTCGTATGTAAGAAGTTGAACCATTTTGGTGCAGCTTGCAAGTATCGCAAAAATAAAAAAGTAAATGCCGTTAATTTAGAAGACAATAGTTCTTTATGTGATGATGAGGCTGTATATTATACAGATGTTGTTGCTGCTGTTGGTGGTGGAGTGAGAGCGTGGTACGGTAATATTAAAGTTAGCGGCAAAGACATTCGTTTTAAATTAGATACGGGTGCCGACGAAAACATTCTTTCTATTAAAAATGTAAAACAATTAAAAATGCAAAGCATGATTAAAAAATCAAAAGTGTCGCTTAAAGCATTTGGTGGGTCCGAAATAAAAGTTGAAGGAGAGATTTTTCTAACATGCGAAGCAAATAAAATTTCAAAGTCTCATAAATTTATTGTTGTAAAAGATCAGCCTGAGGTTACACCTTTGCTAGAAAGAGTTGCCTGCGAAGAATTAAATTTTATTAAACGAGTTAATGAGGTAAAAATAAGGCCAGTCGGAGAAACTGGTATAGATATAAATGAGTTATATCGTTTATATAATGAAGTTTTTAGTGGAATAGGTAGATTTTCAGAGGTGTATCGATCGGAGAGTAGCTCAAAAGGTAATGCAGCCATTAGGAGCTGAATTAAATCGTCTTGAGAAAATGCAAATCATTAAAAAAGTTAAGGAACCAGTAGAGTGGGTTTCAAATATTGTAATTGTGTCGAAGCCTAAAAATAAAATTCGAATTTGCCTAGACCCTAAGGAATTAAACAATGCATTGGTTGTCGAGCAGTTCCATATTCCTACGCTAGACGATTTGCGATCAAAATTAGCAGGAATGTCAGTGTTTTCTGTACTTGTCTTAAAGGATGGTTTTTTCCACATTGTATTGGGTAAAAAATCAAGTTTTATTTGTACATTTAGTACTCCGTTAGGGTCATATCGATACCTTAGACTTCCGTTTGGTTTAAAACCAGCACCTTTAATTTTCCAGAGGTATACAAGCCAAGTATTTGGAGAAATAGATGGAATACATATATATTTAGATGACCTTCTCATTTTTGCTAAAACAGTAGAGGAACATGATGCTATCATGGAAAAAGTGTTGAAAACAGCACAAATGAACAATGTTAAGTTTAATAAAGAAAAATTTCAATTCAGATTATCTAAAGTTAAATACATGGGTTTCAACATATCAAATGAGGGTTTGTCGGTTGATGAAAATAGAATTGAATCTATAGTAAAATTAAAAAATCCTGATTCTAAAGTCGGACTCCAAAAACTATTAGGAATGATTAATTATCTTCGAGAGTTTTTGCCAAATTTAGCAAATGAAATTGAACCATTGAGGGAACTGTTGAAGAAAAACGTTCATTTTATTTGGCAACAAAAGCATACTAATTCTATGGAGCAAATTAAAAAGTTGTTGGTAAATGCCACTGCGTTGCAAAATTTTGATCCCATGCAGAGCATTACAATTCAAACTGATGCTAGCTCATATGGTATTGGAGCTTGTCTTTTACAAAATAAAAAACCAATTTCATGGGCTTCAAGAGGGCTTAGTGACACAGAGAAAAACTATGGGCAAGTTGAAAAGGAATTGCTTGCGATTTTATATGCTTGCAAAAAGTTTCACTTTTATATTTATGGCCGTGACATTTTAATTGAAACTGATCACAAGCCTTTAGTTCCTTTGTTTGAGAAGAGTATTCATAAAATACCATCAATGCGGTTACAGCGCATGAGGCTCAAGTTAGAAAAATATAAACTTAAACTCTGCTACATACCAGGTAAATTTCTTCTTTTAGCTGACGTAATGTCACGATTTGGTAATGATCAATTCGATTGTAAAGAGGAAATAAATTTAGAAGGGTGTGTACATGAAATAAATATGTCAGAGAAAAAAAAAAATTTATTTGAAAAAGCAACTAAAGACGATAATGAATTGAAACAAATTGTGCAGTTTTATAAAATAGATTGGCCTTGTGTCAAAAATATTCTAACTCCGAATTTAAAATATTTAACCAAACTTAAAAACGAAATTGTTTGTGAAGATGGATTAGTTCTAATGGGCGAGAGAATAATAGTCCCTAAGTCGCTTCAAGATGAAGTTTTAAATTGGTTGCATATTTCTCATTCAGGCATTGAAAAAATGAAATCTAGAGCCCGTATGCTTTTTTATTGGGTTTGCATAAACAATGACATAGAAAACTATATTACCAAGTGTAAGATATGTCAAAAATACTCTCATAGTACCCAGAAAGAACCACTTCTTCACCATGAGATTCCGTCATTTCCTTTTGGGAGGGTTTTTGCCGATATAGCTTCGTTTTCAGCTGATAGTTATCTTGTACTTGTGGATTCTTATTCAAAATGGATAGAAATTTTGAAAATAAGGAACAAATCTGCCTATGACGTAATTTCTGTTCTAAAGCCTATATTTGCTGCGTATGGAATACCAAAACACTTCATTTCAGATAATGTTCCTTTCAATAGTAGTGAATTTAAAAATGTTAGCAAGGAATATGAGTTCAGTGTAACCTTTTGTTCACCTAATTACCCACAGAGTAGAGCTTATGCTGAAAAATGTGTTCAAATTGCTAAAAATTTGCTTAAAAAGTGTGTGGACTCTAAAACAGATATTAACTTAGCTCTTTTGGAATATAGAAATTGCCCTGTCAAAGGAATGAATGCCTCGCCTGCGCAGCTTTTAATGTCACGTGTAACTCGCACTCCTATTCCTATAACAGATAAGTTATTGAAACCAAAAATAGTGGAATCTGTACCATTGAAAATAGAAAAGCAAAATGCTCAAAATAAAAAAATATTATGACAGACACGCCAAGGAAAAAGAAGCTTTTAGAGAGGGAGAAAATGTGTTAATTCAAATTAAGAATAATTGGAAAGAAGGCAAAATAATAGAAAAAATGAAAACACCTAGAGCATACGTAGTTAAATTCAATACAGGAGAAATATATCAACGAACTACACGTCATTTAAAGAACTTAAAGTACGATTATGATACTATGCCTGTGTTACTGAACACAAGCACTTCTCAAAGTAAAGATGACATCACAAAAGAAATTGACAAACGCTCCCCGTATCTATACGTCCAAGAACACGCACTCAGTCCAAAACTAGCACTTACTAATTTCAACATAATGTACACCAGATGCTCTTTTTTTTTTAAAAAAAAAAAAAAAAAAAAAAAAATGATGTTAATGAATTATTAATAAGAAATAATCAATTTTTTTAAGTTGATAATATTTAATGAAATAATAAAGTAAGTTTATATATATATATTTATCATAAATTTGAATTGTAAAAATAACATCTTAAGGGGAAGGTGAAAGAATATGTAAAACACCCTGTATAATTGCTCTCATCTTTATGATATAGCTACATATTTAATGTAATCCCACATAACATTCAATGTACGGTTATTATTATTTTTCTAATGTACATAACTAGTTTTAAGCTCTTTTGCACTTTACTTCATATGCAATAAACAATCATTTACTAGCACTCAAATATACTGCAGAATCTATCACCTCTTTCTCTTTCAATATTTAGTAGGATGCGCTTAAGTGTACCGCATATGGCTCTCGCCTTGTCTGCTGCTGTCAGTAGATGCGTGCTGAAGCTCAGGCGCTGATCTATGAGTACCCCTAGATGTTTTGTGTGGGGCTGTGGCATTATGTCATGAACATCGACGTTGACAACCAACAGCTCTCGCTACATTTTGGGAGTGACTAAGACCAGTTTTGTTTTCTGGGCTGCCAGTTCTAGGCCAGCATTTTGGAGCCAGTTTCTTACGCAGGCAATTGCATTGTTGCAGACAAGTGAAAGCTCGTCGGTGCGCTTGGCGACTACCACTTATGCAATGTCATCAGCATAGCCTATCAGCTTCGTTCCGGTTGGCATCGCAATCCTGAAAATTCCATCGTACATTGCATTCCACAGTGTCGGCCCCAGAACAGACAGCCACCCACAAATTTGTATTAGGCTGGACCTTATTTTGTGTCATAGAACAGCACTCTATCTCGGAAGTAGTCACGAATGATGCTCAACAGGTGGTTTAGAACACTGAAACCAATTAGCGCATTTATTATTTGTTCTCACTTTGTGGAGTTAAACGCATTTCACAGGTCGAGTGTGCCAATGGCTCAATATATGCGATTGCCTCTCGCCCCGTGAGAGCGTTATATGAAATATATATAACACTGCTGCTCTACCACCGGTAGGGTGATATGCCTGGGTCTCCTTCCAGGTTTACCTGGAGTCTATCACACACTATTCTCTCTAGAACTTTGCCCGCCGAGTTCAGCATGCACAGCAGCCTATACAATGAGGTTTTTCTACCTCAAGCTACTAGTCTTATGTAGCAATACTAGTCGCTGCTTCTCCATGACGTCGGGAAAGAGGCTGAGTAGAGTATTAGCCCCTTGAACGGCGATCAATAACCATGCTGCTCCCATGCCCTGCGAAGCCATGCTCTGCGGCAGTATCGCGGGGTTATAAAGGACGAAGTTTCAATGTGGAGGTTATAAGGTTTAGTGTGTAAGAATCATACACTCATACTCATACACAAAAAAAACATAAACACGTTCACCGAGCGAGCTCATCTGCTTTGCAGTTTCCTAGAAAGTCTTTATGTCCGGGAATCCAGCATATTAATATTTTGAATTGCTTTGCCATCTCATTTAGAAATCTGCGGCAGTGAAGAACTGTTTTAGATGTTGTTTCAAAAGATTGTAGCGCTTTCAAGGCGGCTTGACTGTCTTGAGTTCGTATGTAGATATCCATGGAGGATATTTCATTCATCTGAAGCCAAGTTACTGCTTCATGTATTGCGACAACTTCCGGAGCCTTAAGGCTAGATTAATGTTAGTTTAATCTATGGTGATTGATTTTACTAAATTTTCAGGTCAGTGAATTCACTTTTGTGGAATTTAAAATTTAAACCTTTTAATGACCTCACTTTTTAAAGGAGGTTTTTCATAGAAGACATTGTTTGCTTAGATAAGACAGCTACAAAATCTCTTATAGCCATATTCTTTTGCGCATTTACTTGGCTTGATACACTATTTTTTACTTTTTTTCGATGTGTTTCTACTGTGGAATATTGTTAGAATACACTTTATTGATACAAATGTTAAGTGTGTCGAAAGTTTTATTTGCGCAATTAGAAAACAGCTAATAGATCTCTTATAGACATATTCTTTTGCGCATTTATTGCGTGTATAAATTGAAAACCGAACTTTTTTGAATGAAAATAATGCTTTCAATAATGTTTTGTTTAATAAGTGCCTGAGAATGGTTGCCTGTGTCACGCCTACTGCTTCTGCGAGCTTTTCTTGTGTTTGCCACAAGTCTGTACTGAAGAGGGTCTCTAATGCTTCATGTTCATGCCAGGTTGTCCCGCAATTGAGTGCAACTATTTACGGAGCTGAAATTTTATGTCGAGCTGAGCAAAAAATCGTATGGGAGGAGGGGTCTATTTTCACATTCTTGCAGCTACAGGGTTAATTAATATCAATTGTATGAAAGCTTTCTTGCTAGCAAAATGAACAACAGACATTCAATTTCAAACAAGTATTCACTAAACACGGTTCATTGTTTTAAATCTAAATAAATTTTAATAATTTAGAAATAAAAAAAAAAAAAAATATGAAGTTTTTTTTCGCAGTTGTTATTTTTATGGGTAAGTTAAAACATTTAATTTTTGAAGTGAAACTTTTATAGCCGCGTATACAACAATAGGGCGAGCTAGATGGTTCTTATGAAAACAGCAATTCGCAGCACTAGTTGTTTAAAAAGGAAACAAATTGCTATTTAAAATTTTCTTACACTTTTGCATCCACTGAGGATCGAAAACAGTACATTTGCATCCACAGCCAGCTGTTCTAACCACTGGGCCACGTAGACATATTTATTTGAGTAGCTCATTTTCTGATTGAATTGAGTCTTTTGTTCAATACTCTGAAAGTACAGTACGGTCTAAAAATTTGAATCTGAACTTTTAGGAATTTCTCAAATTGAGTTTTGTTAAATTCAGATTGATTACATTGATTGATTTGGAAACAGCACATGCTGCAATATTAACGAATACAACTTTGAATCTAAAATTGGTTTTATTTTAGATCTATGAATTTCCTTTTAAATATCGTATCTTTCATATAATTCCAATGTAGTTTTTAACTCACATTTATATCGAAATAAAAAAGTATTCGCATGCTGCGATATTTTAACACACAAAATACTGGTTACAAGTTCTTCCATTACCAACTGAGCTGTCAAAATATCTACGATATGTTGTTCGAAATTAAAACATAAGAAGGATATGTTACTAAAATATTGTGCCGAAAACTAACACTTATCAATGCATATGTAACCCAACCGGCAAAAGTTCGTTTGCAATGAAGTTTTATTAAAAAAAAATTTCGTATTTTTCCCTAATTGGCGATCAAAAATCAAAAGTTATTTCATGCCAGCGCAATCGCGTCAGTAATAATAAAAGTAAGTCTGAAAGTGCCAAAAAGTTTTCCGAAAGTATTCACCTTACAGTAAAAGCGTAGAAAATATAATTACAATATCTTTGCATTTGTGTTGAAGAATTAATCGCTTTGGAATTGTAAATGAATAATTTTTCGAAACATTAGCGAGCCTTCGTTTATGAAGTAACCGTTATCAGGCCCGTAGCCAGGATTTACCTTAAGGGCGGAGAGTTTTGACAAAAAAAAATTTTTAAGAAGATATGGATATGGGAGTTTTTCTTAACAAATCCGTTTTCTCTTAAGACTACTCGTGAATATGCCCGTTTCTAAATGACCATTAGAAAGATGACAAGTGTTTATTGAATTTTTTTATCAAATTAATTTTTAGTACTATTATATTACTATTACTACAAATAAGTTTTCGATTTTTGCGTATGGTTTTTTTGAAAAATAGTCCAAATTGAGAAAAAGTAAAAATTTCTATGTCAAAATTTTTCTAATACAACAATATTAGTTTGAAAGATAAAAATAGGTAAAATTTCTTGGAGTTTATTAAAATCAAAATTGAAACTAGCTATAAAAAATTAAAAATTTTTTTAATAAGTTCACCTCATTAGATTTTGTTTCTTTCTGGCTATCTTATGCTTTTATTGATCCCCAACTTTTGTACAAGTACTTGGACCTCTTTGAACTCTAGTTTAAGTTATCATTAAAAGCCAAAATATTACTGCTCTCGAAATTATATTCAAAAGAAAATATTTTAAAATCTTTAGAAATGGATTTGTTCCATTTCCTCATAAAAAATTGATACCATGACTTACAAAATCATTCAATTCCAATAACAATAACTATATATTTTTTTTTTTTTAATTTTTTGAGCGAATGAATTGACTTCGATTAAAGTCATATTTATGTCTCAGATTATTTTTCAAAAGCCGTAATACGATAACTGGTTTTTGCACAGCACCAATATCTTATACCCAATATATTATTTAAGTTATCTCATCAAAATAAGTCTTTCTTTGAAAACTGGATAAATTTTTTTTATACAATTACTTTTTTTTCGATATTTAAGAATTCAATCAGTCGTGTATTTAAATGTAAGCTATTTGCAAATTAAAAAATTAAAAATACATTTTTTTAACTTCCAACTTCTTTTTAATTTTTTAACATAGTAAAAAATAATTTTACAAATGCCGAACTTTAAAAAACTATAATTGTTCATTTTTCTTATGAGAATTTGGTAACATTAGTGATTACGCCCCGAAAATCGGGTGTACTTCCCCTTTAGGAACAAACTAACTTGTTTTCAAAAACAACTAATTAAAAAACTAGTTTAAAACAAACCAGTATATGAACTACTTTGAATTATATTAAGGCGGCATCCACTTCAATATATGAAGTAATTGACATACTACTTAAAAACCAGTGATTGATAAAGTACTTTGAATTATATTAAGGCGGCAACTACTCTGATGTTGGCATGTTTTAATTGAAAATTTTTATTAGACTACATTTTTATAATCTTATATATTTTATATATATTATATATTTAACCATGTTATTTCATCAAATATTATTAACTTTAGGCCATCAGTAATAGTTTTCAATTGGTTATTTTAAAGTAATTAAAAAAATAATTTAAATATAACTAATTTAACAAGTAGTTGAAAATATATGCAGACGAAAGTCAATTGACTTATTTAGCGGACATCACCATACAAAATATGTTAGTTCGTTCTATGGAAAAAAGTTAGAATTTCAACTAGTTGTGGTTGATAAAAAACTACTTTATCAACTACTTTTAAATTAGTTGATTTTCCTACAGGGTCCTTACTTCGCTTTGGAAATAACACTTTCTCATTCACATTGGAGCGAGCTCGTTTCTTAAGTCTTTTTGCCATTTTTTCAAAGCTTTAAACGCTCATATCTGCTAAACGCTATCACTTACCTAAGAGGTCATAAGACCTTCCTTATGATTTATCAACTGATGCTGTAGCGCTTGTAGATTTGCTGGAGAAGAAGATTGTTCTTAAAGATTTATGCAACGGTTCCAATAAAAAATAGAGAAAATCTTGAAAAACAGAGCAGTTATGAAAAATGTGTGCTGATTCAAGGTTTACTAATACAGGTTAAGTCACTTGAGAGAAGCTCGGTCGAACTGTCAGAATCGATAAAAGGAAATCAAGAAAAAAAAACCTGAATCTGTACAATTTTTAGCTAACAGCAACTTTGACAGTTCGTGCAAAGGCGGCAAAAGAGTGCTTTTCTCTCAAATTACAACCTATATTAATGAACCTTGAATCAGGGTATATTCACTTGATGAATATATTCATGCAGGGCTCTAATGTGTATATATTATACATATATATACATATACATATAGATGGTGCTAAAGAAATTTTACTTAGCACACTTATTTTTTTATGTGCTTCCTTCAGCACCAGAGGGCGCTGCAGTATAAATCTCTTAAGAAATGGTAGAACCCTCCAAGACTGCTCAACTGATTAGGATGAAAATTAGGTATATAGGGATTTTCGAGTATGGAAAGGGCTTTGGCGCTATTTTTGTTTTTTGTTCGAAGACCAGAGAGCACTATTGTACAAATACTGGAAAAAAGCTCCAAACCACTTATCCGATAAGTATGATTTTTATAAGAGGTTTTCGGGTGCGATGAGTTTTTTGCGCTATGTGTTTTGCTATATCTTGAACCCCAGAGGGCGCTGTACTACAAAATACAGTATTTTGTGTATTTATATTCCACTTTCTTTTTTCACAAATCAGGAGAGCTAATGCCGAATTCTGTGGTGTTTGATCATCACATCAACACATGCGCAAATCAGTTGTGTCATAAGATGGTGTTGTTTTGACATTTCAATTTCTATTTTGCCAATTCGAATTGCCAAAAATTCGTTTTTGATTTTTTGATTTTTTTTTTTTTTTCAAAAATGTGCTATCTATCGAATACAATATAAAAGTTGAAAATATATTTTTGCAAGCGATCAGCGGCACGCACACACTAATCACGATTTCCCTAACTTTTTCTCATCATTTTCAGATGTTGAAGCTACATTTTGCTCATTTCGCCAAAGTTACCGGTTTGAAAGATGCACACAAAATTCCTTCTAAAGTTTGCGAAAAGTTTTTTTCAAATCGGCAATTGAAATCGAAATTTATTTATATTAACTCCCAAGTTAAGCCGGGTATTCAGCTAAAAAAATCTTAATTTTAAAAAATAAAATAGGTTCAAATCCGAAAACAGAGTTCTTAACTATGCCTTAACCAAAACATTTTATACACATAACATTTGTGTCAATAAAAGCTGATTTCAGTAGAAATGCGTCAACGAGAATAAAAAACATTGTGTCTAATGCGTCAAATACTTTTTAGTATTATTTTTTAATAGCCGAAAATAAAATATTTCACACTTTTAAAATGTATGGCTTGTATTTGACCAATATTCCATGGTAGAAATGACTCAAAGCATGCGTAAAATAATATGACTATAATTAATAATTATATTAATTGCTGAAAACAAAACATCTGCACACTTAATATTTGTGTCAATAAAGTGTATCGTTTGAATATTCTATATTGGAAATGCGTCAACGGAAATAATAAACGCACGTGCACGTGAGAAACATAAAACTTTTCACATACATATTTAACATTTGTGTCAATAAAGTGTTTTTGTACAATATTCCACAGTAGAAATGCGTCAAATGAAATGGAAGGGGGGGAGGGGGGAGGGAATATTGTGCCAAAACATGTGTGCAAAAGAACTCTCTTTTTTAAACCTTTAAAGCTCACTGTTTTCTTAAAGATACGATCATTGAAAAACTTCCATGCCTTTATTTTGAGTTCAGGTATAATGACCTTTATTAAAAATTTATTTTTTTATATTTAGTTTAGTTAGTTTTATTAATTTTTCTAATTCACTTATTCCATTAAAAAAGAAATGGTGAATACGAACTGCTTTCTGTAGTTCACAAGCAACTAGTGGCGAAAGTAGTACTAGAAATAACTATTGAATCGAGACAATTTTTTAGAACATTAGGATCAAGTGGTGCAAAATAAACCAGCCTCGGATAAGAACCCCAATTACATTGACGACCACCGCAAACGAAAAACGGACTATGATTTACAGATATGCACCTGGAATGTCCGGACCTTCTATAGGAAAGGTACCATTATCCAACTAGCGGAAGCCCTCAAAACAATAAAAGCTGACATCACCGCCATCCAGGAAATGCGATGGAAAGGGCAAGGCTGTTGTTGAGGAGTTGTTTCCACCGAAAGTCAAAATTTTGAATTTGTGAAAAAATTGTACTCAAAATTTGCATAGTTTTGTAGATATGTGAATAATTTTGCTGGCAAAATAACAGAAATATTTTAAAATTAATTAGATGAAAATATTTTGTAAAGTAAGTTTAAATAAGCGAAAGATGTGAGCATAGGGAACGACTTCGCATTGAAAATGCCTTGTACGTAGAATTCCTATGATTTTCGAGATATGGCGAGATATTCCAGTGTTTTTAAAACTTACTATTCTTTCGAAAAATTACTTAGATATCTGATAGTCACTACACATAATTCACAAAACACTGCCAATTGTAGGGTATCTGTGAAAAAAAAATAAACATGATAGTAAATTTCGCATTTTGTCTGTCTAAGCTGTGATATGATGATAAGTTTTTTTTAAAAGAGGCAGGCGGAAAGGGCGTAGTCAAACCTAAGTAAGCAATAATTTAATTTAGGATGCAAATAATATATGAGTAAAATTTGAACAAAATCCGTTTAGCCGTTGGGATTAGTATTAAGCTAAGCAACTAAACAGAAAATGAGTTATATTAATATCGAAAAATAATGTTTTCTTTTTCTTTGTTCATATATATGTTATAGCAATTATTCTTATATATTTAATAATAAATTTTTCTTAATTTTTCTTATATAGCAAGCCTTTTATCCACATGTAATGGAACAATCAATGCTAACCGCAAGTAAGTTGTGAATATTTAAATAAAGTTAATTTAAATTAAATTAAGGGGAGGGTAAGGTTTGTTGCGTCTAAAAAATACCTTTTTTATGAATTTTTAAAAAAAAATTATTAATGTAGGTTTATTTTACATATTATTATATAAAAGTACAACATTTGAAGAATACTAAAAAAAAATTTTGTTCAAAAATAGAGAGAAATAACGGATTTATTGTAGATATCCGCAGGCGCCTCGAAAAAAAGTTTTTGTGAGGTGACCAGCCTAGAGCATCACTGGATCATCTGAAAACAAATAAATCAATATGCTTTCTTTAGTTTCTTATTTTATCTCACCAGTCTTGTCGAAATTTTTAAATTTTTCAATTTTTAGCACCATTTTGAAGCCAAAATGACGATTTTTGATGAAAAAACCGACCTATTTGTTATTGTGAAATTTGTTAGTAACTAAAAAATTTGAATAAACTCGATGTAACTAGAGAGCTATTTACATGTAGAATATGTGTAGAAATCTTCAAAACGATCGGTTCTGTAGTTTTTTTCTGTAGGCTGGACACCGACTTTAAAAATTACATGTTAGGGAAAATCGATTTAAAGTTTTGTAGACAGAATAAATGAAAATATCTTGAAAAAAACTGGATTTTCTTATAAAATACGTACATGTTATCATCGATGCCGGGTCCATACAGTACATCACTATCATTCACGTTATCTAAGGCATCTTTATGCATCCTGTCTACGTAAGCCTCTGCTTTCTTTGGTCTCGCGAGCAGCTTGCTCGTCCGCTCTGCTGATCCGCAAAGAGTCAAATTTTGCATGAAGGTCAGAAAAGCAGATGCTGCTACATATGTTGCAATTTCAACGACAATTGCGGTACCACTCATTGATTTGGGATTAATTTTCCATATCAGTTGGTTGTAGCCTTCATTGTTGTTCTGCGTGAAACCACCCAGACAACGTTCCAACAACGTGTTTTTGCTCAAATCTTCATATATTGTCTGTATTGCGTCTAAACCATCAGCCGAAAGTGAGAGTAATGTTTTTGCAGCTTCAGCCTTCTTCCACTCGCACCACGATTCACCGCATTTTTCATGCTGGGGATTTTGATCAGTCGAAGAATATTGATAAAAAGTCGCCCATATTGCGTTCCTCATTTTGTACACAAAATCGTGATTTCTCCGTATTGCTAGCCCATCAAACACTGTTAATTTAGTTATTTTTATATTTCATCAATGGAATAGATTCCTTATAAATACAAAATCACTAAGAAAACTAAGCAAAAACAAAAGGAGCACGAGTTAACAAAATTGGAGCAAAACTGAAATGACGCACATATCTGCTCTCCTAATCGTTCAATTTTAGACTGAAATATACCTTTGTTCAAAAAGAAAGGTTCATTTATTGAAAAAAAATAAAGTACAAGTTTATTCATCCAAATCAATATTGTCGCCTTCAAAGTAGTCCCCGTCGGCTTCAACGCACTTATGACAGCGCTTGATCCAGTCACGGAAACCTTTCTGGAACACGCTTTTTGGTATGGCCTTCAGAGCGTTTACCGATTTTTCCATGACCTCTTCTTTGCTGGTAAAACGCGTTCCTCAAAGCGGTTTTTGACTCGATCAAACAGGAAAAAATCACACGGAGCCAGGTCAGGTTTTTGGCAAAAAAGTCACGAATAAGATGAGCATTGTGGGATGGTCCATTATCGTGGTGCAAAATCCATGATTTGTTTTGCCACAATTGCGGTCTTTTTTGGCGAATTGCTTCACGTAAACTTCTCATAACGCCCAAATAGTGCTGTTTATTGACCGCTTGACCATCTGGCAAAAATTCATGGTTCTTCTTCTTTTTTGACTGAAATCGACGTGGTTTCTTCGGTCTCGATTCGTCTGGCGACCGCCATTCACTCGCCTGATGCCTGGTTTGCGTGTCATACTCGTATACCTATGTCTCATCACCTGTAATGATGGATTCGATGAATGATTCGTCGTTTTCGACCATTTCCAGCATGTCTTTCGCGATAGCAACTCGGTCTCTTTTTTGCATGAAATTGAGTTCTTTTGGTACCAACTTCGCAGCGACGACACGTCTCAGGCCAAATTCATTCTTCAAAATGTTCTGAACGGATCCAATTGAAATGCCGACATTTCTTTGATTTTTTCCACCTTTTCTTCGGTAGTCGAACACGATGGCCGCCCGGTACGAGGGTCGTCTTCCACTTCGTCTTGGCCACTCACAAATCGGTTAAACCACTTGTTTGCCTTCGGATACGATAGAGCAGAGTCATCGTAACATTTCACCAACATTTTACGCATATCGGCGCAGTTGAAACCATTTTTCGCACAAAATTTGATACAAACTAGTTGCTCAAATTTTTCTTCCATCGTATAAATCAAAGACACGAAAAAAGTTGTTGTAAACAAAACACTGTCACTTTACCAAATGTCAACGAGAGACGCTGATATCTGGCAGACTTATCAATGACACATGTGGCAACCAACTAAAAAAAAATTTTCGAATCAGACAGTTAAGTCCGGTTCACAGTGTGAATGAACCTTTCTTTTTGAACAAGGTGGTTATATCTGGTCGAAAAAGTGCATTGTGCGGCGCTCCTACTTTTAAGTCAATATTAAAAAAAAACGAATCGAGTTTCGAATAGACAAGCGATCGCATATGTGAGAAAAAGGAATTTGATATCGTCAGGTGATAATGAGGAACTTGTAAATTTTAAAAGATGTATAGAATGCGCAGGGTGAACATACCGCTTGAAAATTTCAATTACCGTCAGTTACCCACTCACAACTTCTGTGCTCGGAACAATAATAGAACCAAGATTTTCAAGATTTTTTATTTCACGCCAAAAGGATCCAAATTTGCACAATACAAATTGTGCAGTTTCAAAAATATCGAAAATGTGTTGATCAAGAAGTGGAGTCTCAAAAAAAAAAGAAAAAAAAAAACCAAAAAAAGTCTCAAAAAAAATCCGAATTGAAAAGAAATGTCAGGAAATCTCACGGTGCAGCAACCAATCTATATATTAATTATTACGCAAACAAAAAAGTTTGTGATACCTGTTTTCCTGTGTTAACTTCAACATATTCACATAAAACTTATATCAATGGAAAGATATTTTCGAGCAGATGTGCACAATATAATTTTTATTCTAACATATTGTCATTAAGATAGGTAAAACTAAGCAAATGTAAAAATCTTTTTTTCCCAATGGGATAATGAGAAAGCAACAACAAATAAAAGAGGCACAGCTCTATTAAACATAGTTGCTGTAGCATACTAGTGCTGGGGCATATTTTTTTTTTAAATCCCATAAATTATGCTAAAAATTCCCATGTTTTCCCTTTTTCCGAACTAGATTTCCCTCAGTTTCTCCTTAACAACATATTGTTAAATAAGCGAGTTTCCTTTTTTAACAGTTTGCTATATAATAGGAACATAACAAAAAATTAACATATATATATCAGTTTTCAACTGTACATAATAAAAAAAAAATAGATCTCGTGATTTTTATATAAACTAATATAATAAAAATATAATAATCAAATTTAAATAATATCTCAAGCTGCATTTCATATGAATTATTAATTTTGAGCTTTATAGATCTCATTTGTAAAAAGATTGTATTGTCGATCTTAAATATTGTGATCTAAACATAATTTGTTTTTATTAAATAATACTGAACATATTCCATTTAAATTGTCATTGCTCATACAATTTCGTTTTTTGGTTTTTACATCTGTTATAATTCTAAAAATATTTCCAGCTTCTGCATTTGAGTGTGAATTGATTATGCAAACTTTGCAAACTGAACCAAATTTGGACATAAATATTCATTACTTCAAAGATTTTTAAACTTAAATTTCAAAGGCTTTTTAACATTTAAAAAATAAATTCGAAAATATTTCTATACATAAAAAATTTCTCTGCTGTTGAGCCCTGATAACTTTTACAAATTTTTAAATTCTTTGCCAAAAGAACGATTTGATGCACTATATGAGAATTTAAATAATCAAGCTTCTTAAGGGGGTCCTCAGGTAATCTATGCCAAATTTTAGCCTTTTTTCAAAATATTGTGGAAAGAGAACGAGTAAAGATATTTTAGTTAGGTTTTTTGATTTGGGTAGCTTAATTTATTGAAAAAAATACAAAATTTTGAAAAAGTGAATTTATGGACCGTTCAGAAAGTTCTCGGCCTGGTAACGAGGTTCTCCGGAAAAAAGGTGGGTCCAAATTGCGCACGATTCCAAGTGTAACCATCGTCTGAAAAAAAAAAAAAATATTCAGTTACTTAGAATGAATGTCCCTGTAGCCCCTACCTCGGAAACAAAAATCGAAATTTTTTTAGGGGGCAGCCGCCACTTTGAAAATGAAAAATCGAATTTCGACCTTTTTTTTGTAGTCTAGTGTAGAAAAAAAATAGTAAACATTATTTTTTCGGCAAGTTTGAGGTAGGGGCTATAGCGGCGTAAATTCTGCGTCGTTTCATGCCTCATATATCAAAATCGGTCAAAAAGTGTTTGAGTTATCGTGCGCAAAGTTTTGAAAAACATGGTTTCGAGAAAAACGCGTTTAAAGTTTTGACTTCAATTTTGAGGCACACAAATGACATGAACACATATTTTTTTAATACAATACTTACGAATATTAATCGGCAATTCCAGCCCCATAAAGTGTGCCTTCCTCCATCTCATAAAACGAGTTTTCCATGGTTTTTTGGGCTCTGCGGGCTGTGCGACCCTCTTTCGATGATGCGTACGTTTTTAGCTCTGAGCGTTGAAGTCGTTTTCCGTCGCGAGATTCAGCATACATCTCGGCTTGTGGGCCGATGACAATACCCATTGTTGACATTATTTTTAAAATACTTGTGAAGCCTTCGTTGAAAATGCAGGTTGCCAGAAAATTTGCGATTTCGACTGTGGTAGCACCACAGTGGATATGTTTCGGCGCAAAGGTCCACAAAAGCGAGTTGAACGATTCGTTACAATTTTGCGTTTCACCTCCAGTGCATCGGTTGAGTAGATCGTCGGATGATAACGCTTCGTATATGGGCTTCATTACTTGCAGAACCTTTCCATCAAGTGGGGCGTACGTGTGGTGAAATGAGGCTAATGAGCCTTCTGCTGCTGACTTTTGATAGGCGCACCAGCTGGACTCACCAGGTGGGCAATACATATGTTGTGGATTACTATTTTGGCCGATGTGCTGGCAAAGTCGGTGTCCTCTACTTGGGAGTGCTGGTTTCCACGGAAATGCCTCTTTTTTGTTCGATACGCGTACTTACGCGGCGCGTTTGGGTGGCTTTTTTTATCCATAGCAAAAAAAAAAACACAAAACGATTTTTCTTTTATTTTACAACAGCAGTTATCGCGCACGCGTAGCTTTCAGCGTTCGAAAATAAACTGAATCTCGTTCGTTTGCTTCTTTCATGTGAACACCTGGGCTCAAAATCATTTCAACCCCTAAATCAAAACATGCATGTATACATACTGCATGTATACATACTGTGTGTGTATATTTTGTAATATCAATACATATTTTGGAAGAATTCCACAGAATTTTCGACTAATGACTGCAGGCAAATAAACAACTTTGCTGATGCGTTATTTTGACGAAAACATACCTACACAAAAATGCCTGTATCTCCTAAACTATTTCGAATTTTGAAAAATCCTTTTGGGAAAATGTTTTTGAGTATCTGAGCAATAGAAATATGAAAATATGAAAAAAATCTAAAAAAAATTTTTCGGATTACCAGAGGACCCCCTTAAGTAATGCATCATTTAAATGAAAATTTTCCTTTATATATATTTGATTGAAGTATTTTTTGTTCAACATTGATCTATTAATATTTTCATCTCAAAGTTTTTCTGCACATTTTGGACCAAAACTAATTCTTCCGGATACAAGAAGTGTTTATTAACAATTTCGCTGTCATCAAAAATTGCATTTTAAAAAAATTCAGCCTTTATGAAATTTTGAGCATAAGAAAAAAATCAACCGCCTACATTCTTCAGTAAGCACATGAATAAGAATGCCTCTGCTCTGAAAAAAGATATTAAAGTTAAAAAAATAAGGAAGGGATCTAAGGGGGACCTAAGAAATTAAGAAATATTTCGATATCTTCTCTCAATAATAAGTTAAAAATTTGTTCTGCCGGTTCTTGTTTTTCAGCAGATTCTATAAAAAAGAAATGTTTTAAACCCATACAAAGTAATCTTGTTCTCGCTGGCTTAAATATCACCTGGCACTCATCATTAAATAAAGTTTGAAAATTTTACAAATTCAGCTAAATTCTTACTACTTTCTGGTACATATGAAATACAGTCATTTGTAATACAGTCGCATGCAGTTCTGTCAACAAGACCTGTGGAATTGCATTTTATTAAAACAAGCTTTTTCAGAAGTCAGAAAAGAAGAAATGTTTTTGTCGCTCTATTATGTCAACTATGTTTTTAAACTTGGTATAAATTTAGCATATATACGAGTATTTTCAGCTGAGACACTCGGTGCATCAAGTTCTATAATATTTAAAAGTTGTGTAAAAAACAAAAAAAAATTTTTTGCTCATATCTGTGCTTTCGTCAACAAATATTGCAAAGTAGCTTCTTTTAATATTCTTATTACGTTAAGCAGGATAACATTTCTGATATTATTTGGAACCCACCCATTGTACAAAAACACTAGATGAATTGTGCTTTACCTGGTTTTGCGGTTAGATTCTATAACTATGATAAGATTCTGTAAGTGAAATCTTGCAAAAAAAAATTTTTTTATTCCTTACAAAGTCTTGCCACTGTTTAAAAATTAGTTTAAAAAAACTATAAGCACCGAAAATTCCCACAAAATCACCACAATTCCATCCATTCCATCCTTCGAGGGGTCAAAATTCCCACAAAAAAGGGATTTTTTCCACGATCCCCCAGCACTATAGCATACACGAGTAAGAGTAGAATGCGAGAGAGTCGCAGACAGTTCAAAAGAGCTGTGCATGATTACATTGTGGAGCAAATTCAGGTTAGCAAAAGTTAGGTCGATTCTGAGAGTGAGTGGTGAAAAAAGAGGCTACATTAGAACACCCGTATCACGGCGTTTGTTTGTGTTAGTTCGAATTTTTTTTTTTAATCGACCTTCGAACTTTGCAGTCAAATGCCAATTTTCAGCATATTGTTTATATGGCTTTTTGGCTCTAACTCGTCGACTAATTGATATTTTTTCAATCTGTGAAAGCCAAAATATTGCTAAAAACCTGTGCAACAATTGAAATTTTTACAAAAACTTGATTGAGAAAATTTTTGTGGTGCTTATGAAGCAAAATGTTGGAAAAATTCTTTTTTTTTCATGCTTTTTGAAAATATTTTCCACAAAACTAAGTCTTTTTTGCTTTCTGTTTGATCTATAATATGCTTCTCAGTTTCTTCAATAAATTTCATTTGAAAAGAAAATGGTCTTAGTCGATAATTTGCGTTAAAAATCTCAAAACCATTAAATAAATAGCGATTTAGGTAGAAGTAATTAGAAAGGGAATTTCCAAGAATTAGGAATTAGTAAAACAACTTTTTTGTTTTCAACCACCGCACAGGTAGCGATTTTTTTTTATTTCGTACAAGCGAACTAATTTCAAAAATAAAGATTAAGTTTAGACTCGAAACTCAGCCGAAGCTGATATCTTTTCATTTTCGCTCGGTCGTGATAAAATTCGCTATTAATTTTTTTGGAACTTATTTAATTTTGTGAGTGATTTAAGTTAAGTGCATCGGTTTCATAAAAATAACAAAGAAAACAATGTATAATATATATTGCATTAAAAATGTCGAAACCAAAATGTAAAATGGACCATTTTTGTAATGTTTGTGGACGTTTCATAGCAAGCAATGAAAAAAGTGGCAATGCGAGCGATTTTTTGTTTGGAAGCCTATAAACAATATTTCTCGCAAGAGTTTATCACTGACGTAAACTATGCCCCTAAAAAAGTTTGCTTTAATTGCTATTCAACTCTTATGCGATGAAAAAGTGAAGTGAAGTGAAGACAATACCAATGATGTGGCTGTTGTCTGCCCGCATCAAGAAGAAAATTGCTATGGATGTATCAACTACCATAAAACTTTGAATAGAAGGAAAGCAAAGAATAAAACTTATGTAGCAGTGCCAAGTGCCCAATTACCATTACCGCACTCAGAATTCGTTCCAGTACCAACAGTACAGTACCGAAGTATTGATCTTCAAACAGATATCAGTACTACAACCGCCGCTGCTACATCCATGGATTTCTTCTCAGAATACGACCCTGGTGAAGGTAACATCAAAGGACCCACTCCTAGTCATACAAAACCAATTGGATGGAATTGTTGCAAATTTGTGTTTGACTCAGAATAAATCAGAACAAATGGCTTCATTTTTGAAAGGAAATAAGTTGCTGGCGAAAGGTATCAAAGTAACAGCATATCGAAAACGCCGAAAAGAGTTAGAAAAGTTCTTCAATGTGAATAATGCAAAAAATTTCGCTTATTGCAACGATATTGCAAGGTTAATGGAGACGATAGGGTTAACCTATAAAAAAGATGATTGGCGTTTATTCATCGATAGTTCACTAATCAGCTTAAAAGTTGTGCTTTTGCACAAGACAAATATAGAATGCCTTCTGTTCCGATTGCGTATAGCACTGACACTAGTGAAAATTTCGATAATTTGAAACACATTCTGGAAGTAGTCAAATATAACGAACACCAGTGGCGCATTTGCTGCGACCTCAAAATAGTTTCATTGATTACAGACTTAACAGCATCTGGCCGTCCAAAATATCCATGTTTTTTGTGCGATTGGGATTCACTATACGGAGAAGGTATTAAAGGAAGAAACCAGTACAAACAGCATAACTGGAATAGTCGCATTGGAAAGTCTTGTTCCTGAAATGAAAGTTTTGTTGCCGTTGCTTCACATTAAACTTGGCATTGGTAAACATCTTTTGAAATGTATCGCAAAAAGACCAGCAGTATTCAACCGCTTGAAAGACATTTTCCTAAGACTAAGTAACGCCAAAATTCAGGAAGGGGTTGTTAATGGTCCCGACATACGGAAACTAATGAGTCGTCAAGATTTTGACCAAGTTCTGACTGACCGAGAATTAAATGCATGGCTCGCATTGAAAGCAGTCATTAAAGGACTTTTGGGTAAAGAACGCAGACAACTACAGGCAATCTGTTGCAAACATGTTGGCAGCTTGCGATGAAATTGCGGTTAATATATCGTACAAAATTCATCTCTTGCATCAGCATCTTGATCAACTCGCTCAACAGTTGCCAACTGAATCTGATGATCAAGGCGAACGTTATCACCGAACTGCGCTTCCATTTGAAATAAAGTAACTATAGAGAGTGCATATTTTGAATCCCTAGATTTTTCTAGGAATGAAATTCATTGAAGAAACTGAGAAGCATATTATAGATCAAACAGAAAGCAAAAAAGACTTAGTTTTGTGGAAAATATTTTCAAAAAGCATAAAAAATAAATAATTTTTCCAACATTTTGCTTCATAAGCACCACAAAAATTTTCTAAATCAATTTTTTAAAAAATTTTAGTTGTTGCACAGGTCTGTAGCAATTATTTGGCTTTTACAGATTGAAAAAATATCAATAAGTCGACGAGTTATAGCCAAAAAAACATATAAACAATATGCTGAAAATCGGCATTTGACTGCAAAGTTCGAAGGTTGATTAAAAAAAAAATTCGAACTAACATGAACAAACGCCGCCATACGGGTCTTCTAATTTATCCTCTATTTTCACTCCTCACTCTCAGAATCGATCTAACTCTTGCTAACCTGAATTTGTTCCACAGTGTTATTGTTGTTGCTGCTTTCTCTTAATTTCTCTCTCAACAAAATATATTTCCCATTGCATCAACGTCAAAAAAGTTGTTATACTGCTGCTTGCTTCATATAACACATGCAAATACATTTATAATTGCCCTATAGGAACAAACTAACTTGTTTTTAAAAACAACTAATTAAAAAACTAGTTTAAAATAAACCAGTGTATGAACTACTTTGAATTATGTATATTAAGGCAGCATCACTTAAAAACAAGTGATTGATAAACTACTTTGAATTATATTAAGGCGGCAACTACTCTGATTTTGATTGCAAATTTTGGTTTTAATTGCAAATTTTTATTAGATTACAAGTTTATATATATTTAACCATGTTATTTCATCAAATATTATTAACTTTAGGCCATCAGCAAAGTTTTCAATTGATTATTTTAAAGTAATTAAAAAATAATTTAAATATAACTAAATATAACTAATTTAACAAGTAGTTGACAATATATGCAGACGAAAGTCAATTGACTTATTTAGCGGACATCGCCATACAAAATAAGTTAGTACGTTCTATGGAAAAAAGTCAGAATTTCAACTAGTTGTGGTTGACAAAAAACTACTTTATCAACTACTTTTTTTAAATTAGTTTATTTTCCTACAGGGTGTTTATTTTGTTCAATACTTCTCTTCAGGCTATGGGTTGGTGCGTTTAGCAAAAAAGCAAAAGAAACCCCGATTTTGATACGGCCGAGTTTCGGCCACAGGCGATACTAGTACAAATTAATGTAAGTGTAGGTTGAACAGCAAGCATTTTTTCTTAAAGGAAAATAATCTTAATAAAAATTCGCGGAAATCCGGCTTGTTAGGACCAAATGTTTTATTGTAAAATAAAGATCAAATTTTGTTTAAGTTATTTTTATTTTAGTTTTTTCTCTTATTACTTTTTCTTTTTACATAAAATAGGGGAACACTTGTGCTGTTTATAGCTCGAAAATTTTTAAAAAATTCTAAAACAGGTGCCTAGAGATCTAGATAACAGAAAACTAAAATCAGAATGAAAATCATTGCAAAATTCATAATTGAAGTATTTTTGAAAAAAATCTTGAAATAATTGATTTCCTAAGGTTGTTAGGAAAACATTACGGGTAGCTGAACTTTAATTTGTCATATTATAGCCACTTTAGCTTTCTCTGTTAAAATTTCTGCATGTAACTACTGAAAATCATATAAAATTAATTGAAATCAATTAAATACAAGAAACTATTCTATAATTTCTATAGTCGCCCTCCATTTTGTGGTCAATTCTGCACAAATGGAGACCCTTATGTTTGCGGAATGAAAGTGGGAACATCTGGAGTCTGGAAATGTCGCAATTTCATGTGCCAAAATATATTTGATGAATATCGCTTTGGATGCAATAACCGAAATCCGCGTAAGTTGGCAACATTAAAAAAAATTTTTTGATAATTTCATTCAAGTTATGATTAAAGCTTTCTGTTATTTGTATCTGCAACATTTAAAACTGATTTTAAATGGAAAATTCAACGCTAAATATGTAAAAATTTAATAAATCAAATGTGGAAAAATCTTTTTATAACTCCAATTCAATTTATTGTAAATTTACTAATAACTCAAACTACTTTATTTGTTTTTGCTTGAAGCTTACTGAAAGTGTTTTGCTTTGTTAAAAGTAAAAATACTTTAATTGTGTTTTAAAAAATTTTAAAAACTTATCATTATCTCAGAAACTAGTTTACTGTACACTCACATCATAGTCGGGAACAGCTGGCAATGTTACATAAGGAATGACTTTCAAATATATAAAATCTATTGTAACCACCTATATTTTTGCTTTACACTTAACTATATGACAAACTCAAAAATTGTGTTTTTTTTTTTTATATAGCTCTTATGTATAACGCTGAAGACAGTTCCATGTGCACCGCACATAATTTCAACGAACTCGAATGCAATTCTGTAAGGTAAGTTGTCTAAATTGAAATTATCTTAAATTATAACTTTCTTCAAATTATGATGAGAGTCTTTGCACCTGAAAGATTTAAAAGTGTTTTTAAATCCAAAATTGAATGCTAACTAACATGGGCGTCCACAGGGGGGAGCAGGGTGGGTCAGTTTTCCCCCTTTTCCTCCTAGAGCTCAGCCAAAAAAAAATTTATATTAGTATATTATATATGTTACATAATCATAAAAATTTTTAGATTTTGGAATGAATTTATTTATTATTTTATTTAACATGCAATGGTAACATAATTGAAGACATGACGCGCGAAGGGTGATAAATATCTTCTTTTCTTCTTTATGTGTATTTATATTCCACTTTCTTTTTTCGCAAATCAGGACAGCTGATGCCGAATTCTGTGGTATTTGATCATCACATCAACACATGCGCAAATCAGTTGTGTCATAAGTTGGCGTTGTTTTGACATTTCAATTTCTATTTTCAATGTTTATTTAATTTCTGTCCAGTTTCCTCGCGAATTGCCAAAATTTCGTTTTTGCTCTGATTTTTTTAAAAAAATGTTCAATCCATCGAATACAATATAAAACTTGAAAATATATTTTTGCAAGCGATTGGCGGCACGCACACACTAATCACGATTTCCCTAACTCTTTCTCATAATATTCAGATGTTGAAGCTACATTTTGCTCATTTCGCCAAAGTTACCAGTTTGAAAGATGCACACAAAATTCCTTCTAAAGTTTGTGAAAAGTTTTTTCAAATCGACGAATGAAATCGAAAATTATTTATATCAACTCCCGAGTTAAGTCGGTATTCAGCTAGTATATACAGGGTGTCCCGCAATTAAGTGCAACTATTTACGGAGCTCAAAGGTTATGTCGAGCTGAGCAAAAATCGTATGGGAGGGGGGGAGCGGGGGGGGCGGTATGTTTACACATTCTTAGGAGCTACAGGGTTAATTAATATTTCACGACTTTGATTCACGTTATTGTTTCTAGCAGAAAAACTAACTTGCATACAGCTTCTTTTGATAGCTCATTATAAAGGCAATAAAAGCACCTCTATAACGGTATACCAACAAGCTCCACCAACTTAACCGTTACCGAGCTGTGCTCGTGTGAAGATGAAATGAAGAGTTTTATCAAAATTTTGTATTATCGATTATGAATGAATATACAAATAAAAAAAAAAAGTAGACGAATTTCTTACCTTTATTAACATCCACGATGTAGCTCGGGTAAAAATATAATTAGCTGATCGCTCTCAAAATAGACAACTTTCCGAATGTGGTTATTGAAATTAAATGTTTCTGTTCCTGATAAAATGAGCACATCCTAGAGTAGCTTTAGGTTTTTGAAGATGCAGCCATTGAAATGGGAAATGTGAATGGTAAATAAATTTTGTTTATTTTTTTTTTTTTTTTTTCAAGAAAAAATCCAAAGTTATTAGGTTTTTCTGTTGAAAACAGAAAGATTTTTATTCTTATATAAGTGTAACAGCTGTTCGAATATTTATCTAAAATGAAATTGCTCTAATTTTTTGTTGCTTCTGATATTGACACAAAGCACATTTCTACTTGTCTCCTGTATAATTGTGCATCAGCACTGCTTTTAATTTTCCTTATTATTTTCTGCAGATGGTTTTCGAATTTAAAGGCACTAGTATTTTCCAAAGAATCGAAATGCATAGCATCTTCATGTATATGGAGCAAATAATGAAAATTGCATGTCAGAAAAGTTGTATCGTATAAACATGGAGTGGTTCTAACAAAATCTCCAAGCAGTTTATGAGCAAAAGCGTTATTGATTTTGCAATTTTTTTTCTTCTAAGAAAATTTTCATAGCTACGAACAAGTTTAAAAAATAAAAATATATTTGTTTCGGATAACACATTTTCTAACACGAACTGGCCAGAATACAGAAGAAACTGCCTTAACTCAGTTGCTTCCCATCTACACTCAGAAAATTCATTTATAGGCATAAGATTGCGGGGAAATGAATATTATTTGCGGTAATCGCAAGAAAATTGCTACAACTGATATTTGGTTAATGTAACTGGAATGAAATAAGCACAATTGATTGTTAGTTGGCGCAATTGATCGTTCCTTCGCAACCCGCTCATTTCCAAATGTTTGTTCAGTTGAAATGAAAATATGACATGTTAGTTGCTTGAACCTTTGCCACTACAAGGAACGTAATGTGTCTGAAATAACTAACTGAAGCTATTGCAGACAAGCGAACAATACTAGTCATTGTAACAACCACGTTGTAATTTATGTCAATAGCATTATTTTTAAGCTGCAATCGAGTTTTGAATTTTATTAAATCAATCGCACCCTTTAGTTGCGTCAACCTCAACAGTCAACCTTGCAACTGCAAGTTTGTCAAACCATTTGACTTATCGAGTGAAACAGACATACGTTCACAAACACGAAGTTGTGTAAGCCGACCTTAATCGCAAGACGCTTGCATTTCATTAATAAAAGTTGTTCAACGTGTCCGGACGGAATTTTTTTAGTGAAGAATCATGATACAAGAATACAGGTAGAAGTGGCAGTTCCTTGGCATACTATAAGTTGTCAAAAAAAAATGCCAAAAAAGAGAGCGTTCATTAAAAGCTGTGTTTAATTCACATTGGCTGCATTCAGCGGAAAATTTGCTAAGTAGCTGTTGCATGGCTTTTGGACTGAATGGTATGTAGCATAAAAAAGGGTTGGTAATATTGACGATTTATCTTCATTTCGACTTTTTTTTTGCTGCAATTATGACCTGACTTTTTCTTTAAATTTTTTGTCAAAAATTACGTTTTTTGGTTAAATTGCTTTTCCTTTATTATTGAAAATTTGAGATTTAAGTTCAGATTTAAATTTGATTTGTGTGCTTGGAGCAGCTATATTTCGCTGTAGAGGTAAAATTTAAGTTAGAGCAATTATCAAATGCGTTAAGTTCAATAGAGAAACTGACATTTAAAAATACTTCCCGATTTGCTCAAACTAATTCCTAATATAGTTTTAGAAAACGAAGTCTTGATTCTGAAGTTTTAAATTTAGAGTTTGCTTATCTTTTCAGTGATTCAGAAGAATAAGTAGAAATTTAATGTTACTGGGAAATAATTTATTCAATCAGAAAAGGAGATTAATCGTTGGCATTTTCTTTTATATAAAAATTGATTTTTAAAATTTTGACCTAGCCTAATTCGCCAGCAAACGTTGGTCACATTTTTTCTCAAATAAACTTAAATAAAACAAAAATCAGAGGCATTTTGAGCACACAAACGTTGATTTAAGAGTGAAGAATTCGTCTTGTTATAATTTGGACATAAGGAAAGAATTAACAAACAAATACAATAATACAATGCAATACAAATTTAATTGAATCTTATAATTTTTTAACCTTATTTAAATTATTTAATTTGATTTGAATAACATGAATAAACTCTTAAAGGTCTTATTTAATTTTTCATTAAAATCTATATGTATAAATATTAAGGCGGGTCGATTTAAAAATCGCTCAATGCTCTGTGAAAATCGTATTCTAGGGATCAAAATAAGAAACTTTGCCGAAGGAACCATACCTCTAAAACGAATTCTGATGTCCCCCAATTTGGGTCGAACTTTTGGGTAGGGGAAAATTTTGAAAAATCCCACTTTGACTTATTTAGAGTGCTCCAATCGGGTCCAAATGTATGACCGACCCCCACTAATTTTGGAGGCTTGACCAACCCATGCTAGTGGCACACCCCCTGGAACCCCCCTGTGGGGTTCACCATACATTCATCTTGATTTAAATATTCTTTCAATGTATCGTACGGAATGCTTCGCGGGAATGGTGGTTCAAATACGTTATTTATGTCATTCATATTGATCATTTCCGTGTAACTTGTGCAATTAAACTTTATATCTGGTTTTTTATAAGCTCTAAGTTGCGTTGGGTCGTCAACATCTGTTCGATAGCGTAGAATTATGTTGATAGCACAGTCGCGCTTTTCTTTGCTATCATCAAACAACATTGATAACAAGATATTTTCCGAATGCGCATAATATGAATTATCTGTAATTACTTGATTGACAATTTTGCGTAAACGAGGTTCTAGAAATCGTGACCAACTAATGAAGTTGAAAAATAATGCACTGCCGTACACGACAGAGCTGTAATACTTGATATTGAAGTGCATCGGCAAATAACATTTAATTATAAATTCAACCAGAATTCTTAAATTTGCATCTGGATTTTCCGTTGTCACATATAATCGTAATAATCTAGCGGCCTTGGTGAGCCACCGAGAATGTACAGTTTTCCCTGGTTTGATGTTAGCCAGATCCACCGAAACCACGCCGCTAGAAATTGCATGGGCCATGTCGTATAAGTACTTCGAATCGGTGGAAAATTCAATTTTTTTCTGGAGCGGGGACATATTTTGCAACTGAATTTTCTGGAAGCCTTCCACCACCTGAAAATATATAATAATAAAATAATTAAAAATGGTTGACAATTATAATAAATGAGTGATAGCAATAACTTACCGGAAGAGTTTCACAAGTTTCGATTTGACGGATCAGTTTTCCGGTTGCCGATCTTGGTCCAGTGCTGGTTGATTTATCCAAAGCTTCAAACAAATGCCGAAACGGAAGTTTGTTGAAGTGTAGAAGGCAAACGAACCAATGCAATGGTCTTTTTAACAGCAATTCGAATCGTCGTATAATTCCACCGTGTGGGCCAGTGTTTGTTGGCTCACCGTCAGTGCATATTCCAATTAATGCATCCAGTGATATATTTTTATCGTTGAAAAAATCATTTAATTTGGTTGTTTTGTATTCAGCGGTTTCATGTTCGAGTCTTACGTAACCAATCAATTCAGAATTGGGTTCTCTCAAAATAACAAGATGAGGTTCTTTTACCATCCTAGTATGATACTTCTCATCAACTTTAGCTGTCGTTAAAGTATCATCTTTTCTGCCATCGAATGAAAACGCTAACAAACTGGTATGATCTAACCGTTTGCGAACCACTTCTTGTATGCATTTCTCTTTTTCTCTGCGAACTTTTGATTTATTCATGATGAGAGGTTTGCCATGCTTATCTTTCATTTTAAAATCTTGGAAAGAGCGGTTCTCAACGCCGATGCTACTCTATCAGGCACACCAAATCTGTCACATACCAAGGCAAAGTTAAAACAATCGTATCTCTCTGTGTATTGTGAATTTGTGCTTCTATCCATATCTTCTTGAACCGATGGCGGTGCGTATGTTTAATCATCGGGATCTTGGTATGTTGGCATTGATGACATAGACGTTGCTCCTTGCTCTTCAGTTTCCATCACAACTGCATCCATTGTTAGTCTTCTCTGATTATGTTGATCGTGCATGAACTCTTTGAGGCGTTCGGGAACCCAGCCGCATGCACATGGAGCTGCCTTCAAATCGCATTTACATGTTCCAATGTAAAAAATTGTTTCCAGAGATTTTACATACTCTGTAAATTGTTGGGTTTTGTTTCTTCTCTTGATTTGCTCTTGATACTTGTCAAGCAATTTATTCAATTTATTAAATACACTTTTTTTCAGCATTATTTCCATACCAAGTTTTTCCCAAATTCCATTCAACTTATCTTGTACTTGAATAGTGAATGATTTATGGGAAAACTTTTTTTGTTCTGTTTCTGTTCGCTTAAGTAAAAATAATATCTCAAGATATCCAGATGGGTTGGTAAATTAAGATCAGTTAAATCAGTAGACACACCAAAAACAGTAACATCGTGTTTGGGTATATGACTCATTGGGTTTTCGATAGTTGTTGATGTTGTTGTTGCTTCATCTTGCGGTGTAGAGGATGGTGGATTTATTGTAAACTTTTTGATTTGGAATGGTCAACTTCACTTATTATTTTTTTTTTAAATATTTTTTTATCTGAAATTAGCACTTCACACTTTGAGTTCTTCACAACGACTTAATGCATTCACAAAAACTGTTGCGTTATATATGGTCTACGAGACGAGGTAATAAGAATGAAATGGTCATTTCAATTCTACCTGCTGTGTCTTGTGGTGGCTTAAAAACGCACACAAGCAATTTTAGGATCTGCAATTGTGCCACAGTGATACCTTAATTTTTTAAAAGGGTTGCGGTGCATTCCAGTGATACCTTAATTGTTAAAATGGTTGCATAAAACGCGCATTTCTTAAGAAGGTGGCATAAAATACCCACAAAAAGGGTTGTAAAAACAACCTTCATTTCTTAAGTAGGTGCTATAAAAAAACTACACAAGTAAGTTTACGACATGCATCTGTGTCTTTTGGTGCCTTAAAAAACGCACACAAGCAATTTTCCGATTTGCAATTGTGTCACAGTGATACCTTCATTTTTTAAAAGGGTTGAATAAATTTCTAAAGAGAAAACAAACTCCAAAAAGAAAAAAACATAGGCATTTCGCTGATTTTTTCATGTAATGTGCCAAAACTGGCGATTTTTTGAAATGTGCACCAGGGGGTGTGCCACTGCCATGGGTGGGACGGGCCTCCAAAGTTAGTGGGGGTCGGTCATACATTTGGACTCGATTGGAGCACTCTAAAAGGGTCAAAGTGGGATTGTTCAACAGCTACGTAGCAAATTTTTCGCTGAATGCAGCCAATGGGAGTATGTTCATTAGCTTCACTCTTAGCTGTGTTGCATGAACAGCTGTTTTTGACAACTTATGGTATGCCTTTAGAAGAGAAAATCAACACTTATCAATGCTACCTGGGTTCTTATATCATGGTGAAGAATGCTTTAATTCCACACACTATTGTCGATTTTGCAAATCCAATAATCAAAATATGAAACGCATGGCGGTAGAACAAAAGGATAATTTACGAAACATAAGTAACTATGAAGAAGATAGTAAAACTAATGATGTAACAACTACTGGAATTAAAGAGTATTCTATTTGGGACTCATTAACAAATTTTCATGCTATAAATTTTGGAGTAGATTGCATGCAAGTTATGGTTCTCTTGTTACAGAGAGCCAAAAAATTAAACACAACAAGTTCTTAGTATGACATCAACTGCCAATATAATTTTATTGATCATCTTTTATAAGTTACAATATGATTACTTAGCTTATTTATTTATTTCAACATTGCAAATGTTGACCTAATTTCTACATACAAATAATAATTAATAAGCTTTATTTTATTGCTGTTAAAATATATTAATTCATATTGATTAGTAAGCTTTTATTGGTTGGTTATTGTAACATATAATCTTTCAAATAAAGCTACTGAACTCAAAGTACCTAGTCAGCAATACTTTATTGGCTTGTGGCTAACAGTGGTTTGTGGCTAACAGTGGCTTAACTAACAGTGGGCTTAACTTGCATGACCTTCTCGAGGGAGTTTGCTATTATGACTTGTTAATTCTGAAAGTATTCATTTTGTATGAGAAATATTTTTCCTTGCAGCATCTTATTTTTCGAATTGAAGTTTATAATTTCGGTGTGCTAACAAAAAACCACCTCTTTTTAATTCAGATTGTCTTTACCGTTCCTTATTGGTGATTTAGTGGCTATTTCGTCCCAGGAATGGAAACTGTTTCTATATCATCGAGAAATTATTTTCTTGGGTTTTAGAAAAAGAATTCGACCTAATTCTATTAAATATTTAAAAAAGCTGACAGCCGAACACAATGCCTTATACATAAAAATATCACAATCTTATTTAAGGCCAAAATTTCACTTTTTAACACACTATCCGAGGATAATCGAAAATATTGGTCCCATAGTTGCCACCAGTTCAATGCGTTTTGAGGCAAAACATCAGACTTTCAAAAATGCGGATATATTTCAAACAATAGAAGTAAGATATTGAAACCTATTAATATTAAAAATCAATTTAAGTTTTGCAATTTTGTGTTGAATTTTGAAGAGTTTTGTGACACTACTAATATTAATGCAAAAAGTGGTAACCTTAATGAAAACGAACGAAAAAAAAAAAATACAATTTGAACTTAACTCAAAAAAACAAGATCTTAAAAGTTTCATTTGTAAATATCAAAGGTTTAATAATAAAAGAAAAAATTGTTATTTGCGTTGCCTTATATGACAATGACGAACCGATGTTTGGTTTAGTACAACATATAGTAACTTCTGGCGCCCAATATTCAATTTGTTATCAATTACTGGAGACTTCATTCTTTGATACTCTTTTTTTTGCTTATCGAATAAAAAAGTTGGAACCCTTTTTAGTTCTTAGTGTGGAAACTATTAACTATTTCCACACTTCAAATATTTCCTTATGTTTTAATGGCAATACATTCGTTGTTTGGGATTATTAATTTTTTTTATATGTCTGAGGCACTATCTCAAAATTCAAAAATGAGGATAGTCATGTCTGCGCCCTAGGTAATAATTGATTTTTTTGTATATATGGTTGACTTCATAACGCATTTATCATTGCATCAGTGTTTTATTTTGAATTGGTTCGAAGCTTATTAACCAAAATTGCGCAACTATACTATTTTAAAAAAAATCACCAGAGTTGTGCAGTTTTAGTCTATAAAAATTTAAAAAAGCTTAGGACCAATTTAAAATAAAACACACTGATGCAATGATAAATGCGTTTATGAAGTCAGCCAATGTAATGAAATTTTCTATTTTTTTCTATATTATTTTATATTTGTAATGTTCAATCGATGTACTGTAATGATTTTGATTATATTTTATTTTTCATAAAATAAAAAAATGTCAGTTTTATCTTGTGTGATTTTATTTTTTTAGAAAAAGTTTACTGTGAACATATTGTAGAATATTTAACCTACAAAATGACCTACAATCAATAACCATGTGTAGGTCGAAACGATCAATGAGTTAGTCAAAATAATCAAATTTTTGTCAAAATAATTGACAGGTGGGTTCATACAACCGAGTGAGAGTCAAAACGGATAACAGGTCCATTCATACAATCGAATGTAGGTTAAAATGACTTACTTCTCCCTTCACACAATTGAGTTTAGGACAAAACAATTTAAATGATCGTTCATTTAACTGAATTAAAGTTGAAGGGATGAAGGGGTTCGTTCAGAAAACCGTGAGCGCAGTTCTTACAAAGGAATGCCATAGTCAAGGCTATGGGAAACGACGTAGTTGTGGTGACTACTTTTTAAAAGTTATCAACAATCGACTGAGTCGGTAGGGCACCAATTCGGTTGCGACAGTGGATATAATTCTCTGTGTGTATGCAATTTTTTAAGGGCTCGCGGTTTTCTAACGAATTCGTAAATTATGCTTTTACGTAAAGTTATTTACGTTACCTAAATTAAGATTATTGGAAAGTATTGCAATTTTCATTGGAGAAAGCGAGAATGTTTCACCCCTTATAAAGTTTTCATCACACCGAGGCAAACAGTGTGCATGTAACATGTGATGAAAGATTTTCCATTGCTGTAGCAGTTTGCATATTATGAAGCTCTGGTTGACAGCGATTTCTAAAGATTTCTGTTCTAGATGTGTTGATACTAAACAGAAAAACAAGACGATTTTTTAAATATTCTCCTTTTCGCGTGCATCTAGTACACGAAAAGTATCCCGTGTGACCTTCAACTCCGAGAACATAAGATCATGCAGATGCATCCATGATAAAGCTTCTTGCTCTCTCTTCGTTCTTGTTCATGTTCATGTAGACCATCCGAAACTGTAATGATACCATAAGGAACATAAATATTTGTTTTCGTTTTATATCTTAGGTATAGACTTCAAGTTTGAGATTATTTCACTTTAGTATTATTAGTCAAAAATATTAATTAATAGAAAGTATATAAAAAAGTTTTATTTTATATAATCCCGAAATTTAGTAAAGCATATGCCGGGATTTCGGGACTTCATAATGTCCGGGATCCCGGGATCGACATCCCTAGCAAGTAATGCTTCTTCTATTACGCTTTTACAATACTTTTAGATACAAATTTTAAACTTCCTTGAAAGTTTCTTATAAAACTTGTTTTCATAATGTTGTAAAAAATATATAATTGAACTTTTATTTATCATATTATAGCCATTTTACCTTATTCATGCATTAAAGATTTCCCTGTGTAAAATTCTTGAAGGTATCTACTTAAATTCAGGTTAAATAAAATTAAATTAATAATATACAAAAACATTCAAACATTTTTTTTTTCTTTATATATCTTACCAAGAAATTGTCCACAATCCTGCGAAGTAAATGGCTCTCCTACATGTGGATATAGAATTGTAAATGGGATGCGTAAATGTCGAATATTCGCATGTGAAAATTATTTGCATCGCTTTAACTGCGGACTGAGAGCAGCTGGAAATGTATCGGGTAAGTTGCCAACATTTAAAAGATATTTTGACAGTTTTGTTGAAATTGTACTCAACTCAAGAATTGTTCAACTCAAAAGTAGATTAAAAGCAGTTGTGTAATTAGATATATATACACGCATGGTTAGTTGTTACGTGTTGTTTTGTCCCTGAGCCCTGAACCCATTTAATGGTGCGTAAATATTTCCCACATTAACTTGTTTGGGCTCATTGGTATTCATAACGTTGATATTTTACAATGATATTTGAATCGTGGCCGTGGATTGGTTAATGCTGAGGAAGTGCGATAAAGCTGTAGTAGCTGAATTCTGTATGATATAATATAAAAAACACAAAAGTATCAAAACGCAAACACTAAAACTCTGAAGAGTACCAAAGCTTGAGCCGTGACTGAATAGAAACAAAACAACAATAATATAATACGGCTTTTGGCCAGAAAGTAGTACCAACGTCGAGCAAAGCCCCTTTTCCCCCCTAGTAGTAAGGCAGAAGTAGCGCTAAATGTATGCTGAGATTTTCACACAAAACAAGTCTTACTGCACAGAAACTATGGCCCGAAAATTGTACCAAAGTATGTGCACTAGGCGAATATAAAACCAAAACTTAATATAATCTAATTGCTCCGACTTTTGGCACGAAACTTGTACCAAAGCTTTGCAATCCCCTCCCCCCCGAATAGTAAAACAAATGTATCGGCAAGTGTGTGCTGAGACTTTGGCCAGTAAACAGTACCAAAACTCGTGCAATGCACTCAACTTGACACCACTGGTGTTATTGCAAAGAAACTCTGGCCAGAAAATCGTACCAAAGTAGGTGCACTGGCTTTAATAAAATAGGCAGAAGTAGCGCAAAGTGTATGCCGAGGCTGTGGCCATAAAAGTAGTATCACGCTCTTGCAATACAACCCTACACTATTGGAGCAGTGTGCACTCACCTGAGAAGGAATGCTGCATTTGATGATCGTGAGGCAGCTATTTACATGTTTACCTAACAAAACTAGATGTGAATTATTTCCAATTACAAGCAGTGAAAATAAAATTCCTGCTTGCTTCATTGGTACTACGTAACTTTGCTAGTCACGCGGTGTCGGTTTGCATAGGTATGTTTGCCTGTACATCAGATGGCTGTTAGTTTTTTTTTTTTAGCTGCTATGTAGGCATGTGGTGTAGGTTTGTATGTACGTTTTGTCTACAGAGGGTAGTTTGACAAAATATATTAAGTATACATTTATATAAACGGTAGTTCGATATAATAATACAACAATAATAATGGAATGCACTAATTCATTTAATTCATTATGTTCATTCCTGCCGAGGGTAGTTTGATAAAAAATAATTTTTAAAAATAATATAAATATATAATATAAAATGTGATTTGATGTAATAATAATAATATATACAGTAAAATATGATAAGTCCTTTAGTAAATTGTGTTTATTACTGTCGAGGGTAGTTTGATAAAAGTAATAAAGAAAACAAAATATTAAATGAACAGAATGTAAATTAACAGAAAATCGACAATTTAATATATCATGCATAGTAGTGGTATATAAATGCGGTATGTAATTGTAACGGTACGTTACAGAGCTAAGAGCCATTCCGAAATCAGCCTACCAAAAATGTTTTCAAGAATGAAAAACACGTTGGCATATGTGTATCGCCTCCAATGGTGATTATTTTGTAGGTAATAAAATAAATATTGAAGAATAATTAACCGTGGTTGTTTTATTTGCACAGTCCATTTAATAAAAATAAAATTTAATAATTTTCTGAAAAATACACTGCGGAATTGCGTTACCATTTGAAAAAAAATGCCATACCAAGTATTTTCGAATTATACATCAAAATTGTTGGTTTAAAATTCCTCTTTATTATTGAGTTTCGGCAAATCAAATTTTGGAAACGTGTTGAGGAAGTGTTGATATAAGGCATATTAAAATTTAAGAAAAAACAAAAAATGTTCGTTTTTTCATATTTCTAAGGCAATTCCGTAGTTGCACATTACTCTTTTTAAGGTTGATTTTAATTAAATATTTTTTACTAAAACATATAAAATATACTCAAGTTAATTTTTTGCATATTTTTTATACTAAAATTCACGCTTTATTAAAAAATATGATGGCGATATTAAATTCTGACTGACAGAACATAATAATCGATGGTTAAAGTGCAAAGGCAGCAACGATGTACTAGGTGGCTAGGAATGTGCTTGGCTCATCACTGGAATGAGCACCCAATACGCATTGATTTAAAAAGTTTAACGTGTTGCAACAAAGTGTTAACATAAATGACGGGGCTGAAGGCACCGCCACATGTCTAATATTATTATTTTTCTTTTTGCAATAAGTTACTTAGCATAACAAATAATTCTGTTTTCTTTTTTTTTCTTTTATAGCAACAGTGTCTGTGATTCACCCAATTTCCACCTGCGAACATATACCAGAAGGTGAAGAAGGAGATTGCAATATTGAGTAAGTGTTTTAACTTTAGTAAGAAACCGACAACTGCTCTCAATTATATTCGAGCTCCTAATCACGAATCTGGCATACTTTCAACCCCCAAGCCCCTTTTTCACCATTGTTTTTACGTTTAAGATATTCAAATTACAAACTGGTAGTGTTTAGCAAACTTGCACAATTTGGACTCTATACGGAAATTGATGCATTGCTTAACCATTCAGCAAACACCTCATCACTTCAATAGTAAAGACGCACGCCTTTCCCTACGTAGCGTCGAGTCTGCTCCATCACTTCATTGCGATTGACATTTAAAAGAAGCACTAAGCAAAATATCGGTGTGTCCATTGACCATGATTGATGGTTGCAAAGCGTGGAAAATCCCGCTGACACGCTTGTTTAGCTCATATTTTGAAATGAAGCATCAAAAAGCTGGCTCGTGTTAAATAACAGGCGCAGTATCCACACCATTCCGATCAATTGGATCGGCACCTTCGCTTATGTACCCAGGCGGCGGCGTGCCCGTTTTTGGAAACTGCTTCCGTGGTACACATGCTCACATATAAGCGCAGAGATCCTCCAGCTTCTGGAACAATCACCTGTTGAAAACAGAAATAGTCCAATGAAGAAAGCAATAATGAAACTATATCTACCCTAGCAGCGTACTTCTGTTGCGCTCCTTGAATGTAATTAGTAGTTCTTTTTTGAATTAACTGGCAATGAAGTTTGGCATGAATAACTTTTGAATTATTTTAAAATCAATTAAGGGGTTACATGACATTCGCGGCAGAGAAAACAGACCTTTTTTTAAAAATTCATAACTCAGTCAAAAACAAACATTTTTCCAAAAATTTTATTTATTTAATTTTTATTATTGTAGATAATTGAACAAACTACAAGAAAAAAAATTCAAAAAAATATATTTTTCACTCCAACATGGTTTTATAGAGCTCCAAGCTGGCGGCAGAGAAAAAAAACGGGGCCTCGTGGTTGCAGCGCTGGGAGTTGCAAAAACTGTCCGATCTGGAAAAAAAATTACTTTTTTAAATCTTAACAAAATTGGTTATCGTATGTCATGAGCTTTTTTTTAATTTTTTTTCAATTTTTGGTGATGTTCCAAATTTGAAAGTGTGTTTTTTCGAAAAAAATATTGACTTTAAAAATTCATAAAAATAGAAAAAAAAATTTTAAAAAAGCTCGTGTCATACGCTAGCGAATCAAGTTTAAAAAAATAAAAAAAAAAAAATTCTTCAAAAACTGAACCCGCTAGTGCCGCAACCAGTACGAAAAACATGGTTTCGAGAAAAACGCGTTCAAAGTTTGTGAACAAAGAAAAAAAGGTTACCTTCAATCTGCCATGCCTGCTTCGTACTGTATGCCTTCGTTATCTTGTGTTGTGCTGTTTCTTATAGTTTTTTGCAATCGTTTAGCAATTCGGGCGTCTTTTGAAGCTTCATATGCCTTCACTCTGGCGCATTTCAAACGATTTGCATCATTTCCTTTGGATAAATTCAATGCTGTAGCTCCTATGGTGATGTTTTCTTGGTGTAATGATTTTGTGTAAAAAACCTCTTTTGCCTTTTCGATCTAAATAACGACGCTTAATTTTTCAATATTTTTCACAAAAAACCATGACACGCTGCAAAAGATGCCAAATAACTGAGCATATACAATAAAAATTCCACTATATGAGTTATAAATATAAAGAAATATAAAGAAATCAAAAACACAAAAAAAAAAAAAAACCCACCCTTCAAATAGGTACGAAATAACAACCACCAAAAGTCAGGTAGCAAGTAAAACAAGTATATACCAGCTGCCGTACGTAGGTAGCGCAAAAATTAAAAATGCGCTCTCACTAATCCGGCTGTAACTTTTGAACCCGTAAGAATTTTTCCATGAAATTTTTTTTCTTAGAATCTTAAGAATATTAAGATATATACTAAAATACATAATTATTTTAAAAAATTCGATTTCAAAAAACTGCAAATGTCATGTCCCCCCTTAAAACACCACAAAGAACGACATTTCACAATTTTTCATTAAAATACTCTGATCACTTTTAACTTTGTTTACATTTTGCTTTCACATTTTATATATCAGAATTTATTTGTGTCGACCAGGCATGATTTTTTGACATGATTTATGTATTTATGTATTTTTCAAAATAGTCAAATAAATGATCTCTTGATGTGTAGAAATTTAAAATTTTTATCTTTTCAAAACAGCACAAAATCGTTGTTTTTCATGCTGTTTTGCCTAAACTGAGTTTTTCGCAAGCAAAAGATGGTTATTTTGGTGATTTTGTAGTGAAGTAGAAATACTTCAAATTGAATAAGTGGACGAATTTTCAACCGATTTCAATTAAATAAAACTTGCTGGATTTAGAATTAGCTAAAATTTTTATTGCTATGATATAACGGGATATTTAATACAGAATTTGTCCACAAATTGATCTTAAATAGAAAAAATATAAAAAGAATAATGGACATTTTTAACTGTTTCATCATACAGATGATGGATTGCGCTTAATACAATTTTTGAAAAAAGAAGTTAATTTAGCACGGTGCTCTGGAGTCGGTTTAAAAGAAAAATTGCGGAGTTTCCGAAATTCTTCTGCCCAACATTTGGACACCTCAAAAGGAGGCCTCTCAAACGCTACCGAAAAAAATCGGCTCGGCGCTTTTTTTCCTAGGACGAAAATACGAAAAATAGTATGCCTCGGCAAGAGAGACGCCCTTTCATGTGTGCTGATGATTCTGTATATGTATACAGGGTATCATATATTTACATTTGCGCTAGTTCATACACAGATACAATGATATATATATATATATATAGGGTGTTCAACAAGTGTACGGCAAGTGTTTTCAATCATAGAAGCACGTTTCCATTGATGCGTTGAAAAAAGTGGAGATAGAGCGTAATTCACTCATTATTCTACCTCTCGCTCCTTACGCATAGCTTTCATCCATTCCATTACACAATGTTGGGCATCCCCTGCTCACTCCACCGCTCAATATAATTTTGTCCGATCTCTCTCTCCCTCTCTTTTTCGAAATTAACTTCGAACTGCTTCCTTCCTAGGACATGCCAGTGTTAAAAGAAGCACGTTTGGCAAGGAGGATGCAAGCACTTGCATGCTACCAGAGCGGCGCTGCAGGATGTCTTCTGAAGCGCTCTTTTTCCCGGTGGGATAAGCTTTGAAATACAATCACAAAAATGTGAATGTATAATTTTGCGCACCTCTGTTTTAGATACAAATTTTAAACTTTCTTGAAACTTTCTTATAAAAATTTTTTCATAATATTGTAAAAAAATATATAATTTAACTTTTATTTGTCATATTATATTCATTTAACTTCATTCATGCATTAAAGATTTCTCTGTGTAAAATTCTTGAATGTATCTACTTAAATTCAGGTTAAACAAAATTAAATTAATAACATACAAAACATTCAATTTCTTTTTATCTTACCAAGAATTTGTCCACAATCCTGCGAAGTAAATCCCTCACCCAAATGTGGATATAGAACTGTAAATGGGGTCCGTATATGTCAAAAATTCCCATGTGAAAATTATTTAAATCGCTTTAACTGCGAACATAGAGCAAATTTGAGTTTATCGGGTAAGTTGTCAACATTTAAAAGATATTTTTACAGTTTTGTTGAAATTGTAACAAGTCTTCAGTTCTTTGCATCTGTAATAGTTTGAAGTCCTTTTATATTTAACATTTCACGCTGTTTAATAAAAATTCAATAAATGTAAAGTGGGCAAAATATTTTTGTATAAAAGTCGGGTTCAGCTTGCAATGTTATCTAATAATGAATGTCAACTGTCTAATATTTTTTTTTTTTTTTCTTTTTGCAATAAGCTATATGGCATAACAAAAATTGTGTTTTTCTTTCTCTTTATTTTCTTATATAGCAATATTGACTGCGTATAACTCAATTTCCACCTGCGAACATATACCAGAAGGAGAAGAAGGAATTTGCAATAATGAGTAAGTTTCAAACTTTAAATGATTTTAGATAATTTTATTCAAACTATGACAAAAGTGTTCAGCTATTAAATTCAAAATTTCAAGCTGAATACATAAAAAATCAATTATTAAAGTCTTTTTTAATTACGATACAATTTATTAATAATAATCAAAATTAATTGAATTGATTTTGATTAAAGTTTACTGCTAATTCAAGTGTTTTTGATTAAAGTTAACTGAAAGAGCTTTGCGCTGTTTTGAAAAAAAAAAAACACTTTAATTCAGAAAAAAATTTTTAAAACTGAGCATTATTTCGAATACTGGTATACATAACTTTTACATCCAAATCAGATTCAACGTAAAATCTGTATACAGGGTGTCCCGCAATTGAGTGCAACTATTTACGGAGCTGAAAGCTTATGTCGAGCTGAGCAAAAAATCGTACGGGTAGCTTAATTAATATTTCACTAGCAGAAAAACTAACTTAAATAAAACTTATTTTGGCAATGAAATCAACTTTTCAACGGTATATCAACAAACCCCACCAACTTAGCCGTTACCGATCTGTGATCGTGTAAAAATGAAATCAATCGGTTGAAACTACCAAATTTCAACTTTGAGTGCAAATTTCTCGGAATTTTGCGAAATAAATGAAATTATATTTTTAATCTATTTTGTAATTCATTCAATTTTCTTTTCAATGACACCAAAAACATAAACATATCTTAAAAAACAAAAAAGTTGGCTGTACTAAAAAAATTATACTTATTAGGAAATAATGATAAATAATGACATTACAATTAGTTATGCAGTAGATTTCCGGGATATCATCTCTATTGGCGGGATTTTTGTCATCATCACCATTTAGAAGACTAGAGAAGTGTTCGCTCCATAATGCCAGTGTACTCTGGATATCTGTCACTAGATTCCCGTTTTCATCCTTGCAGAAAGAGACTCTGGTTTTAGAGCCATCACCTTCTTATCTTTTCGAAAAATTTTCAGGCCTCGTTCCTATCACCATACATCTCAATCTTCTCACACTCACGCTCTTCTGCCTCTCGTTTTTTGCGCCTGAAAAGACGTCTCTCGACCCTCCTCTTCTCTGTGTATCGCTCCTTAGCAGCACGCGTTACAACCGACTGCAGGTTGGCTTTGTAGGCGGCGTTTTTCTCTGCAGTGGCGTCGCGACACTCTTGGTCGTGCCACTGGTTTCGGCGGGGACGGTGGTAGCCAACAACCTCTTCGGCAGCCGTATGCAGAGAGGGGAAGATGTGTGCCCACTGCGCGCATATATCGTCGATCGGAGGCGTGCTTTCTTGAAGCAGGAGCGAGAGTCGAGTGGCGAAGGCTTTCGGCTGTCCGTTTTGATTGCAGCTTGTTGACGTCTAGCTTTCTCTGTGTAGGATTGGGCGCATTCTTTGCAGCGCACAAACCTGTACGGATCTTAGCTGCGACAGGATAATGATCCTAGTCTATGTTAGCACCACGGTTCGTGCGTACATCTAATACACTGGAAGAGTGGCTTCCGTCAATCAAACCGTGATCAATTTAAGTTGATCAGCGTTTTTTGATCAGGGGACAACCAGGTGGCCTTATAAATATTGAGATGCTTGAATCTAGTGCTACTTATAACCATGTTTCGTGCTGCGGCAAAGTCAATCAGCCTCATTCCATTATCGGATGTGTTCTCGTGAAGGCTGAACTTTCCGACTGTTGGACCAAAGATGTTTTCATTGCCCACCTTAGCGTTGAAGTCACCAAGCACAATTTTTATGTCGTGACGGGGGCAGCACTCGTAGAAAGTATCTTTGATCTCATCGTCCTTGTCCTCTGTCGGAGCATGCGCACATATTAGGCTTATATGAAAGATTTTAGCCTTAATGCGGATTATGGCAAGTCGTTCGTTCGCAGAAGTGAATCGCAGGACGTGATGCCGTAATCTCTTACCAACTACAAGTCCACACGCAAACTCGTGCTTCTCCGCATGACCGCTGTAGTACATGTCACAGGATGCTTGCCGAGAGCAACCCTGTCCCTTCCATCGCATTTCTTAGATTGCAGTGATATCAGCTTTGTATCTTTCCAAGATATCAATCAGTTGGACAGAGGCACCTTCCCAATTAAGAGTTCGGACATTCCAGGTGCATATCCGTAAATCATTATCAGTTTTTTGTTTGCGGTGGTCGTCATTGAAACTAACTTTTCATTGAAATGCTTTTTTTACGTGGTGGGCTTCAAACCCGACGCACAACCTATTTAAAGCTAGGAGACCGCCCGGTCAAGTTAGCCGTCAAACTGACGGATGCCAGTTTGCCGTTGCCCAGGGAACAACACGTGGAGATTTGAGTCGACTTGGGACGATTTCGACATGGATAATGCTAGCCTCGCCAAGTTGAGGCAGTCAGACACGTTGCTATGTGAAGGTTCGCCCCCGATACTCATTCTATACAATCAGTAACTCTTAAATAGACCTCTGCCCACTCACTGGAGGAATAACGCATTAATAACATATACAATAGAGCTTCAATATATAATTTTAACGCATATGAGTTTGATATTAGCAGAGCAGGGCATATCAATACAGGAACTTACAGAGAAGTTCCTTATAGCTATTTTAATAGGTCTCCACCAACGGCATCAAAGTACTGTCAGCTGGCCTGTCCTTTTATAAACTTGAAAACTAATTTTAAACAATTGTATGTCAGAAATGCTTCTTCTACTCGGTTTTTAAAATACTTTTAGATACAAATTTTAAAGCGTCATGAAAGTTTTTCATAAAACTTTTATTCACAATGTTGTAAAAAATATACACATAATTAAACTTTTATTTGTCATATTATAGCCATTTTCATGCATTAAAGATTTCTCTGTGTAAAATTCTTAAATGTATCAACTTAAATTCAGGTTAAATAAAATTAAATTAATAATAAACGAAAACATTCAAAATTTTTTTTTAATATCTTTTTTACCAAAAAAAATTAGAAATTGTCCACGTAACTGCGAATCAAATCCCACTTTCGCATGTGGGCTTAGAACTGTAAATGGGATCGAAAAATGTCGGAAATTCGCATGTCAAAATTATTTGAAGCGCTATAACTGCGAACAACAGGAAATTGGAAATTTTGGGGGTAAGTTATTAAAAAAAAGTTATTTTTACAGTTTCGTTGAAATTGTAACAAGTCTTCAGTTTTTATGCATCTGCAATATTTTTAAGTCCCTTTATATTAAAAATTCCACGTTATTTAATAAAAATTTGGGCAATATATTTTTACATCAGAGTTGGGTTCGGCGTACAATCTTACCTAATAATGAATGTCAACTGTCTAATATTATTATTTCTCTTTTTGCATTAAGTCATATAGCATAATAAAAAACTGTGTTTTTTTTTTTTCTTATATAGCTGTATTTCTTGCGATTTCACCGGAAGAAATCTGCGAACATTTACCAGAAGGAGTGGAAGGAGATTGCAATTTTCAGTAAGTTTTCAACATTTAAATGATATTTAGATAATTTTAATCAACTAATGACAAGAACGTTTAGTTATTAAATTCAAAATTTCAAGCTATGTTAAATACATAAAAAATGAAATTGTAACATCCCTGTAGGAAAATCAACTAATTTAAAAGTAGTTGATAAAGTAGTTTTTTGTCGACCACAACTAGTTGAAATTCTGACTTTTTTCCATAGAACGAACTAACTTATTTTGTATGGTGATGTCCGCTTAATAAGTCAATTGACTGTCGTCTGCATATATTTTCAACTACTTGTTAAATTAGTTATATTTAAACTACTTTTTTAATTATTTTAAAATAACTAAAAGATAATAAAATTTCTAAAGTTAATAATATTTGATGAAATAACATGGTTAAATATATATAAGCCTGTAATCTAATAAAAATTTTCAATTAAAACATGCCAACATCAGAGTAGTTGCCGCCTTAATATAATTCAAAGTAGTTTATCAATCACTGGTTTTTAAGTAGTATTTCAATTACTTCATATATTGAAGTGGATGCCGCCTTAATATAATTCAAAGTAGTTCATAAACTGGTTTATTTTAAACTAGTTTTTTAATTAGATGTTTTTAAAAACAAGTTAGTTTGTTCCTATAGGGATGTTTTCAGTTTTTTTTTTGCATCTGAGTGAAATACATGTAAAATAACACTGTGGAACAAATTCAGGTTAGTAAAAGTTAGGTCGATTCTAAGAGTGAGGGGTGAAAATAGAGGCTAAATTAGAAGACCCGTATCGCGGTGTTTATTTATGTTAATTCGAATTTTTTTTTTGAATCGACCTTCGAACTTTGCAGTCAAATGCCGATTTTCAGCATATTGTTTATATGGTTTTTTGGCTATAACTCGTCGATTAATTGATATTTTTTCAATCTGTAAAAGCCAAATAATTGCTAGAGACCTATGCAACAATTGAAATTTTTAAAAAAATTGATTGAGAAAATTTTTGTGGTACTTATGAAGCAAAATGTTGGGAAAATTTTGTTTTTTTTTATGCTTTTTGAAAATATTTTCCCCAAAACTAAGTCTTTTTTGCTTTCTGCTTGATCTATAATATGCTTCTCAGTTTCTTCAATAAATTTAATTTGAAAAGAAAACAATCATAATACAAAACTTGCGTTTTCCAGCTTAATTTTAATTTACTTCTGATTTCTTATGTACGAATTTTGTTCAGTGTTGGTTTTGAAGAAACATTGAAAAAGAAATTATAAAAATATGGAAAAAAATATAATTTTGAAATGTTAGTTATGAAAAGTTTTAAGTAAAAAAATTAATTAATTAAATTATTGATTTGGCCAGTTGCCGTTTAGCAGGCGGCTGTGGATCAACATCACAGCTCTCTCTTATATCTTGATCATCGTGATCATCATCAGAAAGGTGGATAATTTCGTCCAACAGATATTCTGGAATTTCATCTAGGTCTTCCCCTTCTTCCTCTTTCTCCTCGTCTTCCTCTTCTTCAAAGGTGTTTTTATACCACAAACAAATTTCAGCGAGTATTGCATCTGGAGATTTCTTTCCTCTGCACCTGAAACGAAAATAGTTTTCAATCGTTAACATGTTTAAATTGTGCACTCTGACAAAGATATTAGAAAAATCTAGGAATTCAAAATATGCTCACTCTATAGTTACCTTATTTCAAATAGAAGCGCAGTTTGGTGGTAACGTTCGCCTTGCTCATCAAATTCAGTTGGCAACTGTTGAGCGAGTTGATCAAGATACTGATGCAAGAGATGAATTTTAACTGCCATACGACATATTAACCGCAATTTCATCGAAAGCTGCCAACATGTTTGCAACAGATTGCCTGTAGTTGTCTTTGCATTGTTTACCCAAAAGTCCTTTAATGACTGCTTTCAATGCGAGCCATGCATTTAATTCTCGGTCTGTCAGAAATTGGTCAAAATCTTGACGACTCATTAGTTTTCGTATGTCGGGACCATTAACAACCCCTTTCCTGAATTTTGGCGTTACTTAGTCTTGGGAAAATGTCTTTCAAGCGGTTGAATACTGCTGGTCTTTTTGCGATACATTTCAAAAGATGTTTACCAATGCCAAGTTTAATGTGAAGCAACGGCAACAAAACTTTCATTTCAGGAACAAGACTTTCGTGTAGCCTATTGTCTTTAGACCCTTTCCGTCCAATGCGACTATTCCAGTTATGCTGTTTGTACTGGTTTCTTCCTTTAATACCTTCTCCGTATAGTGAATCCCAATCGCACAAAAAACATGGATATTTTGGACGGCCAGATGCTGTTAAGCCTGTAATCAATGAAGCTATTTTGAGGTCGCAGCAAATGCGCCACTGGTGTTCGTTATATTTGACTTCTTCCAGAATGTGTTTCAAGTTATCGAAATTTTCACTAGTGTCAGTGCTATACGCAATCGGAACAGGAGGCATTCTATTTGTCTTGTGCAAAAGCACAACTTTTAAGCTGATTAGTGAACTATCGATGAATAAACGCCAATCATCTTTTTTATAGGTTAACCCTATTGTCTCCATTAACTTTTCAATATCGTTGCAATAAGTGAAATTTTTTGCATCATTCACATTGAAGAACTTTTCTAACTCTTTTCGGCGTTTTCGATATGCTGTTACTTTGGTACCTTTCGCCAGCAAATTATTTCCTTTCAAAAATGAAACCATTAGTTCTGATTTTTTTTGAGTCAAACACAAATTTGCAACAATTCCATCCAATTGGTTTTGTGTGACTAGGATTGAGTGCTTTGATGTTTCATAGGATGCACCTTCACCAGGGTCGTATTCTGAGAAGAAATCCATGGATGTAGCAGCGGCGGTTGTAGTACTGATATCTGTTTGAAGACCAATACTTCGGTATGTTGGTACTGGAACGAATTCTGAGTGCGGTAATGGTAATTGGGCACTTGGCACTGCTACATAAGTTCTATTCTTTGCTTTCCTTCTTTTCAAAGTTTTATGGTAGTTGATACATCTATAGCAATTTTCTTCACTTCACTTCACTTTTTCATTGAATAAGAGTTGAATAGCAATTAAAGCAAACTTTTTTACGGTCATAGTTTACGTCAGTGATAAACTCTTGCGAGAAATATTGCTTATAGGCTTCAAAAAAAAAAAAATCAGTCGCATTGCCACATTTTTCATCGCTTGCTATGAAACGTCCACAAACATTACAAAAATGGTCCATTTTACATTTTGGTTTCGACATTTTTAATGCAATATATATTATACAATGTTTTCTTTGTTATTTTTATGAAACCGATGCACTTAACTTAAATCACTCACAAAATTAAATAAGTTCCAAAAAAATTAATAGCGGATTTTATCACGACCGAGCGAAAATGAAAAGATATCAGCTTCGGCTGAGTTCCGAGTCTAAACTTAATCTTTATTTTTGAAATTAGTTCGCTTAAACGAAATAAAAAAATCGCTACCTGTGCGGTGGTTGACAAAAAAAAGTTGTTTTATGAATTCCTAATTCTTATAACTTCCCTTCTTAATTACTTCTACCTTAATCGCTATTTATTAAATGGATTTAAATGAATTTTATTGAAGAAACTGAGAAACATATTATAGATCAAACAGAAAGCAAAAAAGACTTAGTTTTATGGAAAATATTTTCAAAAAGCATGGGAAAAAAAAGAATTTTTCCAAAATTTTGCTTCATAAGCACAACAAAAATTATCTAAATCAATTTAGTAAAAAATTTTAATTGTTGCATAGGTCTCTAGCAATAATTTGTCTTTTACAGATTGAAAAAATATCAATTAGTCGACGAGTTAGAGCCAAAATACCATATAAACAATATGCTGAAAATCGGCATTTGTCTGCAAAGTTCGAAGGTCGATTAAAAAAAATTCGAACTAACATAAACAAACGCCGTGATACGGGTCTTCTAATTTAGCCTCTATTTTCACCCCTCACTCTCAGAATCGACCTAACTTTTGCTAACCTGAATTTGTTCCACAGTGTAAACAAATCAAGGGCGCCACGATGTTTCGGATTTTGCTTAAACTTGTTGGGAATAACCTTTGAGATGTCAAAGATGTAAAATCACAGGCGGTAAATTTTTCGCTTTGCCCAATTATCGAAACATTTCAAATATGGTAATTTAAGGCGTTACTTCTTTTAATTTCAAAAATTGCACGCATCTAAAATTTTGTGGTCTCAATTTTAATGTTAAAGACAGCCAATTAATACAAAAATATAATATTTACTGCAATAGGTACTCCTCACTGAAAAAAAAGGTACCGTAAAAAGGTAAATTCACTCCAAATTTGAGATATTCCAGATATTAGCTCCTTTATCTGATCTATGCTACCCATAAAGATAGTTTTTCTTGGAGGTCATATGCATATGACATATAGAAAAAAAATTACTTAAAATTTATTCAAAAAATTTGCGTCTTGTACGAGAATTTTTAAAAAGAAATTTTGAAGATTGATAAAATTGGGGCCTAAATAATTCTTGAAAATTTTCTTGAACTTTCAAAAAAATGTTATTTTGTTCGTACTTTTTGATTTCGTTCCTAAATTCAATCGCCTGGAAAAATGTAAAGTTTACATAATGCATAAATTTATTTACATAAAAATTTCTATGTGGGGAAAACAAAAATTATTGAAATTTTTAAAGAAATTAGTACTCGTCTTAAACTTTCAAAAAAATGTGCCCTTTTGTTGTAACTTTTTCGCCCCTCCCTTGTAGCGAGCCTTACATACATATGTAATTCGATAATATCCCTGCAGTTTAAGAACTAATCAGCATTAAATCATAAGTAATTTTTATACTAGTTCAAAACAAACTTGTTAATATTTTGTCACAATTTACCAGGTTAGTTAGTTAGTTAGTTAATAGTTGAAACCTAACTACTTTATTGCAAATCAAAATAAACCAGTTGCAAAACTAACTCAACGGAACTTGTTTAAATATTATCAAAGCTAACCACTTTCTTAACTAGTGAAATCCAAATAGTTTTTAAAATGGTGAACATTTTTTTTCAGATGATGTCAAAAAACATAGCCAATCATACAGAAGTTGAAACTAGTTGAACTAGTTGAATTATTGGTTTAATATAACTACTTGTGAACTATTTGAAATAGAATATTTGTCAACCACTCAGAACAGGTTGAACTATAAACTAGTTTAAATTTGGTAACATATGATTATTTTGCAACTAGTCACAACAAACTAGTATTTAACTAACTTTAACATACTAGTTGTAAACTAATTTTCAATTGTTCAGAATAGATCAATTGATATTTCCTATGAGAGCGTTCTTCAAACTGTGTTCAGCGGAACCCTAGGGTTCCTCTCAATAATGTAGGAAGTGAAGAATTAGGCTATGCAATTTAAAATTGTAACAGTACGTTCAAAAAGTCCATAGGATGACACATAGATGGCGTAACTAGATTTTTTTTCAATATGATTCTTATTTAGTACCAACCTTCAAACGATAGGTATAAAAATTTGACAACAATCTGACAATTGATTTGTGAGTTATAGCATTTTGTGTGCAACGATTATTATTGAAAAAAAAAAAAATGCTGTTCGCAACAAAATTGAAATAAAATAAAATAAAACACAATTAATTGTTTTCTGTCGGGAAAAAAACCGAAGCTCAAAAAAGCCGAAGCTCAAAAAACCCGACATTTATTACTTCCGACCTTTCGCTCTTGTGGTTTATTTTGAACTAACTGACAGCCTGCCGATTATGATGCTTTCGACCCCTAACAGTCACAATAAACCGTATTTTGTCATAAAGACATTCACAATAAAATAAGTTTTATACAAACGCAAAAAGTGAACTTCGAGTTTTGATAAAGCATTGCTTTTTGATGAAAAACAAAATACAGTGGAAACCAAACAATGGCTTGATAAACATTATCCGGACTCTGTTCCATCGAGACAAATGGTAGAAAAGTGCTGATTGCTGAATTTAAACGTGATCGTACCAGCACAAATGATGCAGAGCGCAGTGGACGCCCAAATCAGACTGTTATTCCACAAAACATCAAAAAAATCCACAAATTGGTTATGAACGATCTTAAATTGAAGGTGCACGAGCTAGCTGACATTGTAAAGATATCAGATGGTAGTGCTTTTACCATTTTACACGAACATTTGGGTATGCGAAAGCTCTGTGCAAAGTGGGTGCCGCGTGTCGAGCTCACAGTCGACCAAAAACAACAACGAATTAATGCTTCAGAGGAGTGTTTGGCGCTGTTAAACCGCAATAAAATCGAATTCTATTGACGATATGTGACAATGGATGAAACATGGCTTCACTATACACACTAAAATACAAAAGACAATCAGCTGAGCGGACGAACTGAATCCAAAGCGAGCAAAGACCCAACAGTCGGCTTGTAAGGTGATGGCGTCTGGATGCGAAAGGAATAATATTCATCGACTATCTCCAAAAAGGAACCACCATCAACAGCGACTATTACTGTGCACTTTTGGATCGATTGAAGGCTGAAATCGCCAAGCAACGGCCACATTTGCAAAAGAAAAAAGTGTTGGTTCACCAAGACAATGCACCGTGTCACAAATCGATGAAAACGATGGCAAAATTGAATGAATTGGGCTTTGAATTGCTTACCCACCCACCGTACTCTCCAGATTTAGTGCCCCCAGAGACTTTTTCCTGTTTTCAGATCTCAAGAGAAAGCTTGCTGGAAAGAAATTCAAGTCCAATAATGAAGTGATCACTGAAACTGAGGCCTATTTTTACGAGAAAGTGAAATCGTACTATAAAAGTGGTATCAAAAAGTTGGAAAATCGCTATACTCGTTGTATCGCACTCGAAAGCAACTATGTTGAATAATATAAACGAGTTTTATCAAAATTTTGTTTTTTTCTTGCTTATCCTACGGACTTATTGAATGTCCTGTTATTAAAAAAAATGGGTTTTAAAAGTTTTCTGTGAACCAAATCGTGCAAAAATTTGTTAGTCAAACAACAAAAAAAAAAAAAAAAAACCAAATGGCCATCTCAGCCCTTGAAAGGATTTTGACCGAGCTTCTTATGATCAATTGTGTTGTGTGTGATGTGAAATGTTTGCACACAAATGATCGAGAACTGGACCTACATGTTTTACGCCGACTCGGAACGGCTTATGTTCTCAAGAAGCTTTTTTCATGGTAGTTTTTACTCTCTGAGGTTTGGTATTGTCTGCAGAGAGCTGAACAGAGGCGAACAGAAAAATGAATTCAATTGAAAAAACTTTCTGTGTCAGATGGAGGATTCGAACCTGGGTTCTTTGGCGTAAGAGTCACACACTCTACCCACCACGACACGGCCGCCACATCAAACAACAGGTCAAGAAATATTTAATTTACTTGATGCTTTATTTTGAATATCGTTAAATTTCTTGGAATTTCTGCCATCATAGGTATATGCACTGATGGAGCCATGGTTGGAGTAACAAAGGGCGTAATAGCACGCAAAGAGTTCCATACATCAAAAATTTAAGCTATATTTAAGAATGCAAATTTCATCAAAACCAGACTCCTAAATGCTAGGATGATAAGGGAAGCACATAAAATTGCTTCTTCATACAGAAGTTAGATGGTTATCTAAGGGGAAGCTTCTGTCCAGATTCTTCGAATTACACGAGGAAATTCGAATCTTTTTATCAGAACATGAACATGAACATGAACTAAGTGTAAACTTAAAAACGTTAGTTGGCTTCAAAATTTAGCCTACCTTTCCGATATATTTTCGTACCTACACGATGTTAATATTTCGCTTGAAGGGCCAAATACGACAACTTTAAAGGTTATAAGCAAAGTCAACTCGATTAAATGAAAGTTCAAGCTTTGGGAGAAATGTATCACGAAAAATAATACACAGTGTTTTTACTAAATTAAATGATTTTTATGCAACCAACCAATCACACCTCATTCCATCAGAATGTCAAAAATGATATTTTGACATATTTCACTGATTTGCACAGATAACTTTTGGAATATTTTTCTTCTACTTGCAATAATTTAAGTTGAATTGAAAATCCTTTTTGTGAGTGCAATGATGTGGACAAACTGTCATTACAAGAAAAATAACGACTAATATAAACATATACAGCCGTGGACACATAAATAGCACAATAATACATGTAGAGTGTTTCACATAAATTTAAATAAAATACTTAGAGGAAAACAACAATTTATTTCATGGTATTTGAGTTTAAACATTAAAAACTTAAAACCAGTAGTAACTTTGTAACTACGAAATCAAAATTAGAAAATGAATGAAAAATCTGAAATTGCTCCTTACCTGAGGTGGACGTATAAATAGCACAATTTGGATTCTGAAAAAAGACATAGTGATTTATTTTTATTTTATAATGAGCTTACGAATATGCTTACTAGTACTTGGTACTGTATTCCAAATTGTCCAAAACAGCGCGACATCTTCGTCTCCATACTCTCTCCACAAGCTTCCTGACCCTATCCTTCGGAATAGAGTATTAAGCCTTCTCAATTCCACTCCATAACTCGTCTAAATTTCAAAAATTGTGGTTGCTTACGCTGACTTTCACATCATTCCATAAATTTTTTATGGGATTGAGGTCTGGTCTTTGAGCCGGCCAATTCAAAATATTTATTTTTTCCTTTTTTAGCCAATCAATCACAACTTTTGCCGTGTGTTTTGGATCATTATCGTGCATAAAATCCACCTAATAGGCATGTTCTCAAATGCAAATGGTTCCATCTGGTTATTAAGAATATCTATATACATATTTTTGCCAATTATTCCTGGTATACGATTTGGCCCAACGCCGAGCCAGGAAAAAGCTTCCCAAGCCATTAAATTCCTTCCTCCATGCTTTAATGATTTTTTGTATACTTCGGATTAAACTCTTGGCGTTTGGGGCGCCGAACAAAAGTTTTTCCATCTCGTAAAACCCTACTAAAGTTAGTTTCGTCAGTCCAGAGCACGTTTTTCCAAAATTGGTCTTCTTTATTCACATGAGCCCTTGCAAACTCTAAACGATCCTTTAAATATTTTTTGTTAAGAGTGGATTTCTTCGGCTAATGTTAATGTTAATGTTTTGTTTGGAGATGCGCACTGCGACCTATATAGATCTATTGTACCTCCTTCTTGATGCTCCGCTCTTGACGGATTGCAGAATCTCATACAGACCTAGTTCTCTGATGAATTTGAGAATTTTTTTCGGTTCGATGGATGAGATTTCCTCTTGACTCAGCTCGTAGTTCCCCAGTGTTGCCTTGCGCTTGCGAGCTACTGCGTCACAGTTGGTAAGTAGGTGTATTGGAGTCTCCTCCGCTTCTTCGCAGAAACGGCAGTTGCTGTCGGTTTCGATGCCCAATTTCTTCAGGTGGTATTTCAGTTTACAGTGTCCTGTAAGAAACCCCGTAAGAATTCTTAGATTCGGTTTGCCTAAGCTTATGTGCAATTTTGCTCTCCGAGAGTTACAATCTTTGAGGAGCACTTTGGATTGTTTTAGCTTTGGGAGGCTTTTCCAGAGGTTTGATCTTTTGTGTCTCTCCTCCCTTCTTAGTTCTTCTTTGATAGTGTGTGTGCCCAATCCGCAGAATGGTTCTGGTCCTATAAAGTGTGTGGCTGCGCCTCGTCGCGCTAATTCATCAGCTTCTTCGTTACCATGAATTCCTTTATGTCCTGGGACCCAGAGTATAGTAACGGTGTTATTCTTGCCTAGCTCATTCAGTTTTGTTAGGCATTCCCATGTAATTTCTGATGATATTTCACAGGATGCTAATGCTTTGATTGCTGCTTGGCTGTCCGACATCACAATTATGTCTTGACCTTTGTAACTCCTGTCCAGGTTAAATTGTGCGCACAGCTGTATTGCTAAGACCTCCGCCTGGAAGATACTGGGTGTTGTCCCCATAGGTACCGAGTGCCTGGTTCTTGGTCCATATACCCCTGCACCTATACCTTCCAGTGTTTTGGAGCCGTCCGTGTACCATGTTATACTGTGTGGTTTTGTGACTCGCGATATTATTTCACTATCCCACTCCTTCTTGGTATCAAGCTTAATTTCGAAGCGTTTTTCGAAGTTGTACCTTTTTACTATATCGTCTCTTGGTTGATCGATGTATGGTATCTGCCTTGCGATAACTTCTTTCTCTTTGTTGCTGATAGTTTTTCCTAATCCTGTTCCCTCTTTTGCAATGCCTATCAGGGTTCGCCTAGCTACTCCCTCTATGAAGAGGTGAAGAGGAGTTAGGTCGAGGATTACTTCTAATGCTGCTGTGGGGCAGGTCTTCATAGCTCCTGTAATGCATACGCAGGCAAGTCTTTGTACCTTTGTAAGCATGTTCCTCATTACTGATAACTTGGTTCTTTTGGCCCATGCTACTGCTCCGTAGGTGAGGATTGGTCTCACCATCATGGTGTACATCCAGCGAAGAATTGTAGGGTTACAGCCCCAGCTTTTCCCTGCCAGGTTCTTACATACCATTAGTACGCGAGTTGCTTTATTTTTAATTTCCTCCGCATGTCTTCTCCAGAGAAGTTTAGAGTCTAGTGTAAGTCCCAGGTACTTTACTTCTGCTTTGAGAGGGAGTTCAGTGCCGTTCATTCTCATCGTTCTGAGGTTTGGCAGGCTTCTCTTGTTAGTGAAAGGTACTATGGTTGTTTTTGCTGGGTTGATGTTAAGCCCCACTGTGGTGCACCATTCCTTTGTTACTTTCAGCCCTCTCTGTATTAGGTCACAGAGTGTATTCTCGAACTTGCCTCTTGCTATTAGGGCTATATCGTCTGCGTAGCCTTGGCATTTTATGCCAGTATCGGTTAGCTTCGATAAGAGTTCGTCCACAACTAGGCTCCACAGCAGTGGGGATAAAACTCCACCTTGGGGGCAGCCTTTGGTTATTTTGATTCTTATTGTGGTGGTTCCCACTTTCGTTTCTGCAGTTCTAGTGCTAAGCATTTGGCAAATCCATGCGCTAAGCATACTGTGTACCCCTTTCTTGTACAGCGACCTTTTCACGGCCTCGTGGGATGTGTTGTCGAAAGCTCCCTCTATGTCTAGAAAGGCACATAGTACAGTTTCCTTGTTCTCGAGTGCTGACTGGATGTTGCTTGTCAGCTGGTATAGGGCGGATTCTGTGGACCTACCCGCCCTGTATGCATGCTGACAAGGGTGCATTGGCGCTTTCTCCAGAATCTCAGTTCTTAGATAGTTGTCTATCACCTTTTCCATTGTTTTAAGAACAAAGGATGTGAGGCTGATTGGTCTGAAGGATTTAGGTAGCGTGTAGTCCTTTTTCCCTACTTTTGGTATGAAGGTGACTGTAGACCTTCTCCATTTTCTTGGGGTATAGCCCAGCGCAAGGCTGCTTTTAGTTATTTTAACTAGATGGGGTAGTATTGTCTCTGCACCTTTTTGCAGTAGTGCTGGATTTCTTCGGCTAATGCGTCCATAAAGATTAGCTTCATGTAGTCTCCGAGGTACTAGTTTTCTTGAAACATTTTCTTAATTTATTTCCCTCATAATTTGCTTTACTGACTTGAAAGGATCAGCCTTACTTTTGCGAACTATAAGTCTATCAGTAGAAGCGGTGGTTTTACGCGGTCTAGGATTGTGCGGCTTTTTCTCAAAACTATTTGAACCGTGTGATGTAACCAGCTTGAGTGCATTATACAGCATTTTTCGAGAAATTTTGAGAATACCCTCGATTTCAGATGGTTTTTGCCTTTTCGACTTAGTTCGTGAATTATAGACTTTTTTTCCGGAGTGCAATGTTTGCCATGACCAATTTTATTTAGAATCGGCGAAATTAACGGAATAGAACTCTAAAATTTTTACAAACACCCGATCTTGTTAACTTTTATTCACCAACTTACATGTGTGCTATTTATATGACCACAGCAGATCGTACATGCCTATACAGAAAGAGATGGCCTGAGCAAATAAAAGTAAGTAACGGTACATCTCTCTCGGAGTTTTAAACAACGTCACACTGGAGTCTTTTAGGAGTCTTTCTGGAGAAAAAATTAAAACTACATTTAATGCATGCATTATTAGGTTCACACGAAACGTTTAAAAAATAAGTTGACAAAAACAAAAAAAAAAAAACTTGCGACTAACAATACATTCTGATATTGACAAATTGTACCATAATAAGCAAGCACATCAAAGTCATTAACTCTTTTAAAATAATTTTTTTATTTTTGTGCGTACTTTATGTTGCATAATATAAGAGCTGTGAAAGATTGCAAACTTTGGGTAAAATTCAATGAGTAAAAATTTTGATTGTAGTATTTGTCTAATTTCGTGAATAAGACTTCAGAAAAATAAAGTCACCACCAATCATTTTGAATGATTTAGATGTATTAATAATATTGTGGAGTCATGATTCCATTGTCCATTGTCACCATTCCCAATCAACTGTGATTTGACTTTGAACGCATTCAAGTAACACAAATTTAAAAGATTATACGCAATATACTTACGCAAACCACACCCAATTTTACAGATATTCACATAAACATGGAAGTGATGAAGAACTTTGTAAAAGTTTGTTAAGTAGTGCAATAAAAGTTTTTTATACTTAATCATACAATATATCAAAAAGATTCATTCAAGGGACTTAAAGTCCCAGCTGACTTCAAGTGACTTGAATTCAATCAATGAATGCGAGACTGCAATCAAATTATGACAAATGATTGCTAATTTCAAATGTTGAAGTCAAAAGTACAGAAAAAGAATTAGGTATTGCAATCAATTTGAACAAAATCAAGACTTGAAATGTAAAATGATTGAAATCTTTTACAGCTCTGCATAATATGTTAGTTAGTACTCGAACTGAGTAAATGTAAGTTTAAATCTTGCATAAAGTTGTTCCGAAAATTGTTGTTTCAAAAGGGTTACGTGGCGAATTTAATACATATAGCAAAAGAGTTCCGCTGATGATGAAAGTTTGAAGAACGCTGTCCTATGACATCGCCATGTTAAAAATACTAGTTTGGTATATGAAAAAAAGCCGAACTTGAGCTAGTACTGCTCAGTTTTCAACTAGTATGCAGACTGGTTTTAAGCTAGTTGCTTACACTGCAGGGATCCGATATAGACAAAAAATATTTTGTATGCATGTTTATAAATCATATGTGTATATTCAAAAGTGTATTAAACATATAAAAATATACATATAAATACATAAAATATATATAAATTTTTACAATTAAAAGAAGTAATGCATTAAATTACCATATTTGAAATGTTTCGCTTGGTGTTGTCGATAATTGGGCCAAGCGAAAAATTGACCGCTTGTGATTTTACATCTTTAACATCTCAAATATTATTCCCAACAAGTTTAAGCAAAATCTGAAGCATAGTGGCGTCCTTGATTTGATGATTTCACATGGAATGACTCAGATGCAATATTTTGAAGTCCTTTTTATATATAAAAAATTCCGCGCTATTTCATAAAAATTTAAAAAAATGTAATGTAGGCAAAATATTTCCTAATAATGAATATCGACTGTTTGATATTATTATTTTTCTTTTTGCAATAAGTTTTTCAAACAAAATAAAATATTGTATTATTTTTTTTTTTCTTATATAGAGCTACCATTGGTACACCTGGTTAAACCAACTTCCTACTGCGTACATTTAACAGAAGGAATGGGTAGTAGGATCATGCAATTTTGAGTAAGTTTTTAACATTTTAATGATATTTAGAGAATTTTATTTAAATTATGACAAAAGTGTTCAGTTTTTAAATTCAAAATTTCAAGCTGAGTACATAAAAATTTCATTATTAAAATCTCTTTGAATTTCAATATAATTTATTAATAATAATTAAAATTTATTCAATTGCTTTTGATTAAAATTTACTGCTAATTCAATTGTTTTTGATTCAGAAAGTTCTTTTCATTCTTTCGTTTTGAGTAAAAACATTTTAATGCAAAAACAGTTCATAATCTCGAAAATTCGTTTTCTTTACTTTCACATAATAATCCGTTTCATGGTGCAATGTTACATAAAGGTTAACTGTAAAATGTCTAATATAATTATTTTTCTTTTTTCAATAAGTTGTATAACATAAAAAAATTTTTTTTATTATTTTTTTATAGCTAGATCTTCTACAAAGAACCTTCTGCGAATTGATTATGATCTTGATTTCATGGAAATATCTTGGAATATATTATTTTTTCTAATATTAACAACATTATGTACACAGCATCAAAAATTCTACTTGTATCAATTTAATTGTTATTCTAATAAATATATATTGTATATTCCGAAAAGAAGAATTTGTGTTTTGAAAACATTTATTATCCTTTTTTTATACACATTTGTATACAAAAACGGAAAACATAGCTCATTGCAATTATGCAAAAATAAGGAGTAGCCTTAAAACAATCTTATTTTAATAAACGAAAAAAAACGAAATGGCCATTTCAGACCTTGAAAGGACTTTGACCGAGCTTCTAATGATCAATTGTGTTGTGTGTGATGTGAAATGTTTGCACACAAATGATCGAGAACTGGACCTACGTGTTTTTGGACCTTCCGACTCCGACCTACCGACTCCGATGTTCTCTTATGTTCACTTATGTTCTCAAGAAGCCTTTCATGGCAGTTTTTACTCTCTGAGGTTTGCCATTGTCTGCAGAGAGGTGACGGCCGACCAGAAAAATTAATTCAATTGAAAAAACTTTCTGTGTCGGATGGAGGGTTCGAACCTGAGTTCTCTGGCGTAAGAGTCACACACTCTACACAGTACGCCACGGCCGCCACTTATTATTTATTTTGAATACCTGAGTGTTTTATGCCGTCAAAAACTATGAAAGAAGACGCCATGGCATGTTAAACATGTATATACAGGGTGTCCCGCAATTGAGTGCAACCATTTATGGAGCTGAAAGGTTATGTCAAGCTGAGCAAAAAGTCGTACAGGAGGGGGGGGGGATGGTAAGGGGTATATTTTCACATTCTTAGGAGCTACAGGGTTAATCAATATTTCACGACTTTGGTTTACGTTATTGTTTCTAGCAGAAAAACTAACTTACATAAAACTTATTTTGATAGCTGTACTCAGTATGTACACAATGCCTGCAACGTCTTCAAAACAAGAGAGGCAATGGTGAGATAGTAGCATGTTAAACTTGTAGCCGTATGGTTCGCGGTTCAATGCGAGCACAGACCGGGACAAGGCAATTAATTCCTGCACCCAAAACAAAAACATGTTGTAACATTAAATAAAGTTGTCTTCCTATTTAAAAAAAATCTTTTATTTTTGCCTCCATCGAGATTACTTGTTAATGTCACAAGACAGATGTTGTTAAATACAAAATTTTAATAGTTGAGAATTCAACAATAATGTTGTTAATATAAAAAGACAATCTTGTCATCTTTAAAAGTGTCTTGTATTGGTATTTGTATTTATTAGAAAATATATTAGTACTGTAAGACACAAAAAGATTTATTACAAGTACAACAGAGAAGTATATAATCAACTGATAGCATTTAATCGAATACTTAACAATAGTGATTTAATTGATAAAAATAACAATAAATATATACGGCCTTATCATGAAAAGAAACTCCCTCGGATATTTTCCAAAGAACACATTTCTCCTATCACAAATGATTTTCGAAAGAGGGAAAAAGTAGGTATCACAAAGAAATAAAATCTAGTTCATTCTGTTGATTCTCCCACGGAATTTTCCCTTAGTATTAAGCTGGAGAATTTCATAGAAAAAAATTTAAGTAAAATTATGGGTTCGTGCGAATTGAAATAAAATTTTAAAAAATTACTTGGTTTTATTGGAAATTTTTAGCCCTGCACTAATTAAGATAAACATCTGATAAAATTATGTAAAATTATGTGATATTTGACAACTAAAGGCTATTTTAAAGAGAACGTAATTAAGTCACAAATAAGTAATTTTTATGAAAGTGATTAACTACGCAACTATTGAATAATTTTGATAGAATTGTTTGGAATGGTTTTAGGCAGGTCTTTGTTTGCTCAACTTATGCAATGTGTACACAGAGAGTTTAGTTTGAGTTCATTTGAAGGTGTTCACACAAAGATATGTCAGAACCCAGCGGAAAATGGGCAATACACTTCATCGATGAAAGGCAATACACTCGTAGGCGGTAGTGTACACATGTTCGTATCCACTTTCAACTTACTTTTAGAGACAATGGCCGCTTTGTAGACAGACGGACTACATTTTCGATAACAAAATATGGCAACGAGTTGTCAAGCTTCCTAGTCAAGCACAGAGGCTACATTTTTGATTTGTATGTAAGTATGCAAACAAGTAGTCGAGCTTCTTTCTGTCATATACAACTTCACGTTCAAATTCATATATGAATAACATAACACAAGTGTAATGCTCTTCCATATATGAAATATTGGAGTACTCCGTAAATTTGCCGCTGGGATTGTACTTTATTTTCAAAAGTTTATTTTGAATTCAACAGCAAAGCTCAAATTTGTACTGAAAACTTAAACTATACTCTCTGTGTAGACAAAGCATTAGATCATTTAACAAAGCTTAGGACGGTGAACATATTTTATCGGTAACTCGAAAATTTTTGGATGAAAAAGAAGCTCTCTCAAATTTCAGGTTTTTCTTTCACCCGCGAGAACAACAACAAATTTTTCCGTATCAGCAAAGTGGAGCATGCATCTTGGCGTTGCATACACTCTTAGTTCGGCATAGAAAAAAATTTCCAGAATATCTAGAAAAATAGTACCTAATCGTTAAAAATCCGGCTTCATTTAGCGACTTGGCCGATTTTATAAAAATTATGTACATTGTCTTCAAAACATAGAAGTTGCTTCACGAAATCAAGACCTCACTTCGTGAAACCATGCAAAAACTTCCTCTTCTAAGGAGAAACCTCTAAAAAATATAGAAAAATCCATGCCTATGAATTGAAGCTACGGTTTCTTTGGATCCGGGGAGCATATTTTTCTGAGTGTAAATAAAAAGGCATGATGATAGCGAATGCGTTGTCCGGATGAGTGTGAGTTTGCTCATCGAACATGTTTTATTTAGATTTTTGAGCTACAAATATAAAATGTTGTAATATATAAAATTATAATATCCACTTTCTTTTTCAAGACAGAACCGCAGTAACGGTTTTAACGGCAAAAAACTTTTACTAATGGTATATTACAAAATACATTTTTATATAAAAACTAGCTGAATACCCGGCTTAACTCGGGAGTTGATATAAATAATTTTCGATTTCATTCGTCAATTTGAAAAAACTTTTCACAAACTTTAGAAGGACTTTTACTCGTATGCGCATCTTTCAAACCAGTAACTTTGGCGAAATGAGCAAAATGTAGTTTCAACATCTGAAAATTATGAGAAAAAGTTAGGAAAATCGTGATTTGTGTGTGCATGCCGCCGATCGCTTACAAAAATATATTTTCAACTTTTATATTCTATTCGATTGATTGCACATTTTTGAAAAACCTACGAGCAAAAACGAATTTTAGGCAATTCGCGAGGAAACTGGACAAAAATTAAAAAAGCATTGAAAATAGAAACGCCAACTTATGACGCAGCTGACTTGCGCATGTGTTGATGCGTACTCAAATAACACAGAATTCGACATCAGCTGTCCTGATTTGCGAAAAAAGAAAGTGGAATATAAATGCACATAAAGGAGAAAATAAGATTTTTATCACCCTTCGCGCTTTGCTACGCCTTACTGTATTTTGTAGTACAGCGCCCTCTGGGGTTCAATATATGGCAAAAATACATAGCGCCAAAAGACTCACCGCACCCGCAAACCACTTATAAAAATCATACTTATCGGATGAGTTATTTTGAGTTTTTTGCAGTATTTGTACAACAGCGCCCTCTGTTTTCTGAATAAAAAAATAACGCCAAAGCCCTTTCCATACTTGATAATCAGATCCTATATGTATATCCAATAAACAAATTTTCATCTAAATCCGATGAGCGGTTTTTGAGTGTTTCAAGATTTCTTAAGTGATTTGTACTACAGCGCCCTCTGGTTTTCAAGATAGCACAAAAAAGCAAATCGTACGCACGCTATAGGAGTTTTTCGAGGTTTTTCAAAATATTTGTACTACTGCGTCCCCTGGTGTTCGAGATAGAACAAAGTAGATAAGTTTTAAAAACTCACTGTATCCGAAAAACTCTACTTACAAATTTTCATGCAAATCGGATGAACGGTTTCGGAGATAAGCTAAAAAAAAGAATGTCTGGAACCCGAGAGCGCAGCGCCCCCTACAGGGTCCAACCTTTTTTACTGGATAAAAAGTAGCCTATGTTATGGCGGGGGATATAAGGAACCTAGATGCCAAGTTTCATTTAAATCCATCCAGTGGTTTTCGCGTGATGCTTTAACAGACAGACAGACATACCGACAAAACTTTTAAAAATGTGATTTTCGGACTCCTCGTCATTCAAAATGTTCAACGCAAAAAGAATTTCAAAAAAATATTTCATGTACAGATTTTTCTTTTTTACAATCTTATATATTATAGATTTTTGCCGGCAGCACCGCATGCTCCCTTCATTATCAACACTTAAGAGAAGTAAAAATTCTTCGGTTTTTTACAGTTTTATTTATTTTATAATTCAATATAAATTCAATATAATACTATAAGTTATATTATCTATACTATTAATAAATCTGTAGCCACTTTTTATGTTCACTCATCACGTTTAAACGACAACTCAGATTTTTATAAAATTTTGTACACATATTTATAGGTCAGCAGAGAGTGCAATAGGATACTTTATTTTAACCCATTAACAACCAATGTTACTATATGGAAACATATGCGTCTCGAATTTTCATTAAATACTGCAGAATATTTCAAAAGTTTTAGTGCCAGTTTTTTAAAAAAAGTAAAATTAGCATGCAATAATAACTTATTTCTGCTCAATGGCATACATAGTTTTCACCAAAATGTTGCTTCAAGTCTAAAAATGTCTGTTTTTTATGGTTTTCTTTCGGCCCTAATGGATTAAATTGCACTTCGGTTAAACGAGAACAAAATCAATAAACGCTTTTAAATTTCCTTCAATTTGATACCAAAATCATGTATGTAGTTTGAAAACTGTGAAAAATTTTAGTACCAGATCTTTTTAGTATTAATTATAAGCTGAGAATGAGAGAAAAACGACTTGAAATTCACACTTTTAGCTTTGAAACCAAATATTTCAGTCAGTTTGCAATGGATTTCAATAATTTTTTTTGAAAAATGTTGTTTGTTAAAATATCCTTCAAACATAAGTTGAAATTTTTACTAAACCAAAGTATTAATATTTTTAAAAATTTTTTTAAAAAATGTTCAAAAATTTTTAGTTTAAGCCAAAAAATTGGATAAAAGTTGTTTTTGTTGTAAAAAAAATTAAATCCAAAATTTAGGTTTTCGATTTCCTATCAGATGATATAACAATCTTAAGGTTAATAATTTGTAGTATTACTTAAACAATAAAAAATCGTTTTGGTAGCGAAAAATCAAGCCTACCCACTATCAATTTTTGAATGAAAACTTTTTGAAAACCCGGCGAAGCGGCGGGTTTAAACTAGTAAAATAAATAAAACTGTAAAAAACCGAAGAATTTTTACTTCTCTTAAGTGTTGATAATGAAGGGAGCATGCGGTGCTGCCGGCAAAAATCTATAATATATAAGATTGTAAAAAAGAAAAATCTGTACATGAAATATTTTTTTGAAATTCTTTTTGCGTTGAACATTTTGAATGACGAGGAGTCCGAAAATCACATTTTTAAAATTTTTGTCTGTATGTCTGTCTGACTGTTAAAGCATCACGCGAAAACCACTGGATGGATTTAAATGAAACTTGGCATCTAGGTTCCTTATATCCCCCGCCATAACATAGGCTACTTTTTATCCAGTAAAAAAGGTTGGACTCTGTAGGGGGCGCTGCGCTCTCGGGTTCCAGACATTCTTTTTTTTAGCTTATCTCCGAAACCGTTCATCCGATTTGCATGAAAATTTGTAAGTAGAGTTTTTCGGATACAGTGAGTTTTTAAAACTTATCTACTTTGTTCTATCTCGAACACCAGGGGACGCAGTAGTACAAATATTTTGAAAAACCTCGAAAAACTCCTATAGCGTGCGTACGATTTGCTTTTTTGTGCTATCTTGAAAACCAGAGGGCGCTGTAGTACAAATCACTTAAGAAATCTTGAAACACTCAAAAACCGCTCATCGGACTTAGATGAAAATTTGTTTATTGGATATACATATAGGATCTGATTATCAAGTATGGAAAGGGCTTTGGCGTTATTTTTTTATTCAGAAAACAGAGGGCGCTGTTGTACAAATACTGCAAAAAACTCAAAATAACTCATCCGATAAGTATGATTTTTATAAGTGGTTTGCGGGTGCGGTGAGTCTTTTGGCGCTATGTATTTTGCTATATATTGAACCCCAGAGGGCGCTGTACTACAAAATACAGTAAGGCGTAGCAAAGCGCGAAGGGTGATAAAAATCTTATTTTCTCCTTTATGTGCATTTATATTCCACTTTCTTTTTTCGCAAATCAGGACAGCTGATGTCGAATTCTGTGTTATTTGAGTACGCATCAACACATGCGCAAGTCAGCTGCGTCATAAGTTGGCGTTTCTATTTTCAATGCTTTTTTAATTTTTGTCCAGTTTCCTCGCGAATTGCCTAAAATTCGTTTTTGCTCTTAGGTTTTTCAAAAATGTGCAATCAATCGAATAGAATATAAAAGTTGAAAATATATTTTTGTAAGCGATCGGCGGCATGCACACACAAATCACGATTTTCCTAACTTTTTCTCATAATTTTCAGATGTTGAAACTACATTTTGCTCATTTCGCCAAAGTTACTGGTTTGAAAGATGCGCATACGAGTAAAAGTCCTTCTAAAGTTTGTGAAAAGTTTTTTCAAATTGACGAATGAAATCGAAAATTATTTATATCAACTCCCGAGTTAAGCCGGGTATTCAGCTAGTTTTTATATAAAAATGTATTTTGTAATATACCATTAGTAAAAGTTTTTTGCCGTTAAAACCGTTACTGCGGTTCTGTCTTGAAAAAGAAAGTGGATATTATAATTTTATATATTACAACATTTTATATTTGTAGCTCAAAAATCTAAATAAAACATGTTCGATGAGCAAACTCACACTCATCCGGACAACGCATTCGCTATCATCATGCCTTTTTATTTACACTCAGAAAAATATGCTCCCCGGATCCAAAGAAACCGTAGCTTCAATTCATAGGCATGGATTTTTCTATATTTTTTAGAGGTTTCTCCTTAGAAGAGGAAGTTTTTGCATGGTTTCACGAAGTGAGGTCTTGATTTCGTGAAGCAACTTCTATGTTTTGAAGACAATGTACATAATTTTTATAAAATCGGCCAAGTCGCTAAATGAAGCCGGATTTTTAACGATTAGGTACTATTTTTCTAGATATTCTGGAAATTTTTTTCTATGCCGAACTAAGAGTGTATGCAACGCCAAGATGCATGCTCCACTTTGCTGATACGGAAAAATTTGTTGTTGTTCTCGCGGGTGAAAGAAAAACCTGAAATTTGAGAGAGCTTCTTTTTCATCCAAAAATTTTCGAGTTACCGATAAAATATGTTCACCGTCCTAAGCTTTGTTAAATGATCTAATGCTTTGTCTACACAGAGAGTATAGTTTAAGTTTTCAGTACAAATTTGAGCTTTGCTGTTGAATTCAAAATAAACTTTTGAAAATAAAGTACAATCCCAGCGGCAAATTTACGGAGTACTCCAATATTTCATATATGGAAGAGCATTACACTTGTGTTATGTTATTCATATATGAATTTGAACGTGAAGTTGTATATGACAGAAAGAAGCTCGACTACTTGTTTGCATACTTACATACAAATCAAAAATGTAGCCTCTGTGCTTGACTAGGAAGCTTGACAACTCGTTGCCATATTTTGTTATCGAAAATGTAGTCCGTCTGTCTACAAAGCGGCCATTGTCTCTAAAAGTAAGTTGAAAGTGGATACGAACATGTGTACACTACCGCCTACGAGTGTATTGCCTTTCATCGATGAAGTGTATTGCCCATTTTCCGCTGGGTTCTGACATATCTTTGTGTGAACACCTTCAAATGAACTCAAACTAAACTCTCTGTGTACACATTGCATAAGTTGAGCAAACAAAGACCTGCCTAAAACCATTCCAAACAATTCTATCAAAATTATTCAATAGTTGCGTAGTTAATCACTTTCATAAAAATTACTTATTTGTGACTTAATTACGTTCTCTTTAAAATAGCCTTTAGTTGTCAAATATCACATAATTTTACATAATTTTATCAGATGTTTATCTTAATTAGTGCAGGGCTAAAAATTTCCAATAAAACCAAGTAATTTTTTAAAATTTTATTTCAATTCGCACGAACCCATAATTTTACTTAAATTTTTTTCTATGAAATTCTCCAGCTTAATACTAAGGGAAAATTCCGTGGGAGAATCAACAGAATGAACTAGATTTTATTTCTTTGTGATACCTACTTTTTCCCTCTTTCGAAAATCATTTGTGATAGGAGAAATGTGTTCTTTGGAAAATATCCGAGGGAGTTTCTTTTCATGATAAGGCCGTATATATTTATTGTTATTTTTATCAATTAAATCACTATTGTTAAGTATTCGATTAAATGCTATCAGTTGATTATATACTTCTCTGTTGTACTTGTAATAAATCTTTTTGTGTCTTACAGTACTAATATATTTTCTAATAAATACAAATACCAATACAAGACACTTTTAAAGATGACAAGATTGTCTTTTTATATTAACAACATTATTGTTGAATTCTCAACTATTAAAATTTTGTATTTAACAACATCTGTCTTGTGACATTAACAAGTAATCTCGATGGAGGCAAAAATAAAAGATTTTTTTTAAATAGGAAGACAACTTTATTTAATGTTACAACATGTTTTTGTTTTGGGTGCAGGAATTAATTGCCTTGTCCCGGTCTGTGCTCGCATTGAACCGCGAACCATACGGCTACAAGTTTAACATGCTACTATCTCACCATTGCCTCTCTTGTTTTGAAGACGTTGCAGGCATTGTGTACATACTGAGTACAGCTATCAAAATAAGTTTTATGTAAGTTAGTTTTTCTGCTAGAAACAATAACGTAAACCAAAGTCGTGAAATATTGATTAACCCTGTAGCTCCTAAGAATGTGAAAATATACCCCTTACCATCCCCCCCCCCCTCCTGTACGACTTTTTGCTCAGCTTGACATAACCTTTCAGCTCCATAAATGGTTGCACTCAATTGCGGGACACCCTGTATATACATGTTTAACATGCCATGGCGTCTTCTTTCATAGTTTTTGACGGCATAAAACACTCAGGTATTCAAAATAAATAATAAGTGGCGGCCGTGGCGTACTGTGTAGAGTGTGTGACTCTTACGCCAGAGAACTCAGGTTCGAACCCTCCATCCGACACAGAAAGTTTTTTCAATTGAATTAATTTTTCTGGTCGGCCGTCACCTCTCTGCAGACAATGGCAAACCTCAGAGAGTAAAAACTGCCATGAAAGGCTTCTTGAGAACATAAGTGAACATAAGAGAACATCGGAGTCGGTAGGTCGGAGTCGGAAGGTCCAAAAACACGTAGGTCCAGTTCTCGATCATTTGTGTGCAAACATTTCACATCACACACAACACAATTGATCATTAGAAGCTCGGTCAAAGTCCTTTCAAGGTCTGAAATGGCCATTTCGTTTTTTTTTCGTTTATTAAAATAAGATTGTTTTAAGGCTACTCCTTATTTTTGCATAATTGCAATGAGCTATGTTTTCCGTTTTTGTATACAAATGTGTATAAAAAAAGGATAATAAATGTTTTCAAAACACAAATTCTTCTTTTCGGAATATACAATATATATTTATTAGAATAACAATTAAATTGATACAAGTAGAATTTTTGATGCTGTGTACATAATGTTGTTAATATTAGAAAAAATAATATATTCCAAGATATTTCCATGAAATCAAGATCATAATCAATTCGCAGAAGGTTCTTTGTAGAAGATCTAGCTATAAAAAAATAATAAAAAAAATTTTTTTATGTTATACAACTTATTGAAAAAAGAAAAATAATTATATTAGACATTTTACAGTTAACCTTTATGTAACATTGCACCATGAAACGGATTATTATGTGAAAGTAAAGAAAACGAATTTTCGAGATTATGAACTGTTTTTGCATTAAAATGTTTTTACTCAAAACGAAAGAATGAAAAGAACTTTCTGAATCGAAAACAATTGAATTAGCAGTAAATTTTAATCAAAAGCAATTGAATAAATTTTAATTATTATTAATAAATTATATTGAAATTCAAAGAGATTTTAATAATGAAATTTTTATGTACTCAGCTTGAAATTTTGAATTTAAAAACTGAACACTTTTGTCATAATTTAAATAAAATTCTCTAAATATCATTAAAATGTTAAAAACTTACTCAAAATTGCATGATCCTACTACCCATTCCTTCTGTTAAATGTACGCAGTAGGAAGTTGGTTTAACCAGGTGTACCAATGGTAGCTCTATATAAGAAAAAAAAAATAATACAATATTTTATTTTGTTTGAAAAACTTATTGCAAAAAGAAAAATAATAATATCAAACAGTCGATATTCATTATTAGGAAATATTTTGCCTACATTACATTTTTTTAAATTTTTATGAAATAGCGCGGAATTTTTTATATATAAAAAGGACTTCAAAATATTGCATCTGAGTCATTCCATGTGAAATCATCAAATCAAGGACGCCACTATGCTTCAGATTTTGCTTAAACTTGTTGGGAATAATATTTGAGATGTTAAAGATGTAAAATCACAAGCGGTCAATTTTTCGCTTGGCCCAATTATCGACAACACCAAGCGAAACATTTCAAATATGGTAATTTAATGCATTACTTCTTTTAATTGTAAAAATTTATATATATTTTATGTATTTATATGTATATTTTTATATGTTTAATACACTTTTGAATATACACATATGATTTATAAACATGCATACAAAATATTTTTTGTCTATATCGGATCCCTGCAGTGTAAGCAACTAGCTTAAAACCAGTCTGCATACTAGTTGAAAACTGAGCAGTACTAGCTCAAGTTCGGCTTTTTTTCATATACCAAACTAGTATTTTTAACATGGCGATGTCATAGGACAGCGTTCTTCAAACTTTCATCATCAGCGGAACTCTTTTGCTATATGTATTAAATTCGCCACGTAACCCTTTTGAAACAACAATTTTCGGAACAACTTTATGCAAGATTTAAACTTACATTTACTCAGTTCGAGTACTAACTAACATATTATGCAGAGCTGTAAAAGATTTCAATCATTTTACATTTCAAGTCTTGATTTTGTTCAAATTGATTGCAATACCTAATTCTTTTTCTGTACTTTTGACTTCAACATTTGAAATTAGCAATCATTTGTCATAATTTGATTGCAGTCTCGCATTCATTGATTGAATTCAAGTCACTTGAAGTCAGCTGGGACTTTAAGTCCCTTGAATGAAATCTTTTTGATATATTGTATGATTAAGTATAAAAAACTTTTATTGCACTACTTAACAAACTTTTACAAAGTTCTTCATCACTTCCATGTTTATGTGAATATCTGTAAAATTGGGTGTGGTTTGCGTAAGTATATTGCGTATAATCTTTTAAATTTGTGTTACTTGAATGCGTTCAAAGTCAAATCACAGTTGATTGGGAATGGTGACAATGGACAATGGAATCATGACTCCACAATATTATTAATACATCTAAATCATTCAAAATGATTGGTGGTGACTTTATTTTTCTGAAGTCTTATTCACGAAATTAGACAAATACTACAATCAAAATTTTTACTCATTGAATTTTACCCAAAGTTTGCAATCTTTCACAGCTCTTATATTATGCAACATAAAGTACGCACAAAAATAAAAAAATTATTTTAAAAGAGTTAATGACTTTGATGTGCTTGCTTATTATGGTACAATTTGTCAATATCAGAATGTATTGTTAGTCGCAAGTTTTTTTTTTTTTGTTTTTGTCAACTTATTTTTTAAACGTTTCGTGTGAACCTAATAATGCATGCATTAAATGTAGTTTTAATTTTTTCTCCAGAAAGACTCCTAAAAGACTCCAGTGTGACGTTGTTTAAAACTCCGAGAGAGATGTACCGTTACTTACTTTTATTTGCTCAGGCCATCTCTTTCTGTATAGGCATGTACGATCTGCTGTGGTCATATAAATAGCACACATGTAAGTTGGTGAATAAAAGTTAACAAGATCGGGTGTTTGTAAAAATTTTAGAGTTCTATTCCGTTAATTTCGCCGATTCTAAATAAAATTGGTCATGGCAAACATTGCACTCCGGAAAAAAAGTCTATAATTCACGAACTAAGTCGAAAAGGCAAAAACCATCTGAAATCGAGGGTATTCTCAAAATTTCTCGAAAAATGCTGTATAATGCACTCAAGCTGGTTACATCACACGGTTCAAATAGTTTTGAGAAAAAGCCGCACAATCCTAGACCGCGTAAAACCACCGCTTCTACTGATAGACTTATAGTTCGCAAAAGTAAGGCTGATCCTTTCAAGTCAGTAAAGCAAATTATGAGGGAAATAAATTAAGAAAATGTTTCAAGAAAACTAGTACCTCGGAGACTACATGAAGCTAATCTTTATGGACGCATTAGCCGAAGAAATCCACTCTTAACAAAAAATATTTAAAGGATCGTTTAGAGTTTGCAAGGGCTCATGTGAATAAAGAAGACCAATTTTGGAAAAACGTGCTCTGGACTGACGAAACTAACTTTAGAAGGGTTTTACGAGATGGAAAAACTTTTGTTCGGCGCCCCAAACTCCAAGAGTTTAATCCGAAGTATACAAAAAATCATTAAAGCATGGAGGAAGGAATTTAATGGCTTGGGAAGCTTTTTCCTGGCTCGGCGTTGGGCCAAATCGTATACCAGGAATAATTGGCAAAAATATGTATATAGATATTCTCAATAACCAGATGGAACCATTTGCATTTGAGAACATGCCTATTAGGTGGATTTTATGCACGATAATGATCCAAAACACACGGCAAAAGTTGTGATTGATTGGCTAAAAAAGGAAAAAATAAATATTTTGAATTGGCCGGCTCAAGGACCAGACCTCAATCCCATAAAAAATTTATGGAATGATGTGAAGGTCAGCATAAGCAACCACAATTTTTGAAATTTAGACGAGTTATGGAGTGGAATTGAGAAGGCTTAATACTCTATTCCGAAGGATAGGGTCAGGAAGCTTGTGGAGAGAGTATGGAGACGAAGATGTCGCGCTGTTTTGGACAATTTGGAATACAGTACCAAGTACTAGTAAGCATATTCGTAAGCTCATTATAAAATAAAAATAAATCACTGTCTTTTTTCAGAATCCAAATTGTGCTATTTATACGTCCACCTCAGCTAAGGAGCAATTTCAGATTTTTCATTCATTTTCTAATTTTGATTTCGTAATTACAAAGTTACTACTGGTTTTAAGTTTTTAATGTTTAAACTCAAATACCATGAAATAAATTGTTGTTTTCCTCTAAGTATTTTATTTAAATTTATGTGAAACACTCAACATGTATTATTGTGCTATTTATGTGTCCACGGCTGTATATGTTTATATTAGTCGTTATTTTTCTTGTAATGACAGTTTGTCCACATCATTGCACTCACAAAAAGGATTTTCAATTCAACTTAAATTATTGCAAGTAGAAGAAAAATATTCCAAAAGTTATCTGTGCAAATCAGTGAAATATGTCAAAATATCATTTTTGACATTCTGATGGAATGAGGTGTGATTGGTTGGTTGCATAAAAATCATTTAATTTAGTAAAAACACTGTGTATTATTTTTCGTGATACATTTCTCCCAAAGCTTGAACTTTCATTTAATCGAGTTGACTTTGCTTATAACCTTTAAAGTTGTCGTATTTGGCCCTTCAAGCGAAATATTAACATCGTGTAGGTACGAAAATATATCGGAAAGGTAGGCTAAATTTTGAAGCCACCTAACGTTTTTAAGTTTACACTTAGTTCATGTTCATGTTCATGTTCTGATAAAAAGATTCGAATTTCCTCGTGTAATTCGAAGAATCTGGACAGAAGCTTCCCTTAGATAACCATCTAACTTCTGTATGAAGAAGCAATTTTATGTGCTTCCCTTATCATCCTAGCATTTAGGAGTCTGGTTTTGATGAAATTTGCATTCTTAAATATAGCTTAAATTTTTGATGTATGGAACTCTTTGCGTGCTATTACGCCCTTTGTTACTCCAACCATGGCTCCATCAGTGCATATACCTATGATGGCATAAATTCCAAGAAATTTAACGATATTCAAAATAAAGCATCAAGTAAATTAAATATTTCTTGACCTGTTGTTTGATGTGGCGGCCGTGTCGTGGTGGGTAGAGTGTGTGACTCTTACGCCAAAGAACCCAGGTTCGAATCCTCCATCTGACACAGAAAGTTTTTTCAATTGAATTCATTTTTCTGTTCGCCTCTGTTCAGCTCTCTGCAGACAATAGCAAACCTCAGAGAGTAAAAACTACCATGAAAAAAGCTTCTTGAGAACATAAGCCGTTCCGAGTCGGCGTAAAACATGTAGGTCCAGTTCTCGATCATTTGTGTGCAAACATTTCACATCACACACAACACAATTGATCATAAGAAGCTCGGTCAAAATCCTTTCAAGGGCTGAGATGGCCATTTCGTTTTTATTTTTTTTTCGTTGTTTGACTAACAAATTTTTGCACAATTTGGTTCACAGAAAACTTTTAAAACCCATTTTTTTTAATAACAGGGCATTCAATAAGTCCGTAGGATAAGCAAGAAAAAAACAAAATTTTGATAAAACTCGTTTATATTATTCAACATAGTTGCTTTCGAGTGCGATACAACGAGTATAGCGATTTTCCAACTTTTTGATACCACTTTTATAGTACGATTTCACTTTCTCGTCAAAATAGGCCTCAGTTTCAGTGATAACTTCATTATTGGACTTGAATTTCTTTCCAGCAAGCATTCTCTTGAGATCTGAAAACAGGAAAAAGTCTCTGGGGGCACTAAATCTGGAGAGTACGGTGGGTGGGTAAGCAATTCAAAGCCCAATTCATTCTATTTTGCCATCGTTTTCATCGATTTGTGACACGGTGCATTGTCTTGGTGAACCAACACTTTTTTCTTTTGCAAATGTGGCCGTTGCTTGGCGATTTCAGCCTTCAATCGATCCAAAAGTGCACAGTAATAGTCGCTGTTGATGGTGGTTCCTTTTTGGAGATAGTCGATGAATATTATTCCTTTCGCATCCAGACGCCATCACCTTACAAGCCGACTGTTGGGTCTTTGCTCGCTTTGGATTCAGTTCGTCCGCTCAGCTGATTGTCTTTTGTATTTTAGTGTGTATAGTGAAGCCATGTTTCATCCATTGTCACATATCGTCAATAGAATTCGATTTTATTGCGGTTTAACAGCGCCAAACACTCCTCTGAAGCATTAATTCGTTGTTGTTTTTGGTCGACTGTGAGCTCGACACGCGGCACCCACTTTGCACAGAGCTTTCGCATACCCAAATGTTCGTGTAAAATGGTAAAAGCACTACCATCTGATATCTTTACAATGTCAGCTAGCTCGTGCACCTTCAATTTAAGATCGTTCATAACCAATTTGTGGATTTTTTTGATGTTTTGTGGAATAACAGTCTGATTTGGGCGTCCACTGCGCTCTGCATCATTTGTGCTGGTACGATCACGTTTAAATTCAGCAATCAGCACTTTTCTAACATTTGTCTCGATGGAACAGAGTCCGGATAATGTTTATCAAGCCATTGTTTGGTTTCCACTGTATTTTGTTTTTCATCAAAAAGCAATGCTTTATCAAAACTCGAAGTTCACTTTTTGCATTTGTATAAAACTTATTTTATTGTGAATGTCTTTATGACAAAATACGGTTTATTGTGACTGTTAGGGGTCGAAAGCATCATAATCGGCAGGCTGTCAGTTAGTTCAAAATAAACCACAAGAGCGAAAGGTCGGAAGTAATAAATGTCGGGTTTTTTGAGCTTCGGCTTTTTTGAGCTTCGGTTTTTTTCCCGACAGAAAACAATTAATTGTGTTTTATTTTATTTTATTTCAATTTTGTTGCGAACAGCATTTTTTTTTTTTTCAATAATAATCGTTGCACACAAAATGCTATAACTCACAAATCAATTGTCAGATTGTTGTCAAATTTTTATACCTATCGTTTGAAGGTTGGTACTAAATAAGAATCATATTGAAAAAAAATCTAGTTACGCCATCTATGTGTCATCCTATGGACTTTTTGAACGTACTGTTACAATTTTAAATTGCATAGCCTAATTCTTCACTTCCTACATTATTGAGAGGAACCCTAGGGTTCCGCTGAACACAGTTTGAAGAACGCTCTCATAGGAAATATCAATTGATCTATTCTGAACAATTGAAAATTAGTTTACAACTAGTATGTTAAAGTTAGTTAAATACTAGTTTGTTGTGACTAGTTGCAAAATAATCATATGTTACCAAATTTAAACTAGTTTATAGTTCAACCTGTTCTGAGTGGTTGACAAATATTCTATTTCAAATAGTTCACAAGTAGTTATATTAAACCAATAATTCAACTAGTTCAACTAGTTTCAACTTCTGTATGATTGGCTATGTTTTTTGACATCATCTGAAAAAAAATGTTCACCATTTTAAAAACTATTTGGATTTCACTAGTTAAGAAAGTGGTTAGCTTTGATAATATTTAAACAAGTTCCGTTGAGTTAGTTTTGCAACTGGTTTATTTTGATTTGCAATAAAGTAGTTAGGTTTCAACTATTAACTAACTAACTAACTAACCTGGTAAATTGTGACAAAATATTAACTAGTTTGTTTTGAACTAGTATAAAAATTACTTATGATTTAATGCTGGTTAGTTCTTAAACTGCAGGGATATTATCGAATTACATATGTATGTAAGGCTCGCTACAAGGGAGGGGCGAAAAAGTTACAACAAAAGGGCACATTTTTTTGAAAGTTTAAGACGAGTACTAATTTCTTTAAAAATTTCAATAATTTTTGTTCTCCCCACATAGAAATTTTTATGTAAATAAATTTATGCATTATGTAAATTTTACATTTTTCCAGGCGATTGAATTTAGGAACGAAATCAAAAAGTACGAACAAAATAACATTTTTTTGAAAGTTCAAGAAAATTTTCAAGAATTATTTAGGCCCCAATTTTATCAATCTTCAAAATTTCTTTTTAAAAATTCTCGTACAAGACGCAAATTTTTTGAATAAATTTTAAGTAATTTTTTTCTATATGTCATATGCATATGCCCTCCAAGAAAAATTATCTTTATGGGTAGCATAGATCAGATAAAGGAGCTAATATCTGGAATATCTCAAATTTGGAGTGAATTTACCTTTTTACGGTACCTTTTTTTTCAGTGAGGAGTACCTATTGCAGTAAATATTATATTTTTGTATTAATTGGCTGTCTTTAACATTAAAATTGAGACCACAAAATTTTAGATGCGTGCAATTTTTGAAATTAAAAGAAGTAACGCCTTAAATTACCATATTTGAAATGTTTCGATAATTGGGCAAAGCGAAAAATTTACCGCCTGTGATTTTACATCTTTGACATCTCAAAGGTTATTCCCAACAAGTTTAAGCAAAATCCGAAACATCGTGGCGCCCTTGATTTGTTTACACTGTGGAACAAATTCAGGTTAGCAAAAGTTAGGTCGATTCTGAGAGTGAGGGGTGAAAATAGAGGCTAAATTAGAAGACCCGTATCACGGCGTTTGTTTATGTTAGTTCGAATTTTTTTTAATCGACCTTCGAACTTTGCAGACAAATGCCGATTTTCAGCATATTGTTTATATGGTATTTTGGCTCTAACTCGTCGACTAATTGATATTTTTTCAATCTGTAAAAGACAAATTATTGCTAGAGACCTATGCAACAATTAAAATTTTTTACTAAATTGATTTAGATAATTTTTGTTGTGCTTATGAAGCAAAATTTTGGAAAAATTCTTTTTTTTCCCATGCTTTTTGAAAATATTTTCCATAAAACTAAGTCTTTTTTGCTTTCTGTTTGATCTATAATATGTTTCTCAGTTTCTTCAATAAAATTCATTTAAATCCATTTAATAAATAGCGATTTAGGTAGAAGTAATTAAGAAGGGAAGTTATAAGAATTAGGAATTCATAAAACAACTTTTTTTTGTCAACCACCGCACAGGTAGCGATTTTTTTTATTTCGTTTAAGCGAACTAATTTCAAAAATAAAGATTAAGTTTAGACTCGAAACTCAGCCGAAGCTGATATCTTTTCATTTTGGATCGGTCGTGATAAAATTCGCTATTAATTTTTTTGGAACTTATTTAATTTTGTGAGTGGTTTAAGTTAAGTGCATCGGTTTCATAAAAATAACAAAGAAAACATTGTATAATATATATTGCATTAAAAATGTCGAAACCAAAATGTAAAATGGACCATTTTTGTAATGTTTGTGGACGTTTCATAGCAAGCGATGAAAAATGTGGCAATGCGAGTGATTTTTTTTTGGAAGTCTATAAACAATATTTCTCGCAAGAGTTTATCACTGACGTAAACTATGCCCCTAAAAAAGTTTGCCCTAATTGCTATTCAACTCTTATTCAATGAAAAAGTGAAGTGAAGTGAAGAAAATTGCTATAGATGTATCAACTACCATAAAACTTTGAAAAGAAGGAAAGCAAAGAATAGAACTTATGTAGCAGTGCCAAGTGCCCAATTACCATTACCGCACTCAGAATTCGTTCCAGTACCAACATACCGACGTATTGGTCTTCAAACAGATATCAGTACTACAACCGCCGCTGCTACATCCATGGATTTCTTCTCAGAATACGACCCTGGTGAAGGAACACCCTATGAAACATCAAAGGACCCAATCCTAGTCACACAAAACCAATTGGATGGAATTGTTGCAAATTTGTGTTTGACTCAGAAAAAATCAGAACTAATGGTTTCATTTTTGAAAGGAAATAATTTGCTGGCGAAAGGTACCAAAGTAACAGCATATCGAAAACGCCGAAAAGAGTTAGAAAAGTTCTTCAATGTGAATGATGCAAAAAATTTCACTTATTGCAACGATATTGAAAAGTTAATGGAGACAATAGGGTTAACCTATAAAAAAGATGGTTGGCGTTTATTCATCGATAGTTCACTAATCAGCTTAAAAGTTGTGCTTTTGCACAAGACAAATAGAATGCCTTCTGTTCCGATTGCGTATAGCACTGACACTAGTGAAAATTTCGATAACTTGAAACACATTCTGGAAGAAGTCAAATATAACGAACACCAGTAGCGCATTTGCTGCGACCTCAAAATAGTTTCATTGATTACAGGCTTAACAGCTTCTGGCCGTCCAAAATACCATGTTTTTTGTGCGATTGGGATTCACTATACGGAGAAGGTATTAAAGGAAGAAACCAGTACAAACAGCATAACTGGAATAGTCGCATTGGACGGAAAGGGTCTAAAGACAATAGGCTACACGAAAGTCTTGTTCCTGAAATGAAAGTTTTGTTGCCGTTGCTTCACATTAAACTTGGCATTGGTAAACATCTTTTGAAATGTATCGCAAAAAGACCAGCAGTATTCAACCGCTTGAAAGACATTTTCCCAAGACTAAGTAACGCCAAAATTCAGGAAAGGGGTTGTTAATGGTCCCGACATACGAAAACTAATGAGTCGTCAAGATTTTGACCAATTTCTGACAGACCGAGAATTAAATGCATGGCTCGCATTGAAAGCAGTCATTAAAGGACTTTTGGGTAAACAATGCAAAGACAACTACAGGCAATCTGTTGCAAACATGTTGGCAGCTTTCGATGAAATTGCGGTTAATATGTCGTATGGCAGTTAAAATTCATCTCTTGCATCAGTATCTTGATCAACTCGCTCAACAGTTGCCAACTGAATTTGATGAGCAAGGCGAACGTTACCACCAAACTGCGCTTCTATTTGAAATAAGGTAACTATAGAGTGAGCATATTTTGAATTCCTAGATTTTTCTAATATCTTTGTCAGAGTGCACAATTTAAACATGTTAACGATTGAAAACTATTTTCGTTTCAGGTACAGAGGAAAGAAATCTCCAGATGCAATACTCGCTGAAATTTATTTGTGGTATAAAAACACCTTTGAAGAAGAGGAAGACGAGGAGAAAGAGGAAGAAGGGGAAGACATAGATGAAATTCCAGAATATCTGTTGGACGAAATTATCCACCTTTCTGATGATGATCACGATGATCAAGATATTAGAGAGAGCTGTGATGTTGATCCACAGCGCCTGCTAGACGGCAACTGGCCAAATCAATAATTTAATTAATTAATTTTTTTACTTAAAACTTTTCATAACTAACATTTCAAAATTATATTTTTTTCCATATTTTTATAATTTCTTTTTCAATGTTTCTTCAAAACCAACACTGAACAAAATTCGTACATAAGAAATCAGAAGTAAATTAAAATTAAGCTGGAAAACGCAAGTTTTGTATTATGATTGTTTTCTTTTCAAATTAAATTTATTGAAGAAACTGAGAAGCATATTATAGATCAAGCAGAAAGCAAAAAAGACTTAGTTTTGGGGAAAATATTTTCAAAAAGCATAAAAAAAAACAAAATTTTCCCAACATTTTGCTTCATAAGTACCACAAAAATTTTCTCAATCAATTTTTTTAAAAATTTCAATTGTTGCATAGGTCTCTAGCAATTATTTGGCTTTTACAGATTGAAAAAATATCAATTAATCGACGAGTTATAGCCAAAAAACCATATAAACAATATGCTGAAAATCGGCATTTGACTGCAAAGTTCGAAGGTCGATTCAAAAAAAAAATTCGAATTAACATAAATAAACACCGCGATACGGGTCTTCTAATTTAGCCTCTATTTTCACCCCTCACTCTTAGAATCGACCTAACTTTTACTAACCTGAATTTGTTCCACAGTGTTATTTTACATGTATTTCACTCAGATGCAAAACAAAAACTGAAAACATCCCTATAGGAACAAACTAACTTGTTTTTAAAAACATCTAATTAAAAAACTAGTTTAAAATAAACCAGTTTATGAACTACTTTGAATTATATTAAGGCGGCATCCACTTCAATATATGAAGTAATTGAAATACTACTTAAAAACCAGTGATTGATAAACTACTTTGAATTATATTAAGGCGGCAACTACTCTGATGTTGGCATGTTTTAATTGAAAATTTTTATTAGATTACAAGCTTATATATATTTAACCATGTTATTTCATCAAATGTTATTAACTTTAGAAATTTTATTATCTTTTAGTTATTTTAAAATAATTAAAAAAGTAGTTTAAATATAACTAATTTAACAAGTAGTTGAAAATATATGCAGACGACAGTCAATTGACTTATTAAGCGGACATCACCATACAAAATAAGTTAGTTCGTTCTATGGAAAATTCAGAATTTCAACTAGTTGTGGTTGACAAAAAACTACTTTATCAACTACTTTTAAATTAGTTGATTTTCCTACAGGGATGTTACAATTTCATTTTTTATGTATTTAACATAGCTTGAAATTTTGAATTTAATAACTAAACGTTCTTGTCATTAGTTGATTAAAATTATCTAAATATCATTTAAATGTTGAAAACTTACTGAAAATTGCAATCTCCTTCCACTCCTTCTGGTAAATGTTCGCAGATTTCTTCCGGTGAAATCGCAAGAAATACAGCTATATAAGAAAAAAAAAAAAACACAGTTTTTTATTATGCTATATGACTTAATGCAAAAAGAGAAATAATAATATTAGACAGTTGACATTCATTATTAGGTAAGATTGTACGCCGAACCCAACTCTGATGTAAAAATATTTTGCCCAAATTTTTATTAAATAACGTGGAATTTTTAATATAAGGGACTTAAAAATATTGCAGATGCATAAAAACTGAAGACTTGTTACAATTTCAACGAAACTGTAAAAATAACTTTTATTTAATAACTTACCCCCAAAATTTCCAATTTCCTGTTGTTCGCAGTTATAGCGCTTCAAATAATTTTGACATGCGAATTTCCGACATTTTTCGATCCCATTTACAGTTCTAAGCCCACATGCGAAAGTGGGATTTGATTCGCAGTTACGTGGACAATTTCTATTTTTTTTTGGTAAAAAAGATATTAAAAAAAAATTTTGAATGTTTTCGTTTATTATTAATTTAATTTTATTTAACCTGAATTTAAGTTGATACATTTAAGAATTTTACACAGAGAAATCTTTAATGCATGAAAATGGCTATAATATGACAAATAAAAGTTTAATTATGTGTATATTTTTTACAACATTGTGAATAAAAGTTTTATGAAAAACTCTCAAGACGCTTTAAAATTTGTATCTAAAAGTATTTTAAAAACCGAGTAGAAGAAGCATTACTGACATACAATTGTTTAAAATTAGTTTTCAAGTTTATAAAAGGACAGGCCAGCTGACAGTACTTTTGATGCCGTTGGTGGAGACCTATTAAAATAGCTATAAGGAACTTCTCTGTAAGTTCCTGTATTGATATGCCCTGCTCTGCTAATATCAAACTCATATGCGTTAAAATTATATATTGAAGCTCTATTGTATATGTTATTAATGCGTTATTCCTCCAGTGAGTGGGCAGAGGTCTATTTAAGAGTTACTGATTGTATAGAATGAGTATCGGGGGCGAACCTTCACATAGCAACGTGTCTGACTGCCTCAACTTGGCGAGACTAGCATTATCCATGTCGAAATCGTCCCAAGTCGACTCAAATCTCCACGTGTTGTTCCCTGGGCAACGGCAAACTGGCATCCGTCAGTTTGACGGCTAATTTGACCGGGCGGTCTCCTAGCTTTAAATAGGTTGTGCGTCGGGTTTGAAGCCCACCACGTAAAAAAAGCATTTCAATGAAAAGTTAGTTTCAATGACGACCACCGCAAACAAAAAACTGATAATGATTTACGGATATGCACCTGGAATGTCCGAACTCTTAATTGGGAAGGTGCCTCTGTCCAACTGATTGATATCTTGGAAAGATACAAAGCTGATATCACTGCAATCTAAGAAATGCGATGGAAGGGACAGGGTTGCTCTCGGCAAGCATCCTGTGACATGTACTACAGCGGTCATGCGGAGAAGCACGAGTTTGCGTGTGGACTTGTAGTTGGTAAGAGATTACGGCATCACGTCCTGCGATTCACTTCTGCGAACGAACGACTTGCCATAATCCGCATTAAGGCTAAAATCTTTCATATAAGCCTAATATGTGCGCATGCTCCGACAGAGGACAAGGACGATGAGATCAAAGATACTTTCTACGAGTGCTGCCCCCGTCACGACATAAAAATTGTGCTTGGTGACTTCAACGCTAAGGTGGGCAATGAAAACATCTTTGGTCCAACAGTCGGAAAGTTCAGCCTTCACGAGAACACATCCGATAATGGAATGAGGCTGATTGACTTTGCCGCAGCACGAAACATGGTTATAAGTAGCACTAGATTCAAGCATCTCAATATTTATAAGGCCACCTGGTTGTCCCCTGATCAAAAAACGCTGATCAACTTAAATTGATCACGGTTTGATTGACGGAAGCCACTCTTCCAGTGTATTAGATGTACGCACGAACCGTGGTGCTAACATAGACTAGGATCATTATCCTGTCGCAGCTAAGATCCGTACAGGTTTGTGCGCTCAAAGAATGCGCCCAATCCTACACAGAGAAAGCTAGACGTCAACAAGCTGCAATCAAAACGGACAGCCGAAAGCCTTCGCCACTCGACTCTCGCTCCTGCTTCAAGAAAGCACGCCTCCGATCGACGATATATGCGCGCAGTGGGCACACATCTTCCCCTCTCTGCATACGGCTGCCGAAGAGGTTGTTGGCTACCACCGTCCCCGCCGAAACCAGTGGCACGACCAAGAGTGTCGCGACGCCACTGCAGAGAAAAACGCCGCCTACAAAGCCAACCTGCAGTCGGTTGTAACGCGTGCTGCTAAGGAGCGATACACAGAGAAGAGGAGGTTCGAGAGACGTCTTTTCAGGCGCAAAAAACGAGAGGCAGAAGAGCGTGAGTGTGAGAAGATTGAGATGTATGGTGACAGGAACGAGGCCTGAAAATTTTTCGAAAAGATAAGAAGGTGATGGCTCTAAAACCAGAGTCTCTTTCTCCAAGGATGAAAACGGGAATCTAGTGACAGATATCCAGAGTACACTGGCATTATGGAGCGAACACTTCTCTAGTCTTCTAAATGGTGATGATGACAAAAATCCCGCCAATAGAGATGATATCCCGGAAATCTACTGCATAACTAATTGTAATGTCATTATTTATCATTATTTCCTAATAAGTATAATTTTTTTAGTACAGCCAACTTTTTTGTTTTTTAAGATATGTTTATGTTTTTGGTGTCATTGAAAAGAAAATTGAATGAATTACAAAATAGATTAAAAATATAATTTCATTTATTTCGCAAAATTCCGAGAAATTTGCACTCAAAGTTGAAATTTGGTAGTTTCAACCGATTGATTTCATTTTTACACGATCACAGATCGGTAACGGCTAAGTTGGTGGGGTTTGTTGATATACCGTTGTAAAGTTGATTTCATTGCCAAAATAAGTTTTATGTAAGTTAGTTTTTCTGCTAGTGAAATATTAATTAAGCTACCCGTACGATTTTTTGCTCAGCTCGACATAAGCTTTCAGCTCCGTAAATAGTTGCACTCAATTGCGGGACACCCTGTATACAGATTTTACGTTGAATCTGATTTGGATGTAAAAGTTATGTATACCAGTATTCGAAATAATGCTCAGTTTTAAAAATTTTTTTCTGAATTAAAGTGTTTTTTTTTTTCAAAACAGCGCAAAGCTCTTTCAGTTAACTTTAATCAAAAACACTTGAATTAGCAGTAAACTTTAATCAAAATCAATTCAATTAATTTTGATTATTATTAATAAATTGTATCGTAATTAAAAAAGACTTTAATAATTGATTTTTTATGTATTCAGCTTGAAATTTTGAATTTAATAGCTGAACACTTTTGTCATAGTTTGAATAAAATTATCTAAAATCATTTAAAGTTTGAAACTTACTCATTATTGCAAATTCCTTCTTCTCCTTCTGGTATATGTTCGCAGGTGGAAATTGAGTTATACGCAGTCAATATTGCTATATAAGAAAATAAAGAGAAAGAAAAACACAATTTTTGTTATGCCATATAGCTTATTGCAAAAAGAAAAAAGAAAAAAAATATTAGACAGTTGACATTCATTATTAGATAACATTGCAAGCTGAACCCGACTTTTATACAAAAATATTTTGCCCACTTTACATGTATTGAATTTTTATTAAACAGCGTGAAATGTTAAATATAAAAGGACTTCAAACTATTACAGATGCAAAGAACTGAAGACTTGTTACAATTTCAACAAAACTGTAAAAATATCTTTTAAATGTTGACAACTTACCCGATAAACTCAAATTTGCTCTATGTTCGCAGTTAAAGCGATTTAAATAATTTTCACATGGGAATTTTTTACATATACGGACCCCATTTACAGTTCTATATCCACATTTGGGTGAGGGATTTACTTCGCAGGATTGTGGACAAATTCTTGGTAAGATAAAAAGAAATTGAATGTTTTGTATGTTATTAATTTAATTTTGTTTAACCTGAATTTAAGTAGATACATTCAAGAATTTTACACAGAGAAATCTTTAATGCATGAATGAAGTTAAATGAATATAATATGACAAATAAAAGTTAAATTATATATATTTTTTTACAATATTATGAAAAAATTTTTATAAGAAAGTTTCAAGAAAGTTTAAAATTTGTATCTAAAACAGAGGTGCGCAAAATTATACATTCACATTTTTGTGATTGTATTTCAAAGCTTATCCCACCGGGAAAAAGAGCGCTTCAGAAGACATCCTGCAGCGCCGCTCTGGTAGCATGCAAGTGCTTGCATCCTCCTTGCCAAACGTGTTTCTTTTAACACTGGCATGTCATAGGAAGGAAGCAGTTCGAAGTTAATTTCGAAAAAGAGAGGGAGAGAGAGATCGGACAAAATTATATTGAGCGGTGGAGTGAGCAGGGGATGCCCAACATTGTGTAATGGAATGGATGAAAGCTATGCGTAAGGAGCGAGAGGTAGAATAATGAGTGAATTACGCTCTATCTCCACTTTTTTCAACGCATCAATTGAAAAATAGCCAACATTTGAACAGTTGCGTATTTACTATTTTTTTTTTTTAACTTATTACCGCTTAGCATTGTCGTATGGTAACGCATGTTTTTTTTTTATATTTCTTTGAGATTGAATAAGCATAAGAAGAAATCAGTGCATTATCATGTGGTTAAGCTGAGCGATAATGGATTAATGCGCAGCATACTTTGTGCATTGATTAGCTTTACTTTTCACTCTGACAACTGAATCGCAACTGAGCAACAAATAGGTTTGCCTATGGCAGAATTATAAGGTAAGCTCATCACGGAGAGGAATGGAGTAGAAAGCAGAATAAAGCTAGATTGATGTCAAAATCAGCTGTTCATCGCAAATTTCTTTATACTCACGTTCGCAGTTTGTAGGTTAGAATTTGTTACAGATTTGTTTGCAATTTTAAGAGTTTCACATTTTATAGTTTTTATTACACTGTTATAATATTTTCACTCAAATTATCACAAATTTAACACACGCGACCGCACTTTATGGATGTTTATGTTTGTAACTTTATGGGAGGAAATTAAATTGGTGCTACATCGCATGGCCAAGCCATCAACTGCTGCTGGCCACCATGCAGCTGGCGAAGGTATAAGAGGGCTATGCTGATGCCTTGAAGGTAACCTATGACACCTTGGTTTTGGTGTGCAAGGTTTTCTTCTCGCTTTACTTGCAAGATGTGCCAGAGTTTGTTTACGATTTGAAAACATTATATTTTTATTTCATTTGACGTTTCTACGTACTGCGTCGTTTTGACAAGCATCTTCCTTCTCATTATCCGCTCTTCGTTGACGCGTGAGAGCATTTAGTATCATGGGCCTACCTTATTATTGTATCATGGGTTTGCCCACTAAAGACAAATAGAGAAAAGCTCAAAACATGGCCTCTGTGCCAGGGATGATATTTGGGGGCTTTTAGGGCCTTTTTTAGCCCTTTTTAATTGTAAAAGCCCCGAGGCCCTTTTTAGTCGTTTTAGGCCCTTTTGAAAAAGTTTAAGCCAAAAAAATAATCGCAATTTTTAACAAGAAAAGTTTTATGGTTGATGTCTGTTGACAACATTGTGTACTATGCCATCGTTCTACAAAATTTTAAATTTGGAGGTAGAAATTGGAGGTAGGAAATATCGTCCACAGAAAATTCGCACAAAATATAAAATTAAAAATCACTAAAACGTAAAATTACCCAAAAAAAATTAAAGAAAAATGTAAAAAAATCACATAATAATATGTATGAAAATCGCGTCTACAGTATAGATTTGATAGTCATCACAAAAAATGAGCTTGCGTTACAATAATATAGATAACCATTTCACTAGTAGTCAATGTGAACTATCACACGAAAAAAAGTGAAATTTAGTCCTAAAAAATTAGGTGATTTTTGTATGGCAAATAGCTAAACCGAAAAACAAAATTTCGTCCAAAAACGTGCATAAGCGCATCATTTTTTTGGCGGTTTCTAAACGAAAATTAACCGAATTTTGTATGGATAAATTTTGGGTGATTTTTATTTAGTCTTTATTTCCTATCGCCTTTTTAAATGTTCTCATTAAAAAAAGTTCCGTTATATACAGCCATGTTCACATAAAAAGCATACCGTTTAGTAATCTCAACTACAAAATCAATTTGTTTTCCACGTTATATGAAAAAAACGAGCCCTAAATGCTCCATCGTAGTCCTGACAAAGCCTTAATATACATACAAATTAATCAATTTTGTTATCAATTCAATATCAACGCCAAGAAAATCAGGCCAGTACCATCTCTCTACACCCTGATGAAGTTTTGGTAGCAAATTTCAAACTTATTTCTTGGCGATTGCTTTGTCATCTTATCAGATGTAATTTGACTTAATTTTCTTCTTGCAAAATTCTTTATTCTAAGATTGTGGTCATTTATGAAACTATTTTTTGCTAAATTCAGACATAGCTCAATATATTTTTTGACAGGACTGAATTTTTTCTAATCAACGTCTTCTTACAAGTCTTAACGGAGAAGAGTCTACATTAAATTGCTCATTCACCTTAAAATAAAGCTTGAAATAATCACCTTAAACACTATAAAGATGTAGAGTGATTTAATTTAATCATTTAAATTAGAGTGTGCTATTTTTGTGATCAACCAAGAACTTCCTTCCAAGTTCGGCTTAAACTGCACAAACGAAATAAAACACGAAAAAGTTAAAGTTTTTTGATTTCCCAAAACTGTTAATTTAAAATTTTGACTATTTTCAGCAAAAATAAACTGGACTTGTTGAGATTATTAAAAAGTGTGCTATTTGTGAGACCATGGCATGACCGTGTGACCAAATAGAAGTCTTCAATATTGAATTGCCACTTTTTAAAACTAAAAGCCCTATTAACGTCAAATTGGCCCAATTTTTGTTTGAATTCTGGCCCTTTTCCAACTAAGTCAATATCATCCCTGCTCTGTGCTTGCTTGTTTGGAGAGAAAAGCAAAGATAAACAGAAATTCGAAGAGTGTGCTTCTTTCCTGCTGGACAAGCAACAGTGATAAAGCGCTTCAATCGTGATTCTAGGTGAGCTACTACCATTTCGGACCGCTGGGATGTTTTGAGAGTTTGCACTGAACGAAAATCACAAGTTTGTTCATTCGCACGATCACAGCATAACGAGAGAATGAGAGCCTGTCGTGTTCTATAAGGTTGCGACCATAGAGAAAGCTTATTGTTGATCCGAGCCGAAAAACACATTCTAGCAAAAGAGATGCATTAATTGGTTTCTCTATTGCTCCAATGTGTTTTTTGGCTCGGCCCAGCAATAAGTGTTCACTATGTTCGCAACCTTAGGCAACGCAGAATTGAGCGGCCGCAACTTGACAGCATATAGTTCGTACATCGACTGATCTTAACGAATGAATAAACAAACGCACTAATGATATGTTGTCATGTTTAATAAGGCAACGCTGAAGCGAGCGGCCGCAACTTCGCAGCATGAAGTTCGCACAGCAACTGATCGTATTATTTTATTCAGTGTAATAAGTACTCACCTCGACTAAAAAGCCTTTTTAATTGAAAGCACTCGTATGCATGTGAAAGCTATCCGCCCATGGGCGGCCTTTTGAGCACTCCTGATCTAAAAGTATTTTAAAAGCCGAATGAAGAAGCTTTACTGGCACAATTGCTTGAAATTAGTTTTCAAGTTTATAAAAGGACAGGCCAGCTGACAATACTTTTGATACCGGTGGTGGAGTCTTATTAAAATAGCTATATAATATAATAGCTTCTCTGTAAGTTCCTTTATTGATATGCCCTGCTCTGATAATATCGAATAAATATCCATTAAAAGTATATATTGAAGTTCTATTGTATATGTTATTAATGCGTATATTTATTCCTCCAGTGAGTGGGCAGAGGTATATTTAAGAGTTACTCATTGCATAGAATACATTATGAATCTACTTAATGTTGATGACGACATTTGACTTAAAATAGCATTTTTCAGACGATATTATATGATTTCACGAATATTTTATAAAAGGTGTGTTTTCATACATGTATATAACGCCACTTTGAAACTTGAAATAATTTTGTAACTGCCAGTTTAAACAAAAGAGAATGTTTCGCGAATTTGGTCATCTATGGCACAACAACAATAGTGAGCAAAAGCGAAGTCTATTCTAATAACGGTACAATGTTTATATTTATTTATAACACCACTAATGCCAAAGTGGCGTTACATACAGTCTTGCGTAAAAGTTTGAGACCAATTAAAAAAAGTTGCGTTTGTACAATATAGAAATAAAAATACACAAAAACAAATCGAAATCAATTTAAAATTTATTAACCTTTTATTGAAACATAATCTATAGCATTGTTTTCTTTTTTTTCAATTTGATTTGTGACAAAAAAAAAAGAAGTGTGCGTGTCAGCTGCAACGCGCGACTGGAGTTTACTCCTCTAGATCGATTACCTTGGAATTTGAGATGTATATTAAAGGTAAAGGGGGGGTAAATAAAGCCATCTCTTATATTAGTAAAAGGATTGCATACTTTTTAAATTTTAAAATATTGTATTTATTACATATATTCACAATGAGGTAAATTGATGAATTTCATTAAAAGTAACGTCATTATTAAATACTGTAATATTAGGTTCATGGTAATCGTGAAAACATAGCATCAATGGTTGCACCATATCTAGTGGTTCCCATTTTTCTTCCAGAAACTAAATCTAACACGGTGCTCTGGAGTCGGTTTATAAAATAAGTGCAGTGTCTCAGAAATTCTTGTTCCCAACTTTTGGACACCTCAAAAGGAGTACTTTTAGCCGCTACCGAAAAAAATCGGCTCGACGCTTTTTTTTTCCAGGACGAAAAATAGTACGCCTCGTTTTGTTTGTTACGAACTTTTACAATTTTCTTCAGGGAAATTTAGTATTCCGAATGGCACTGACGGCACTATTCTCAATATGTTTTATCCTGATTATAAGAAGCGTGGGAATCACGACGAAACCCGTTTCAAGATATGTCTGTGTTGCGGAAAAAAATCGAAAAAAATGTTGATCATTCAAGGAAAGGTGAAATCAAATTTGATGGAAGTAATTCCCGATTTCAATGAATGTGATACAAGACTGCCGGTTGTAATGTGCCCGGCTTGCAATCCACGCGTGGGCAAGTCATTAAAAGCAGATAAAAGTTGTGAATTCCCAGAAATTTAAAAATTTCTGTTTTTGAAGTACAGCACGAGATATGTCAGGAAAGGAGACCTGTGTCAACGTTATCTTTGTGTGTTAGCTACCAGCCCTGTGGTACCAAATTTCTCGCGAAATGTGACACCAGTGGTCGTAAATAAAAGTCACCAGGAGAGAAAAACGAAGAACATTTAAAAAAAAGCACCAGTGAAACGTTGTGGTAAATGTTTGGGATTATTGGCCAGAGGAATTAATCATGTGTGCAATAGCACGACCTTATTAAATAACATGCAAAATGTAGGTTTGACGAGTATTTCGAGCCCCCAGTGTTTGCTTTTGTCACAATTAAAGGTGAAAAATCGGTCAATTCTCCAGAGATTGTCGTCATTTGCAAGAATTTGCGAAGTTTCATTCAATACGTAATAGAGCAACGGCAAGTTTACAACGTACACCTCAAATTCGGCATTGACGGTTTCCATCCACTCATTGAAGGATGAACCCCCTAGGACACCTCAAGGAAGACTTCCAAGTACAAGATATGCTGAAAAATTCCTCGAATCTGGGGTGAAACGATTATTCATTCTTTGTTTAGCCCCCAACACTCAGGAAAATTACCACAATGTCTCGCTTATATGGTCAGCATTAGATATAAATTCTTTTCTTGGAACAGTTGCTACGGTTTTTAAGCTGGCCAATATTATTTCGGGACTTATGAGTAACTCAAGTGCACATCCTTGCACTTGGTGCGATGCTCCCCAAAAAAACCTAATCAACTCTGGCAATTACAGAACGATCAATGATTGTCCCGCCAAATGCGAAATTGCATACATCCACCTCTCCTCAATTCAGAAGAACATAAGCGAATCATCGACATAGTCCCACCTCCAGAATTGCATTTACTATTGGGAGCAGTAAATACCCTCTTTCACCATATGATGTTGGAGAACGAAGAAGTCAGCCTAAAATGAGCCCGGGAGTGCTATGTGGACTGGCAGTGCACCTATGGTAGTCCAACATTTGAAGGAAATGCGTGTAAGGTCTTACTCGATAAGGTGGATATTTTGGATGCCATGAAATGCCTTGCCTATGCCAAGTATGTGGAGACATTTAGAAAATTGAAGAAAGTTGTTGACTCTTGCTTCTCATTGAAATGAGACCCGTTGAAAGCACCCGAGATACCTGTGACACCAAAAATTCATGGCATACTATACCATGTAGTCGATTTTTGCTCCGAAACCAAAAGAGGACTGGGAGTTTACAGCGAACAAGCTGTCGAATCAACCCATGCGGATTTTAGTAAGACTTGGAATCGTCACAAAGTACTAAAAAATCATCCTGACTATTCACTCAAATTATTGCGAGCTGTATGCGAATATAATAGTTTTCATCTATGATATGTGTGCTATTGTTTTTTGTTCATGTTTGTGTACTATATATGTTTTCAGTTCATATATATATTTAAAATACATTCCAATACATTCGTTTATCGGCAGGTTATATATGTATTTGCGTCCAATCAGCCAACCCCATATCCTTCCATCTTGGACAACATTTTCAGCAAAAATGTTGAAACACTTGAAAACACTTGCCGTACACTTGTTGAACACCCTATATATATATATATATCATTGTATCTGTGTATGAACTAGCGCAAATGTAAATATATGATACCCTGTATACATATACAGAGTCATCAGCACACATGAAAGGGCGTCTCTCTTGCCGAGGCATACTATTTTTCGTATTTTCGTCCTAGGAAAAAAAGCGCCGAGCCGATTTTTTTCGGTAGCGTTTGAGAGGCCTCCTTTTGAGGTGTCCAAACGTTGGGCAGAAGAATTTCGGAGACTCCGCAATTTTTCTTTTAAACCGACTCCAGAGCACCGTGCTAAATTAACTTCTTTTTTCAAAAATTGTATTAAGCGCAATCCATCATCTGTATGATGAAACAGTTAAAAATGTCCATTAATCTTTTTATATTTTTTCTATTTAAGATTAATTTGTGGACAAATTCTGTATTAAGGCGGTCTTCTCATTCAAAACCCGTTTTTTGGACCCTTTTTAAAAAAATTCTTATTTGAAAACGCAAAGAATAATTGAAAACTTTTTTTATTTATTGTATTACAAAAGGTTCAAAGTAAATAAAAAAATTTTTTTTGCCTTGATACGTAGGCTGTTCAAAAAGTAATGAGACTTCAAAGTTGGTGGTGAAAAAAAAGGTGTCGTCACGGCGGCCACGATTCCGGGTCTCCGGAGCGTCTGAAATGAAAAAAAAAACCGGGTTTTATAATCAGTATAGATGTAATTCTCCGGTGAACCTCAAGCTTAATTTTGTGATTTTTTTTGACAAAATGGCGGCCATTCAAAAAAAAATTTCAGTTTCGGGTTTTTTTTTTTGTAGTTTAGTGTAAAAAAAAATAGTAAAAAATTTTTTAAAATTATGGTCGAGGTTCACCCGAGAATGGTGACAATTCTGCGTCGATTAAACTTTGTTTCATGAAAATCGGTTCATTTGAACTGGAGATATCATGGCCGCCAGTTCGAAAAACGTGGGTTCGCGATAAACGCATTTAAAGTTTGAAGTAATTTTTTTGGGAAAAAAAAAAAAAAAATCAAAAATGTTTAAATGCAGTTTTAAAGAGCTGAAAATTTTTACTTACAAATATTAGTCGGCGATGCCAGCTCCATACAGGCCACCTTCCTCTTTTTCGTAGAAACTGCTTTCTGCTGCCCTCTCTGCTCTGCGAGCCGTTCTGCCAGCTTTTGATGATGCCGCAGCTCGAGTCTCTGGTACAAGTTTCGTGCCAAAAGTCGGAGCAATTAGATTATATTAAGTTTTGGTTTTATATTCGCCTAGTGCACATACTTTGGTACAATTTTCAGGCCATAGTTTCTGTGCAGTAAGACTTGTTTTGTGTGAAAATCTCAGCATACATTTAGCGCTACTTCTGCCTTACTACTAGGGGGGAAAAGGGGCTTTGCTCGACTTTGGTACTACTTTCTGGCCAAAAGCCGTATTATATTATTGTTGTTTTGTTTCTATTCAGTCACGGCTCAAGCTTTGGTACTCTTCAGAGTTTTAGTGTTTGCGTTTTGCTACTTTTGTGTTTTTTATATTATATCATACAGAATTCAGCTACTACAGCTTTATCGCACTTCCTCAGCATTAACCAATCGAAGGCCACGAACCAAATATTGTAAAATATCAACGTTATGAATACCAATGAGCCCAAACAAGTTAATGTGGGAAATATTTACGCACCATTAAATGGATTCAGGGCTCAGGGACAAAACAACACGTAACAACTAACCATGCGTGTATATATATCTAATTACACAACTGCTTTTAATCTACTTTTGAGTTGAACAATTGTTGAGTTGAGTACAATTTCAACAAAACTGTCAAAATATCTTTTAAATGTTGCCAACTTACCCGATACATTTCCAGCTGCTCTCAGTCCGCAGTTAAAGCGATGCAAATAATTTTCACATGCGAATATTCGACATTTACGCATCCCATTTACAATTCTATATCCACATGTGGGTGAGCCATTTATTTCGCAGGATTGTGGACAATTTCTTGGTAAGATATATAAAGAAAAAAAAATGTTTGAATGTTTTTGTATGTTATTAATTTAATTTTATTTAACCTGAATTTAAGTAGATACCTTCAAGAATTTTACACAGGGAAATCTTTAAGGGGGTCTTCTCATTGAGCAACTTTTTTTTCGACTTTTTTTTTGCATTTATTTATAGCTTGGGTAGTTGTGATTATGCCCCTAAAAGGATTTTTAGAAATTCGAAATACTTTAGAAGATACAGCCTTTTTTGTGAAGCAAGGTCTTCGTCAAAATGAGCTATTTTTTTTTCGACTCATTTTCGAACGAAGCGGCAAAAAGTAACCACCGAATTCCGTTGAAAATGTTTATTGTTAGGTAAAAACGTGTTTGCACACATATTCATACAAACATACGAATACACATTTCTGCTTATTTTAGGGGTTGAAGCATTTTTTGAGTCCAGGTGTTCAACTGAAAGCATCATTTAGTTCAGTTTGTATCGAGTTAAGCAACAGACGCGTGCGCTTCAGTGAACGGAAAAGTAAATTTTTCATAAATTTATTGTGATTTTTGTAAAATGGATCGGAAAAGTAATAAAAAAAAAAAAACGCCCGAGTGAGCGTCAGAATCGTGCTAAAAAACGCGGGTTTAGTGGAAATCAGCATCTTAGACCAGAGGATTCTGAATATACCAGTACATCGGCCAAGAAATTCAAGAATAACGAAGACGACGAAGTATCAATCAAAAACAATTTGAAGTATTGCATTCTCGAGTTCTGTTCTGTGTTTACCACGTTGTCAGCGTTGGTAATTTGTGCCTCATGCAAGCAAAAAATTGAGTTCTCAGAAGCCTCACCAAATGGAGTTGGATTTAAAATCGCTTTGAACTGCGCCTGCCCACGCACAACATATATTCCTTCGTCACCTATGATCGGAAAATCATATGAAATTAATCGACGCTTGGTTGTTGTCATCGGCTTTTAGGGATTGGGCCAAAAGGTATAACCATGTTTTGTGGCCTCATGGACCTCGGACAAAGTTTGTCCAACAATCTGTACTATACTATCCTACAAAATTTGTACGTTGCTGGAAAAGCCATGTACGAACATGTCATTTCAAAAGCTATTGGAGAAGAAAAAGAGGCTATGATCGAAGCGAATCCAGAGTGCGATCTTACTTTATTTACTGTGTCGAGGGATGGGACTTGGAAGAAGCGTGGCTTTGCTTCCCTTTATGGTGTCACAACTTTGATTGCCAAGCATACCAAAAAAATTGTTGACACTGTCGTAAAATCTCGTCTGTGTAACAGCTGCAAATATTGGGAAGCCAAGAAGGAAGAAGAGCCAGAGGCTTACCAAATTTGGCTTGATACTCATGACGAAGAATGCACCATAAACCATGAAGGAAGCTCTGGGATCATTGAGGTGGACGCTGTAATAGAGATGTTCTCCAGGTCGTTTGAAACACACGGCATAAAATATGTAAAGTATATAGGCGATGGTGATTCGTAGACCTTCAAAGGTGTATTAGATGTCGACCCCTATGACGGTGACCCTATAGTGGAAAAGAAAGAATGCATTGGGCATGTGCAGAAGCGAATGGGCACGCGACTTCGAAAAATAAAAAAAGAAAATAAGGGCATTGGAGGCAAAGGTGCGGTCAAGCTCACCGACAAATTAATATCCGAGTGGACCACATATTATGGCCTTGCGATCCGCCGTCATCCTGACTCCGTGGAGGATATGAAAAAGGAAATTTGGGCCACTTTTTACCATAAGTGCTCCACCGATGATAAACCGCAACACCAAAATTGCCCCACCGGTGCGTCAAGCTGGTGCGCATGGCAGAAAGCAGCTGCTGAAGGTACGTTAGATAGCTTTCACCACACGTATGCACCTCTCGACAAGAAGGTGATGGAGGTAATAAAACCAGCTTACGAAGCGCTGTCGGCAGATAATTTGCTTGAAAGATGCCTTGGATCTGAAACTCAGAATTCCAATGAGTCCTACAATTCTGTTCTTTGGTCACTTTCGCCCAAACACATCAACTCAGGCTCACGCACCATCGAAGTGGCCAATTTCATTGCAACGTGCCTCTTCAACGACGGTTTTATACCCATACTTAAAATTATGGGTTTGATGGGTATTGCGATTGGCAAAAACGCATACGAATACGCACTATCTCGCAATGAAGACAGATTGAGCCGATCAGAGACTCGAGCTGCGGCATCATCAAAAGCTGGCAGAACGGCTCGCAGAGCAGAGAGGGCAGCAGAAAGCAGTTTCTACGAAAAAGAGGAAGGTGGCCTGTATGGAGCTGGCATCGCCGACTAATATTTGTAAGTAAAAATTGTCAGTTCTTTAAAACTGCATTTAAACATTTTTGATTTTTTTTTTTTTTTCCCAAAAAAATTACTGCAAACTTTAAACGCGTTTATCTCGAACCCACGTTTTTCGAACTGGCGGCCATGATATCTCCAGTTCAACTGAACCGATTTTCATGAAACAAAATGGAATCGACGCAGAATTGTCACCATTCTCGGGTGAACCTCGACCATAATTTTAAAAAATTTTTTACTATTTTTTTTTACACTAAACTACAAAAAAAAAACCCGAAATTGAAATTTTTTTTTTTGAATGGCCGCCATTTTGTCAAAAAAAATCACAAAATTAAGCTTGAGGTTCACCCGAGAATTACATCTATACTGATTATAACCCCGTTTTTTTTTTCATTTCAGACGCTCCGGAGACCCGGAATCGTGGCCGCCGTGACGACACCTTTTTTCCACCACCAACTTTGAAGTCTCATTACTTTTTGAACAGCCCACGTATCGAGGCAAAACAAATTTTTTTATTTACTTTGAACCTTTTGTAATACAATATATAAAAAAAGTTTTCAATTATTCTTTGCGTTTTCAAATAAGAATTTTTTTAAAAAGGGTCCAAAAAACGGGTTTTGAATGAGAAGACCGCCTTAATGCATGAATAAGGTAAAATGGCTATAATATGATAAATAAAAGTTCAATTATATATTTTGTACAACATTATGAAAACAAGTTTTATAAGAAACTTTCAAGGAAGTTTAAAATTTGTATCTAAAAGTATTGTAAAAGCGTAATAGAAGAAGCATTACTTGCTAGGGATGTCGATCCCGGGATCCCGGACATTATGAAGTCCCAAAATCCCGGCATATGCTTTACTAAATTTCGGGATTATATAAAATAAAACTTTTTTATATACTTTCTATTAATTAATATTTTTGACTAATAATACTAAAGTGAAATAATCTCAAACTTGAAGTCTATACCTAAGATATAAAACGAAAACAAATACTTATGTTCCTTATGGTATCATTACAGTTTCGGATGGTCTACATGAACATGAACAAGAACGAAGAGAGAGCAAGAAGCTTTATCATGGATGCATCTGCATGATCTTATGTTCTCGGAGTTGAAGGTCACACGGGATACTTTTCGTGTACTAGATGCACGCGAAAAGGAGAATATTTAAAAAATCGTCTTGTTTTTCTGTTTAGTATCAACACATCTAGAACAGAAATCTTTAGAAATCGCTGTCAACCAGAGCTTCATAATATGCAAACTGCTACAGCAATGGAAAATCTTTCATCACATGTTACATGCACACTGTTTGCCTCGGTGTGATGAAAACTTTATAAGGGGTGAAACATTCTCGCTTTCTCCAATGAAAATTGCAATACTTTCCAATAATCTAAATTTAGCTAACGTAAATAACTTTACGTAAAAGCATAATTTACGAATTCGTTAGAAAACCGCGAGCCCTTAAAAAATTGCATACACACAGAGAATTGTATCCACTGTCGCAACCGAATTGGTGCCCTACCGACTCAGTCGATTGTTGATAACTTTTAAAAAGTAGTCACCACAACTACGTCGTTTCCCATAGCCTTGACTATGGCATTCCTTTGTAAGAACTGCGCTCACGGTTTTCTGAACGAACCCCTTCATCCCTTCAACTTTAATTCAGTTAAATGAACGATCATTTAAATTGTTTTGTCCTAAGCTCAATTGTGTGAAGGGAGAAGTAAGTCATTTTAACCTACATTCGATTGTATGAATGGACCTGTTATCCGTTTTGACTCTCACTCGGTTGTATGAACCCACCTGTCAATTATTTTGACAAAAATTTGATTATTTTGACTAACTCATTGATCGTTTCGACCTACACATGGTTATTGATTGTAGGTCATTTTGTAGGTTAAATATTCTACAATATGTTCACAGTAAACTTTTTCTAAAAAAATAAAATCACACAAGATAAAACTGACATTTTTTTATTTTATGAAAAATAAAATATAATCAAAATCATTACAGTACATCGATTGAACATTACAAATATAAAATAATATAGAAAAAAATAGAAAATTTCATTACATTGGCTGACTTCATAAACGCATTTATCATTGCATCAGTGTGTTTTATTTTAAATTGGTCCTAAGCTTTTTTAAATTTTTATAGACTAAAACTGCACAACTCTGGTGATTTTTTTTAAAATAGTATAGTTGCGCAATTTTGGTTAATAAGCTTCGAACCAATTCAAAATAAAACACTGATGCAATGATAAATGCGTTATGAAGTCAACCATATATACAAAAAAATCAATTATTACCTAGGGCGCAGACATGACTATCCTCATTTTTGAATTTTGAGATAGTGCCTCAGACATATCAAAAAAATTAATAATCCCAAATAACGAATGTATTGCCATTAAAACATAAGGAAATATTTGAAGTGTGGAAATAGTTAATAGTTTCCACATTAAGAACTAAAAAGGGTTCCAACTTTTTTATTCGATAAGCAAAAAAAAGAGTATCAAAGAATGAAGTCTCCAGTAATTGATAACAAATTGAATATTGGGCGCCAGAAGTTACTATATGTTGTACTAAACCAAACATCGGTTCGTCATTGTCATATAAGGCAACGCAAATAACAATTTTTTTCTTTTATTATTACCTTTGATATTTACAAATTAAACTTTTAAGATCTTGTTTTTTTGAGTTAAGTTCAAATTGTATTTTTTTTTTTCGTTCGTTTTCATTAAGGTTACCACTTTTTGCATTAATATTAGTAGTGTCACAAAACTCTTCAAAATTTAACACAAAATTGCAAAACTTAAATTGATTTTTAATATTAATAGGTTTCAATATCTTACTTCTATTGTTTGAAATATATCCGCATTTTTGAAAGTCTGATGTTTTGCCTCAAAACGCATTGAACTGGTGGCAACTATGGGACCAATATTTTCGATTATCCTCGGATAGTGTGTTAAAAAGTGAAATTTTGGCCTTAAATAAGATTGTGATATTTTTATGTATAAGGCATTGTGTTCGGCTGTCAGCTTTTTTAAATATTTAATAGAATTAGGTCGAATTCTTTTTCTAAAACCCAAGAAAATAATTTCTCGATGATATAGAAACAGTTTCCATTCCTGGGACGAAATAGCCACTAAATCACCAATAAGGGACGGTAAAGACAATCTGAATTAAAAAGAGGTGGTTTTTTGTTAGCACACCGAAATTATAAACTTCAATTCGAAAAATAAGATGCTGCAAGGAAAAATATTTCTCATACAACATGAATACTTTAAGAATTAACAAGTCATAATAGCAAACTCCCTCGAGAAGTTCATGCAAGTTAAGCCCACTGTTAGTTAAGCCACTGTTAGCCACAAACCACTGTTAGCCACAAGCCAATAAAGTATTGCTGACTAGGTACTTTGAGTTCAGTAGCTTTATTTGAAAGATTATATGTTACAATAACCAACCAATAAAAGCTTACTAATCAATATGAATTAATATATTTTAACAGCAATAAAATAAAGCTTATTAATTATTATTTGTGTGTAGAAATTAGGTCAACATTTGCAATGTTGAAATAAATAAATAAGCTAAGTAATCATATTGTAACTTATAAAAGATGATCAATAAAATTATATTGGCAGTTGATGTCATACCAAGAACTTGTTGTGTTTAATTTTTTGGCTCTCTGTAACAAGAGAACCATAACTTGCATGCAATCTACTCCAAAATTTATAGCATGAAAATTTGTTAATGAGTCCCAAATAGAATACTCTTTAATTCCAGTAGTTGTTACATCATTAGTTTTACTATCTTCTTCATAGTTACTTATGTTTCGTAAATTATCCTTTTGTTCTACCGCCATGCGTTTCATATTTTGATTATTGGATTTGCAAAATCGACAATAGTGTGTGGAATTAAAGCATTCTTCACCATGATATAAGAACCCAGGTAGCATTGATAAGTGTTGATTTTCTCTTCTAAAGGCATACCATAAGTTGTCAAAAACAGCTGTTCATGCAACACAGCTAAGAGTGAAGCTACTGAACATACTCCCATTGGCTGCATTCAGCGAAAAATTTGCTACGTAGCTGTTGAACAATCCCAATTTGACCCTTTTAGAGTGCTCCAATCGAGTCCAAATGTATGACCGACCCCCACTAACTTTGGAGGCCCGTCCCACCCATGCCAGTGGCACACCCCCTGGTGCACATTTCAAAAAATCGCCAGTTTTGGCACATTACATGAAAAAATCAGCGAAATGCCTATGTTTTTTTCTTTTTGGAGTTTGTTTTCTCTTTAGAAATTTATTCAACCCTTTTAAAAAATGAAGGTATCACTGTGACACAATTGCAAATCGGAAAATTGCTTGTGTGCGTTTTTTAAGGCACCAAAAGACACAGCTGCATGTCGTAAACTTACTTGTGTAGTTTTTTTATAGCACCTACTTAAGAAATGAAGGTTGTTTTTACAACCCTTTTTGTGGGTATTTTATGGCACCTTCTTAAGAAATGCGCGTTTTATGCAACCATTTTAACAATTAAGGTATCACTGGAATGCACCGCAACCCTTTTAAAAAATTAAGGTATCACTGTGACACAATTGCAGATCCTAAAATTGCTTGTGTGCGTTTTTAAGCCACCACAAGACACAGCAGGTAGAATTGAAATGACCATTTCATTCTTATTACCTCGTCTCGTAGACCATATATAACGCAACAGTTTTTGTGAATGCATTAAGTCGTTGTGAAGAACTCAAAGTGTGAAGTGCTAATTTCAGATAAAAAAATATTTAAAAAAAAAATAATAAGTGAAGTTGACCATTCCAAATCAAAAAGTTTACAATGGATCCACCATCCTCTACACCGAAAGATGAAGCAACAACAACATCAACAACTATCGAAAACCCAATGAGTCATATACCCAAACACGATGTTACTGTTTTTGGTGTGTCTACTGATTTAACTGATCTTAATTTACCAACCCATCTGGATATCTTGAGATATTATTTTTACTTAAGCGAACAGAAACAGAACAAAAAAAGTTTTCCCATAAATCATTCACTATTCAAGTACAAGATAAGTTGAATGGAATTTGGGAAAAACTTGGTATGGAAATAATGCTGAAAAAAAGTGTATTTAATAAATTGAATAAATTGCTTGACAAGTATCAAGAGCAAATCAAGAGAAGAAACAAAACCCAACAATTTACAGAGTATGTAAAATCTCTGGAAACAATTTTTTACATTGGAACATGTAAATGCGATTTGAAGGCAGCTCCATGTGCATGCGGCTGGGTTCCCGAACGCCTCAAAGAACTCATGCACGATCAACATAATCAGAGAAGACTAACAATGGATGCAGTTGTGATGGAAACTGAAGAGCAAGGAGCAACGTCTATGTCATCAATGCCAACATACCAAGATTCATTGGGAACCGCTCTTTTCCAAGATTTTAAAATGAAAGATAAGCATGGCAAACCTCTCATCATGGATAAATCGAAAGTTCGCAGAGAAAAAGAGAAATGCAGACAAGAAGTGGTTCGCAAACGGTTAGAGCATACCAATTTGTTAGCGTTTTCATTCGATGGCAGAAAAGATGATATTTTAACGACAGCTAAAGTTGATGAGAAGTATCATACTAGGATGGTAAAAGAACCTCATCTTGTTATTTTGAGAGAACCCAATTCTGAATTGATTGGTTACGTAAGACTCGAACATGAAACCGCTGAATACAAAACAACCAAATTAAATGATTTTTTCAACGATAAAAATATATCACTGCATGCATTAATTGGAATATGCACTGACGGTGAGCCAACAAACACTGGCCCACACGGTGGAACTATACGACGATTCGAATTGCTGTTAAAAAGACCATTGCATTGGTTCATTTGCCTTCTACACTTCAACAAACTTCCGTTTCGGCATTTGTTTGAAGCTTTGGATAAATCAACCAGCACTGGACCATGATCGGCAACCGGAAAACTGAGCCGTCAAATCGAAACTTGTGAAACTCTTCCGGTAAGTTATTGCTATCACTCATTTATTATAATTGTCAACCATTTTTAATTATTTTATTATTATATATTTTCAGGTGGTGGACGGCTTCCAGAAAATTGAGTTGCAAAATATGCCCCCGCTCCAGAAAAAAATTGAATTTTCCACCGATTCGAAGTACTTATACGACATGGCCCATGCAATTTCTAGCGGCGTGGTTTCGGTGGATCTGGCTAACATCAAACCAGGGAAAACTGTACATTCTCGGGGGCTCACCAAGGCCGCTAGATTATTACGATTATATGTGACAACGGAAAATCCAGATGCAAATTTAAGAATTATGGTTGAATTTATAATTAAATGTTATGTGCCAATGTACTTCAATACCAAGTATTACAGCTCTGTCGTGTACGGCAGTGCATTATTTTTCAACTTCATTAGTTGGTCACGATTTCTAGAACCTCGTTTACGCAAAATTGTCAATCAAGTAATTACAGATAATTCATATTATGCGCATTCGGAAAATATCTTGTTATCAATGTTGTTTGATGATAGCAAAGAAAAGCGCGACTGTGCTATCAACATAATTCTACGCTATCGAACAGATGTTGACGACCCAACGCAACTTAGAGCTTATAAAAAACCAGATATAAAGTTTAATTGCACAAGTTACACGGAAATGATCAATATGAATGACATAAATAACGTATTTGAACCACCATTCCCGCGAAGCATTCCGTACGATACATTGAAAGAATATTTAAATCAAGATGAATGTATGGTGAACCCCACAGGGGGGTTCCAGGGGGTGTGCCACTAGCATGGGTTGGTCAAGCCTCCAAAATTAGTGGGGGTCGGTCATACATTTGGACCCGATTGGAGCACTCTAAATAAGTCAAAGTGGGATTTTTCAAAATTTTCCCCTACCCAAAAGTTCGACCCAAATTGGGGGACATCAGAATTCGTTTTAGAGGTATGGTTCCTTCGGCAAAGTTTCTTATTTTGATCCCTAGAATACGATTTTCACAGAGCATTGAGCGATTTTTAAATCGACCCGCCTTAATATTTATACATATAGATTTTAATGAAAAATTAAATAAGACCTTTAAGAGTTTATTCATGTTATTCAAATCAAATTAAATAATTTAAATAAGGTTAAAAAATTATAAGATTCAATTAAATTTGTATTGCATTGTATTATTGTATTTGTTTGTTAATTCTTTCCTTATGTCCAAATTATAACAAGACGAATTCTTCACTCTTAAATCAACGTTTGTGTGCTCAAAATGCCTCTGATTTTTGTTTTATTTAAGTTTATTTGAGAAAAAATGTGACCAACGTTTGCTGGCGAATTAGGCTAGGTCAAAATTTTAAAAATTAATTTTTATATAAAAGAAAATGCCAACGATTAATCTCCTTTTCTGATTGAATAAATTATTTCCCAGTAACATTAAATTTCTACTTATTCTTCTGAATCACTGAAAAGATAAGCAAACTCTAAATTTAAAACTTCAGAATCAAGACTTCGTTTTCTAAAACTATATTCTTCGAAATTCGAATTCTTCGAAAAAAATAAATAAAGTGCCATATCTCGAAGCGGAAGCAAAATAGCTAAAAATTAAACATTTTTTGGGGCTTTCTAAAGGGGGAAAACATTTCTGAGACGCCTAAATACAGGAGTCTATCAATACCCCATTTTGCACATTTTTAGGAGGGGACGTCGAAACACATCAGATTCCAAATAATTGGCCCGATTTACAGCACAAAATACTAAAAAAATAAAAAGCACGAAGAAAACATTTCTGAGGACCACCCTTATCAGCGACTCATATTTTTCACAAAATATTTTTAAAACTATTTATTTGGATACACCCTTGTGCCCAACAAATTTTTCTTTAACAATACTTTTCTTAAGCAAGTAAGTTGAGTTAGTTGAAAATTCACGAACAAATTCAAGTTTTTCACTCTCTATGACGAACGTTTCAAAACTGCTGCCGCTTCTTTTTACTTCGTGTCAACAAGCTGACGTCGACTTCAAGTATACTTCAACTTGATTGAAAATTATCAAGTTCAAGCGCGCTTGTATTCATAAATTTGGCAAGTACTTGAAATTGCAAATGAATAGGCTTGTGCAGTTCTCTGATACATACTCTTAATTAACATATAAGCATTTTAATGCACAAAACAAATAATAAGTAGCGTGGTGGCAACTTACATGACTTGAGAATTATTGCATGGGTGTACTATACCATATGGTAATCCTTGGCAGTAGTGATTTTCATCCATTTCTACCCGTAGTCCTATATAAGAGAAAAAAATGCAATTTTTAATTGTCATATAACTTTTTGCAGAAAGAAAAATAATTACATTTTTGACATTTAAAGTAGTTCCTTATATTACTTGCACACTGAACCCGATTTGGATGTGACAGTTAATTATAACAATTTTAAGATATTGCCAAGGTTTTTAAAATTTTTTTTTCTTAATTAAAGTGTTTTTTCACAAAACAGAGTCAAACACATTCAGTGAACTTTAACTAAAAACAATTGAATTCATTTAAATTATTATTAAAAAATTCAGTTTGAACTAAAAATGGTATTGTCTGCCTCTGATTTATTTAAATTTGACTTATTCAGCGTGAAATTTAACGTATAAAATTACGTATAAAAATGTTTCAGATGCAAATAACTAAAGAATTTAACCATATTTTGAATAAAATTGCCTAAATATCACTTAAATGTGGACAACTTACTTGTGGGATAAGTAGCATTGTATCTACGTGCGCACGTCCAATTCCGAAATTCTCCATCACAGCGGTAATTTAAACATGTGTTGATTCCAGCAATTCTACCGCACACACTTCTGTTAGCAGAAGGGCAGCCTGAGAAATCGCTGGCACAACGATTTCTTTGCGATACACTAACTCGTGGGGACTCTATGGGACTACCACCAAAACCACGAAAGAGCCTGTTGAGTTGGCTCATGATTGGCATGCATTCAAAAGCTGCAATTAAGTAAACGATTTTTAATTGGTTTGATGTTATGTTATTTCAATCCCCCTTTAAACTCCCTGTTTAAATGATTTGCAAAAAAAATTACCAATTAAAATGATAACAGCACAAATCAACTTCATTTTATTTGCGTTTATAACAACACTGAATTTTTGCTTAAAAGCAATAAACTGTCTTTGAAGAAAACTCGGTTTAAAATGAGCTTGTACTGCTTGTATGAGCTTTTTTATACAATCTGATGGCCCAACCTTCAAATAGAAGAGTTGCTCCGTAACGAGCACAGACTACTATATACCAGACAGTGCATCACTCACTCAATGCGGAATTTGCAGAAGCTCGGTGATATGGCGATAAGCACATGGCGAATTGGGACGGACAAGTAACTGCGAAGCAGCGAATTGATGTTGCTAGCGTTGGCTGCAAATGGTTGATAGAGCACAATATCTCTCTCTCTGTGTATCTGTCAACAATGTTGTCGAGAAGCCTTTTTATATATACTTTTCCTAGGAATTCCAAGCCGACGGCTGGCTTGTTTGTTTACTTTTTTTTTTTGCTGGTTTTTGTTTTTGTCGTTGGCTTGGTTTTTTTTTGCTGCTTTTTGCTATTTGCTTGGGTGGATTTTGTCGATCGTCAAAAATGATATTTTTACGATTTTGTCTATTTTGAAGTTATAGATAAATCGCTGTATTTTCTTTATTTCTGATTTGATTTAAATCCACCCAAGGACAAAATGTTGGCAAATTGTACCATATTTAAAATGACAAAATTTCTAAATTTTTTATTTATTTTGTACTAAATTTATTCATTTATTTCCTATTTCTTTGTTCTATTTTCTATGTTGAAACTATACTATAATAGAAATAAAATAAAAAAAAATACAAATAAAAAAAGTATATGCCAGAAAACGGCAGTTTAAGGATTTTTGGAAAAAAAGTCAAGTTGCAACAGCTGTAACTATTATATCCGATTTTCGGTTTTTTTAATTTTTTGCACAAAATAGCTCAAAACTGTTCTTAGTGGATATCTTGTTTGCATTTTTAAAAATGTTAGTTTTTGGATTTTTGAGAATTTTTTTTGTAAAAGAGAAGCCTTTTTTTATATACTTTTCTTTGGAATTCTAATCCGACGGCTGATTTCCTTGTTTAGTTTTTTTTTTGCTGCTGTTTGTTTACTACTTGTTGGGGTGGATTTCGTGAATAGTCAGAAATGGATATTTTTGGCAATTATGTGAAGGATAAACTTATAGGAAAATCGCTGTAACTTCTTCATTTCTGATTTGATTTAAATCCACCCAAGGACAACATTTTAGCAATTTTTACTAAATTTATTCATTCATTTTTTGATCTTTCAATTTTTACCCGCTAAAGAAATGAACAATTTTTGTTGTTCAATAATTTTTTCACCAATTTTTTTAAAAAAATCTGCTATTTTTAATTAAAGAAATAATTTTTGGATTTAAGATTTTTACCTGCTAAAGAAATGATGCAAATTTTTCCCATCTTCAAAAATTGTTCCCTTCGATTTCGAACCAATTTCTGATCTATAAAATTTTATCTGCTGAAAATAATACAAACATTTTTCTTCTTCAAATATATCATTAATATAGCATATCATAAATTCAATTGGTCTAGTTGCCAACCAGGGACATATGCAGCTAGACCAACTACCTTTTATTGTTTTGCTGTACTTACTTTGATGCCACTAAAATATACATGTGAACAGTTCGGTTCTGAAACCTTGCAAAAGAAAAGAAAAAGATAGAATTTTTGTTTGTAAATTTTTATTTTTTTTAAATGAAACAATTTCCTATTCAAATGGAAAAATTAAATTTAATATTTTGACAATTAATATTTTTTTAAATTAATTTGTTATGTTGTGATTTTAATTTCTGTTTATATTGGAAACATAAAATTTTATATTTTGACAAATAGTAACAATCAACTTTGCTCTGCAGGTTTTGTGCGCAGGTGTTCTTTGTGTTTGGTTTAGTAGTAAAAAAAGCATAAGGAAGAAATTGCTTCTGAAAATATTAGGTCCATTCAGTGGCAAATTGTACAGTGCTGAGAGGTCGACCAATGGATTCAATTACGGCGATATCAAAAATATTCTTCAAAATAACAAATACAGGCTATGGACATCGGAGAGATGAACTTAGGCAACAACTCAGATTTCCGGCAAGGTATTTATTCGGACAGACTGACGGACAAAAAGAGAAAAGGACAAACGGACAAAGTGACAGACGGATTCTTTTAAAAATTTTAACGACGAATTGACAGAAAGACTATCAGACAGACTTTCAGACGGACAAACGGACAGTTTACGGCTTCGTAAGCCTTCGCATCTTTGCATTGGCTTTTTCATCCGATCGGGCTTTCTTGTTCTTTAATTCTTCAGCCAATAGTTTTTCTTTTAACCATTTTGAGTTCTTGCGAATCATAACAGTTATTAGAAAATCTAGGATGATTTGCCTGTGCTCAAAACAACTACCATTTTTGTCGAACCACGCTGGAGTCGAACGATTTGAGTGTGCAATACAGGACTTGATGATGCAAAACATAGGAAAAAGATAGAATTTTTGTCTGTAAATTTTTATTTTTTTTAAATGAAAGAATTTCCTATTCAAATGGAAAAATTAAATTTAATATTTTGACAATTAATATTTTGTAAAACTCACTGTGAAGAGTTTATTTACTTATGAGTAATTTGTTATGTTGAAATTTTTTAATTTCTATTTATATTGGAAACATAAAATTTTATATTTTGACAAATCATTTCTTTCAACTGTGAGTTTATATTTTCGAGTTTTTTTTTTTATTAAAATTTTTTTTATTAAAAAGCTGCATATGTCCCTGGTTGGCAACTAGACCAATTGAATTTATGATATGCTATATTTATGATATATTTTAAAGATAAAGGTAAAATTTGCAAACATTTTGTGAAGAAGATAAATGTTTGTATTATTTTCAGCAGATAAAATTTTATAGATCAGAAATTGCTTCGAAATCGAAAGGAACAATTTTTGAAAATGGGAAAAATTTGCATCATATCTTTAGCAGCTAAAAATTTAAAATCCAAAAATTATTTCTTTAATTAAAAATACCAAATTTAATATTATTTTATAAATACCAAAATCGGTGAAAAAACTATTGAAAAAAATTGCTCATTTCTTTAGCGGGTAAAAATTGAAAGATCAAAAAATTAATAAATAAATTTAGTAAAAAAATTAAAAATTTATTCAGATAAAAGATGGTGAAATTTGCCTAAATTTTGTCCTTGGGTGGATTTAAATCAGAAATCAGAAAATCAGAAATGAAGAAGTTACAGCGATTTTCCTATAAGTTTATCCTTCACATAATTGCCAAAAATATCCATTTCTGACTATCCACGAAATCCACCCAACAAATAGTAAACAAACAGCAGCAAAAACAAAAACCAGCAAAAAAAAAGTAAACAAGGAAATCAGCCGTCGGCTTAGAATTCCAAAGAAAAGTATATAAAAAAAGGCTTCTCTTTTACAAAAAAAATTCTCAAAAATCCAAAAACTAACATTTTTAAAAATGCAAACAAGATATCCACTAAGAACAGTTTTGAGCTATTTTGTGCAAAAAATTAAAAAAACCGAAAATCGGATATAATAGTTACAGCTGTTGCAACTTGACTTTTTTTCCAAAAATCCTTAAACTGCCGTTTTCTGGCATATACTTATTTTATTTTTATTTTTTTTTTTTATTTTATTTCTATTATAGTATAGTTTCAACATAGAAAATAGGAAATAAATGAATAAATTTAGTACAAAATAAATAAAAAATTTAGAAATTTTGTCATTTTAAATATGGTACAATTTGCCAACATTTTGTCATTGGGTGGATTTATATCAAATCAGAAATAAAGAAGTTACAGCGATTTATCTATAACTTCAAAATAGACAGAATCGTAAAAATATCATTTTTGACGATCGACAAAATCCACCCAAGCAAATAGCAAAAAGCAGCAAAAAAAAACCAAGCCAACGACAAAAACAAAAACCAGCAAAAAAAAAGTAAACAAACAAGCCAACCGTCGGCTTGGAATTCCTAGGAAAAGTATATATAAAAAGGCTTCTCGACAACATTGTTGACAGATACACAGAGAGAGAGAGATATTGTGCTCTATCAACCATTTGCAGCCAATGCTAGCAACATCAATTCGCTGCTTCGCACTTACTTGTCCGTCCCAATTCGCCATGTGCTTATGGCCATATCACCGAGCTTCTGCAAATTCTGCATTGAGTGAGTGATGCATTGTCTGGTATATAGTAGTCTGTGTAAACTAAAGATGCAGAAATTTAATCACTCTAGTGTAGAATGTTTACTATAACAGGCACAGCGACCAAAAATAATTCTTACTCTATATTTCGCAGCAAAAAATGTTGGACAATTTTAACCTATACAAATATTCGCTATGATTAACTTTTATTTTTAAGAAACATTTTTTTTTGGTTACCGCATAACTTTTATTTTTGAGGAATAAATTTTTAGGTTAACTAATAACAGTTATTTTCTGAAATGAAATTTATTCGGTTAATAGTGTAGAAAATTATGAAAGAGTTGACATTTAGTTTTGGGATAGACTCAAACCTCTTAGCCGTGGTCGATATTGGGTAATCAACTAAAGTCATCTATTTACCTATTCGAACTTATATTTATAAAAACATTGGTGCGTACTCTCACGTTTTACCGATCTTGTTGCAGTTTGTAGTCCGGACTCATGAAACCCATGTCAGAATTATAAGGTAGAGCCGACTCGGAGAAGAATGGAATAGACAGCAGAAAAAATGTCGGCTAATTGTCAAAATCAGTTGTTCATCTCGAGTTTCTTTGTGTGCACGTTTTAAGTCCTTAAGGACTTTTAAGGGCTCTTTTGAATCCGTGGTTGGAAGATTAAGTGGGTTTAAGTGGATCTGATGTCAGAATTTAAATTTCAAGATGGCGGAAAGTGCTGCCACCTAAATTTCTTTGTTTTTTTGCGAATTCTTGTTATTTTTAAATTCTGACAACGGATTCGAATTCAGCGACCCATTTCTACCTAATGTTTGCTCCAGCACCGAATTCGTGAGAATAAAAAAATTTGACGATACAAAAAATATGACGATTAAAAATACATTTTAGTAGGTGGCAAGACTGTTATTAAAAAAAGAACACAATTTTGAAATGTTGGCAACGGTTTCGGATTCAGCTACCAATTCTTACCTAATGTTTGCTCCATCAACGAATTCGTGAAAATAAATAAAATTTATGTGGCAACACTATTAACCATCTTGAATTTTAAAATTCTTACATCAGATACGAAGACTGCGACCCCTTAACACTATTAATTTATGTTTAGAACTCTAAATAATAAATTTTATTAGAAGGCAATACTGTGGTAAAAATCTTGGTGGCAATACTATTCTCCATCTTAAATTTTAAAAATGTGACATTAGATGCGAAATCAAAACCGTTGTTAGAATTTCAAAATTACAAGAACGTATTTTTGAACTTTTGATATCAATCCCGAAATCAGCTACCCCCTAAAACTGTAAATCGCAGAGTCCACAGAACACTGATAAGTCCAAATACGCTTAAGCTTTTCCTAAACAAGCTCATTGAATTTTGTGAATACTTGCTTTTATATTGAATATTTGCTTTCAATTTCAAGCTTTTCAAGCTTTCTGCCGAAGGCAACATTTTTTTGAGACTTCGTGCCGTCCGCTTGTATAAGCTAGCAGACTTGCAACTCGCAAGCTGTCGTATGCTTATTTATATTCAATCACAACTCATACTTGATTGAAAATTATCAAGCTCAAGCAAGCTTGAACTTGTGTTTTAAGCAAGTACTTGAACTAGATTTCAAGTAGGAAATTAAAAATTTTTTAAGAATCATATGTAGACTTTTGCTGATTGCTAAAATTTTTTTTAAATTAATTTTTTTTTTTTTTTTGTTTTGTTATAAGCAATAAATTGTTTTTTCCCTTATTGTTGTGATTATATTTTGTTTTTATATATAGGTACAGTTTTTAATAAAAATAGTTTTGTTTGTTTCATAAATAAATACTTTTCATTCAAAATATATATCGTATGTAGACTTTTGCGACTATGTGTATATACTCTAAGTTTTTCTCCCTCTCTATAGTCTCAGATTGTATAAAGACGCTTACACTAGCAGTATAAGTTCATTTTTAAACGAACTTTCTTCAAAACCAGTTCGTTGTTTTTAAGTTAAAATTCAGTGTGGCCATAAATGAAAATAATGAAGTGGATTTGTGCTATTATCATTTTATTCGGTAAATAAAAACATTTCAATTTTTTTCAAAAAATATTTGAATACGGAGGGAATTTATTAAAATTCCATAACATCAAACTAATTAAAATTCGATTACTTAATTGCAGCTTTTGAATGCATGCCAATCATGTGCCAATTCCCCACGTTCTTTGACGGTTTTTTTTCTAACCCCGCAGAAGAAATCGATCGCCTTTTAGAGGTACCTGCACCTCGTAGACGTTGTGATTTCGATTTCTCAAACTGCCAATCTGAAAACAGTACTGTGTGCGGAAGAATAGCTTTAATCAATACATGTGTGCGTTATCACTGTGAGCCGGATTATCGGAATTGGACGTGCGTACGTAGATACAATGCTACTTATCCAACGAGTAAGTTATATTTAAATAATTTTATTCAAATTATGGTTAAACTCTTCAGTTATTTGCATCTGAAAAGTTTTGAAGTATATTTATATGCCAATCTCCACGCTGAATAAGTCAATTTTTTAAATAAATCAGTAGCAGGCCATACCTTTTTTTTTAGTTCAAACTTTATTTATTAATTATAATTTAAATTAGCTCAATTGTTTTCAATTCAAGTTCACTGAATGAACTGAAATAACTTTATTAAATGAATGAAAAAAATCCAAAAAAAAAAACTTGGCAATATCACGAAAACTGTTATAATTAACTTTCACATCACATCATAATCGGGTTCAGCGTGCAAGTGGCATAAGGAACAACTGTTAAGTGTCTATTATTATTATTTTTTCTATCTGCAATAAGTTAATGCCACTTAAAAAATGCATTTTTTTCTCTTATATAGTTTTTCGGGTAGAATTGGACGAAAATCACTATTGCGATGGATTACCATTTGGCCAAGTCTACCCATGCAACAATACTAACGCCATGTAAGTTGCCACTTTTTAAGGGGGTATTTTCATGCAGCATGCTACTTTTTTAGAATTGTGATTTTGTACAAGGCTTTTATTATTGTTATTGTGCATTAAAATGCATATAATTATGAGTATAGCAGCTTTTTTTTCAGAGTCTTGCCTCCCCCGTCCAAAACGTGTTGAAAAAAAAAACATTGTTAAAGATAGAGAATTGTGCTAAAACTTTGTGTATTATTTTCCTAATACTGAATTTTCTAAGATGAACCGCTTTTCAAGTTAGATATAAATTTTAAGTTAGATTTTTGGTAGCGTCTAAATAACAAAAAAGTTGAAATTTTTGTTACTTTTTTTTTTATAAAAAAAAAGAATGAGACAAAAAAAATATGAATTCTGCTGGACTTATAGTTTATGTGTCATCTTATAGTTTATGTGTCAAACGCTGTACATTTTTTTTTTTTATATATACGTTTTAGAAGCTGAGAAATCATTGGGACCGATTAAATAACACAGTGACACAAAATGAAGGTCATTGTCTCGGGCGTGAACCAAACCAAACTCAAACGATAGTATTTGACATCAATAACAAAAGTCCAAATCCCTTTTTGCTCCACTACGTCACAATTTTTTTTACAGTGGTTTCAAATTTTAAATTTTCGGTCAAAAATGAAATTAAAAAATAGTAAAAATTATATGTAAAACTTAATTCAGGGTGCTTCTTGTCTTCAGAAGCCTAAACTAAAATTTCACGGGGAATATTTTTTTGGAACACTTTAACCCTCTAGCTCCTACCAATTTGGGTCATTTTGACCCTTTTTTTGGAAAAGGTCCTAAAATTCAACTTTGGAGGGAGGTCAAGGGTTAAAACCTTCCATAAAAATATTTTCAAGAAAATTTCATTAGGGGTCACCCAAGACTTGTAACCTCTACGAGTTATAGGTTTCACATAAAAAACGAAACGAAAAAACCAATTTTTTTTTATGTTTTGTTATTTTAATGTTATTTTTATATAGTGTCCATATCGTTTTCACTGTCATGGCATGAAATATTAGATACTTCAGAGAGATCTATATCAATTTCTTGAAATTCATCTTCAATCCCGCTTTTGTCACTTTCTTTATAGGTTGTTTTGGACCACCAACAAATTTCAGCCAGTATTGCATCTGGTGTTTTCTTTCCTCTATATCTGTAAAAATGAAAATATACTTATCTGGTATAAAAGAGTTGATTGTAAGTAAAGTTTAATTTTAAATTACCGCATTTCAAATGGCAAGGATACCTGATGAAATCGTTCCCCTTGCTCATCCGATTCCGTACCGAGTTGCCTTTCAAAATAGTCCAGATGGAAGTGTAAAAAATGAATTTTTAACGACATATTGACACCAAGTTTCTCGAACGCATTTAGCATCTGAGTTACATCCTTTTAATAGGTATGAGAGCGTGTTTTGCCAAGAAGACCACTTATAACCCCTTTTATCGCATTCCATCCAATCAACTTGTCATCGACTAGCTCTGCATCAAACGACTCGGACTTCATTAGCTTTCTTATATCTGGACCGTTAAGTACACCTGAAAATGTGAAAAAGAACTAGAAAAAGAATGTTTAAGTTGGGATTAACGCATATTTACCATTATTAAGCTTAGCTGGACTCAGACGAGGAAATGTTTCCTTAAGAAACGCCATAATTTCTTCGCTTTTAGCTATCGTTTTGATAAAGCTTTTAACGATGCCAAGCTTGACGTGCAATGGTGGTAGCAAAATTTTTTCCCTCGGGACAAGTGCCTCACGAACAACATTTTGATTTCCAATACTGCTTTCACTTCTCATACACCAATTTTTAGTATTATACTGGTTTCCTTTGAACCTAGTATCCCAGTCGCACAAGAAACACATATTTTTTGTATATCCGCTTTGCATACCACAAAGCAGAGTGACTACTTTTAAATCGCAGCAAATTTTCCATTTATGCTTTGCGTAATCAATTGACTTCAAAATAGTTTTTAAAATGTCATATGTTTCTTTAGTTTCGGTGGAATAGGCTATTGGAATGGAAGGCAGTAAATTCGATATATGAAGAAGCACGGCCTTTAGACTTGTTGAGGAACTGTCGATAAATAATCTCCACTCTTCTGGCTTGTGTTCAATGTTCATTAAAGCCATTAAAGCATTTACATCATCACAATACGAGTATGTTTTTGCACCATTAACTGAAAACATCTTTTGTAGGTCCGCTTGACGCTTGCGATATGCGCTAACTTTAGTATTTGATGCCAACAAATTATGCGCATTTAAAAATGAAGCAAGTTCCTCCGATTTCCGTTGTGTTAATTGGAGTTTGGCTACTAATAAATCCAATTTTGCCTGTGTAATCAAAACAGGTGCACTAACTTCTGATGGGACAGGATTATAAACAGAATCTACTTCCATTTCACTTACAATGGACAGGGCTTCATTATTTAAAAATTCATTTGGGCTAGGGCGTCTTGGAGGAATCTCTTCAGAATGCGGCAATGGAACTTGAGCGCTGGGAACACTTTGATATATATATATATTCAAACTTCGACATATTTTTTTTCTGTAATCCCCACACAGAATTCACGCACGCATAACAGTTCAAGCGATCATGTTCAATTGGGTCAATCCAAACCATAGGAACACCGAATGGCATCGATCCACGTTTGTGATGTAACCATTCCAACAAGTAATTGTAGCAACTCTTGCAAACTGTTTGTGGCACCCATGGGACATCAGGAATAAATGTTTGATCAAAGTATTTTTCATATGCTATTATCAGTTCCTGACTGGAACGACCTTGACCGCGTCCTGATGGTATGAACTGACCGCAGATATAACAAAATTTCTTTAAGTTTCCGCAGAACTCCATTGAAAATATAAATTTTTTGAACAAAAAGACCACGACACTTACACTTTCACTGTTTTAATCAAAGTACTCAATTCTTACTTATTTGAATTTCTAAGCTAAGCCACCTTAATATAACTAACAAAATTTTGGAAAATAACTAATAAAGTATTACATATATTATTATAGCTTAATACCATTACGCCGTACCGTTATAATAAATGAAATTTATTAAAATACGAAGATATTAACCTTCCCAATACTGCACTATGCATATTGGTAGGAGCTAGAGGGTTAAAGTGTTCCAAAAAAATATTCCCCGTGAAATTTTAGCTTAGGCTTCTGAAGACAAGAAGCACCCTGAATTAAGTTTTACATATAATTTTTACTATTTTTTAATTTCATTTTTGACCGAAAATTTAAAATTTGAAACCACTGTAAAGAAAAATTGTGACGTAGTGGAGCAAAAAGGGATTTGGACTTTTGTTATTGATGTCAAATACTATCGTTTGAGTTTGGTTTGGTTCACGCCCGAAAATATGTGTTGCACTGTGTAATAAGCATTTTTCAACACGCTAGTTGAAGGAGCAGGAAGATTCTGATTATAATGTTAGATGCTGTTGATTGCTTGTTTGAATTTTAATGTTCCCAAATTTTTGTTTTTAATTATAACACTACGTCACAAAAGTGATAATTTGTTCTGTCCTATAAACTGAATATATCTTTTCCGAAAGCGGGCTACAAATAAAAATACACGTGTATTTTCTTCTCTGTTAAGAATTTTTTCTGTTTTTTATGTTCAGAATTTTATAGAAGTAAACAGGCGCGTTGAGCCCTTTTTGGTAGAGAGCCAAACTATAGATTCACTATATCATCCCGCTGTTAGCGCAACCTTTTTAGGGATTACCTAGCATCGACCAAGCCGAAGGCCGAAGCGATTACCGAACCAATTACCGAGGCGATTACCAACCAATTACTGAACCAATTACCGATTAGCAAGGCGATTACCAATCGATTACCGAACCAATTACCGATTACTGAATCAATCACCAACCGATTACCGATCACCGAAGCGATTACCTACCGATTACTGAAGCAATTACCAACCGATTGACAAACCAATTTCCGCTACCTCAAACGATTACCAACCGATTACAGAACCAATTACCCAAGCGATTACAAATCGATTGCCAAACCTATTACCCATTACCAAAACGATTACAAACCGATTACCGAAGCAATTACCAACCGGTTACCAATAACCGAAGTAATTACCAACCGATTACCAATTACCTATGCGGTTATCAACCCATTACCGCAGCGATTACTAACCCATTGTCGATTACCGAAGCATTTTCCAACCAATGACTAATTACCGAAGCGATTGCCAACCAATTACCGAGGCAATTACCGATTACCCAACCAAAGGAATTGTGTTACAAATATATTATATGAGGAGGTCCATATTAAAACGTAATAATTACACCGGATTTTTGGATAATCGAAGAAATGTAATTCATGCCACATTTTATTAGGTATAGAATTGCTGCATTTTGATCTGAACCATCATATTTGGTATTGAATTACGGTAAATGTATTGTTAGATTTTCGGTAGATTTTTAACCGACTTCAAAAAGGAGGAGGTACTCAAGTTCGTCGGTTTTTCTGTTTTTTTTTTTTAAATGTATATACATCGATAAATCCTAAACCATATGCCTGATTGTCATAATTTTTGGTGAACAGATAGATATCATAAGCACGGAAGTGCCCGTAAAAAAGTGGGCGGTATTCGAGGACTGGGCGTGGCAGTAATAGATCTCGCAATACTAGATACTACTGTATCTCGAATAATATTGACACTAGGGTACTGCAATTTAGTGTAGGGGTAGGCACAATTATTAAAAATTTCTTTCAAGAAAATGGGCGTTATTTGACAAATGGGGGTGGCAATATAAGAAAAACACTACATCTCGAATAATATTGACACTAGGGTAAAAAAACTCGCTACAAGAATGGGTAAAATTATTTCAAAACACGTGATATCTAATTTAATTTTAAGAGACAGATATTTGAAATAAACAACAAACTTTCCGAATTTAATAGAACAATTTTTTTTTAAAAACAATTGTATTTATGTAGTTTTTACACTTTTTTCGTAAATTTATCATATTCTCTAAAAAGGAAGATATAAAAACTTTTTTTAAAAAAAAAAACCGGCAACAAAACCTCTACAAAGTAAAAAATTATTTTAAAATAACTTTTCATTTTAATTTCTTGGTCATATTTGATAATTTATGTAAACATATCATTATAATGGAAAACTTAATATTTAAGTTTTTTCTAATTGAATACAAAAGCTTTGAAGTTGGCGCTTCTGATTATATTAGCGCCGACCTTAAAAGCTTTTGTATTCATAAAGAAGTTAATATATTTATGATAATAAAACAAATTAGAAAAAAGTTAAAATAATAAGTTTTCCAATGTAATGATATGTTTAAACAAATTATCAAATATGACCAAGAAATTAAAAGGAAAAGTTATTTGAAAATTATTTTTTACTTTGAAGTGATTTTGTAGTCGGTTTTTATTTTTTTTAAAAAAAGTTTTTTATATGTAGAAGTGGATCAGTCAAAAAAGCGAAATTAAAGCGAATTAAAAAGTGTAATTATTGCCTTTTATTATGGACCCACCTCATATATAAACATCGAAATATAGTAGTTTATACTTTCAATAACGCATTAATTGATAAAAAGAGTTAAAAACTTCAGAAACTCATAACAAACAGCTACGTTATTTCATAGTTTTAAGTTTTCACTCCGGTCGGCAGTCCCAGTGCCTACTTTTTTTTTATATTTTAAGTTCTGTGGTGCCCCACAGTGAAATACATTTGTTGGAAAAAAAACCCAAGTTGTTGGAATTTGATGAAACTTCATTTCTAAAAGTATAATGTCACGATGGTTTCAAAAATCGATTTTTATACCAGTTTCGGTATAAAAAACTTAGAACTTAAAAAATAAGAATTCTGATGTGTACGTGCATTTTTGTTTTTACCTCCGCTGTGTGCAAGGCGTTTGTAATAGAGTGTAAAATAATATATTTTCTAAAAATTTTTTTCTTTGACATGCTGCATAGAAAAAAGCCACTTTAATGATATTTAGTTAATTGTATTCAAATTATGACAGACTTTTTTTTTTATTTGTATCTCCAACATTTTGAAGATAATTCAAATGCAATATTCTACGCTGAATAGATAAAAATTTAATAAATTAAAAGTTAAAAAAATCTTTTTTATTTTCAATTTAATTCATTAGCAATAATTTAGCAAAATAGATTCAATTGTTTCTGATTAAAATGAACTGAAAGAGCAATTAATCAGAAATTATCTTTTTATTAAAAATTTAAAATTTTTACATCGATGCCATACTATTAAGATGATTTTTTCAGTAGAATTTTTAACCCTCCGATGGGTGTGAAGGTCCCTTGGGACCCTTTTCATTTTCAAACTGAATTTACTCCTTGATGGTCCATGGGAGATATACCCGACCACTATATGTATTCCAAGGGAATTTTATGCAGAATCGTTTAAAAATCAAGGCGATCCGACCAATAGTTTAGGATTTATAAGGGTTTAAAGGTTTAGTACGAGAAAGCGTGACAAGGTCCCTAGGGACCCTAGGGATTGCAAGGAATTGTTAGTAAATGCAATTTATTTTGGCTTGGTTTTAATTGTTTTATTATATGAACATATCACAAACGTGTTCTTTGAAAACATATTTACCCGTCTGGGGAAATTCAACCTTTTTTGAATTTTGAATTATTTTATTGTTTGAACACATCACAAATGTATTCTTCGAATTTAAGGTACCTTTTGGACTATTTTTATTGTGTCTTTGCTTGAAAATATAACAAACGGTCCGTCCCTTTTTGAATTTTATTGCCTGCGTTATGGTTGAACACAGGTCAACGTAGAAAAAGAGTATAAAAACGGCTTCAGTTTCGTAAACCGAATCATCGAAAGTTTACACAGTGAACAAAAAATATCGTGTGCTAAGTTTTATACTGAATTATATACAGAAAATACAATGGCAGATAGAAATTTAGATATTGCTGAAATGGTGGTGCGTCGTAGAACACGCTGCCAGCAAATGAGTAAGGAAGAAAGAAATGCAGTGGATGGGAGATTTGCAGACTTCATGAGTGAGGAGGATGAAGTTGATGTTTGATCTTGAAGGTGCGGAAGATGACTTGACATATCAACCAAATTTTCATGTTGATGATTCTGATGCCGAAAGTGAAGCAGATGTAAAGATCAATGAAGATATTAGTGATGACGACGATGATGAAGAGGAAGAAACTGATGACAATTACTTCATTCCCTAAGATGGCACCAAATGGAGTAAAAATGCACCACCGACTTCCCGTACTTGTGCTCATAACGTGGTCGACTTCACAAGGAGGAAACCGGGACCAGTACGAACCACACATGATCCCTTTACCATTTTCCGCTCGATATCCACCGAAGACATGGCGTACATCATACTATGCGAAACAAATCGAAAAGGCCGTAAAGTGACAGCTGCATGGAATTTGGCAAATCCAACGAACACAAAAGAATGGCAAACAATCACTTTGAAGGAGTTCGATGTCTTTTTGGCTATTATTTTGTATGCTGGACTCACCAAATCGAATAGTGAACCTGCTTCAGAGCTATGGGGCCTAACGCGCAGTCCAATATATAAAGCTGCATTATCGTATGATCGCTTCAGATGCATGCTACAACGTCTTAGATTCGACAATGGAAATACGCAAAAGCAGCGACTTACCAGAAGCAAAACTGCGGCTATTAATGATGTTTGGCAAATGTTACAGTCTAACTTGGCAGCAGCTTACACTCCGCATGATGCACTAACAGTTGATGGGCAGTTATTCCCATGCAGAGGCCGCAGCCGCTTCACACAATACATTACGTCGAAGCCTGCCAAGTATGGTATAAAGGTATGGTGGTTGTGCGACTCGAAATCATTTTATCCTGTCAAGGGAATAGTTTACTCTGGTAAATTGCCTGACCAAGCACGAGAGGTCAATCAAGGGCAGAATGTTGTACTTCAACTTGCGCAGTTTATGCTGTTTATGCAGTTTACAATTTATGCTGACAATTTCTTTTCCACTTTGGAATTGGTGCGTATTTTGATCAGGAAGAAAACTGCATTTGTTGGAACAGTGCGCTCGAATAAGACATTTGTGCCACAGGAGTTCCAAAAAAATCGTATGCGTCCTGTCAACAGCACATTGTTCGGCTTCAACGAAGGCGATGTAGCGCTGTGTTCATATGTGCACAAGAAGAACAAAGCGCTCATTTTGCTGTCTACACAACATTATACTTGCGGTGTGGACATGCAATCTAAGAATTAGAAACCGTTCGCTATTTTGGACTACAACGCCAACAAATCAGGCGTTGATACAATGGACCAGATGCTTGGCACGTATACATGCAAGCGCTCAACAAACCGCTGGCCACTGGCCATGTTTTATAATAAGGTGGACGTTGCTGCATTAGCAGCATTTATTTTATAAAATGAAATGCAGCCAATTCGAAGAAGTGACAGACGACGGTCATTCCGGATGATGCTGACAAAACAATTGGCAGTACCAAACATAGAAGAACGAGCGCTCAACAACCGCATAACCGCATATACAAGGATACGGAACGCAAGGGAAGCATTTGCGCAGCATAAAAGCAGCATAACTACATATTTTTGTTCTTTTTTCTTTTTGTTCTTTTTAGATATTGTCAAGACCTACAGAAGCAGAAGCAGCTGAACCGCCATTTTCGCCTAGAAGAATGTCGTTCTGAGTACGGACGGCAGCATAAAAGTAGGTCCTATTGCAATTCCTGCAACAATTCAGTTTGTGCAGAGCATTCTACACTCATGCATCGATGCAACACATGCACAGGAAACAACATCTACTCAACAATACTTATTTAAGCTTTTTTCATGTAAAACCCAAAAAAATTCATAGTGTTAGTATATAAAAAAAAAGTTCTGGAATTCATTAAAAATTAATAATTAATAAATAATAATAAAAAAACAAAAAAATAAAAAAGAGATTGAAAAAAAAACTTTTTTCATACAAAATTTCATACAAATACAAATAGGTCCCTGGAGACCTTGTACTGCATATAAGGACAACGGATGACTCACCCATTGGAGGGTTAAATATCATTACAGTTCAGCGATGAAAGGCAATACACTCGTAGGTGGCAATGCACACATGTTCGTATCCACTTTCAACTTACTTTTAGAAGACAATGGCCGCTTTGTAGGCAGACGGGCTACATTTTCGATTACAAAGTATGCAAACAAGTAGTCGAGCTTCCTTCTCCCATACACAACTTCACGTACAATTCATATATGAATATATAGGAGTACTCCGTTCATTTGCCGCTGGGGAGTGATTCATACTTTCAGTATGCTTATCGTATACCCATAATTTCTATGTACTTATATGCATGCATACTCTTGAAAATATTCATCAAACCCATAAATACGCAACTCATTTTCGTAGAATTGAATATAAATCATACGCATATGCTTGCAAAGGAGAGTGTTAGGAGTATGAGTATCATAAATACTTTGGATGCAAATATGTTTGAGGGAATACCCAGTCGGAAATTTAATATAATGTCAATGCCGCCAATAGTTCTATAATAAGTATATATAAATAAGTTCGATATAAGCATAACTTACAGAAAAGTTCCTACCAACTATTTTAATGCGTTTCCACCATCGACAGTAGAAGTAATATTATCAGCTTGCGTGTACTGTCATAATCTTAAAAACTATTATCAAACAATTCTATGTCAGGAATGCTTGCATTCAGATTTTTAAATACTTTTAGATATAAATTTTAATACTCTCAAAGTTTCTTATACATTTTTTTTCCTAATTTAAAAAATATTTAACTTATTTTTTATTTATCATATTATAGCCATATAACTTTATTCGTGCACTAAAGATTTCTCTATATGAAAATCTTTCGATACATATATATATATATATTATATATTATATTTAGGTTAAATAAATTGAAATTAATAAAACAAAAACATTTCATTTTATTTTTATAGCTTACCGAGAATTCCGGAAAATTGTACACAATCCTGCTCAGAAGATGAAGATAATTTGTGTGGATTTAGACTGGAACCTGATGGCTTTAAGTGTCGAAATTTCGCATGTCAAAATGATATAGACCGCCATAATTGCGAAAGTAGAGAAAATGGAAATATATCGGGTAAGTGGTGAACGTTTAAAAGATATTTTGATAGTTTTGTTGGAATTAAAATATATTATTAAGACTTTTTATTATATTTTGAAGTCCTTTTAGATAAATTTAAAATTCGACGCTAATTAATTAAAAAAATTAAATAAATGTGAAGTGGTCAAATTTTTTTTAAGTCAGAGTTGGGTTCATCGTACAATGTTACCTAAAACGACTGTCAACTGTTTAATACTATTATATTTCTTTTTGCAATAAGTTATATAACATAACAAAAACTTTTTTTTTCTTTTCTGTTTTTTTGTTTTTTTTTTTTATATAGCAATAATGAGTGTTGTTCGACATTCTACCTTCTGCGCATATTTAAATGAAGGAGAAGAAGGATCATGCAATTTTGGGTAACTTTTCAACACTTATATTATGTTTAGATAATTTTATTCAAACTATGACAACAGTCTTCAGTTATTTATGTCTGCAACAAATGCAAAATTCCAAGCTGAATAAGTAAAGATTTAATAAATCAAAAGTAGGCAAGATCTTTTTCAATTTCAATACAATTTATTGATAATAATTAAAATGAATTCAATGGTTTTTGTTTAAGAAAGTGTTTTGCTTTGTTTTGTGTAAAAACTCTTTAATTAAAGATTATTTTTCTTAACTTAATAATTATCATGCAATGTAACATAAAGGGTCTTCTGTAAAATGTTTAATATAATTATATCTTTTCCTTTTAGTAAGTTATACAACATAACATAGCATTGAATTTTTTCCTTGTGCTTATGAATCTCTAAAATTTTCTTGGATCAGACAATATTCTCAGCATAACAATATCTAAATATTAGTGATATGATGTTGCTAAGCTTTTTTCAATGTCCAGGAACAAAGACTCGTACGTTTCTAAGTCATTTGAGTACAGGCTACAGACCCTTCCATGTGCCCTATTCCTGTTGTTGCGAAGACTCTTTAAATCCTTTGTGTACCACGGGTACACAGAAATTTCCCAAATTTGAGGCTATATGGAACTAACTTACTCACTTAGGTGGCCGTAACAACTCGTGTTCGGGTTTCGACCTCATCAGCTCTCGCCAGGCGCCTCTGCTTTGCGCGCGCCTTCTCCAATCGGATACACCAAGTGTGGTTAGGACTTCCTCAGCCTGGTTCATCCATCGGAGGCATGGTCTCCCTCGTCGTTGTTGACCAGCGACCCTCGCCTCGAGCACCTTTTTCGCTGGAGCTTCGTCGTCCATATGATGGACATGACCCAGCCAGCGTAGTTGCTGCACAGTTATACGCCGAACTACGTCTCATTGCCGAATCGAACAGGACCGAAGATTTTGCGAAGAACTTTTCTCTCGAACACCCCCAGAGCGGCTGCGTAAGTTTGCGTAACTACCCATGCCTCAGCGACATAAAGCAGCACAGGTAGAACGAGCGTCTTGTAGAGTGTTAGTTTTGTCGATTGAGAGAGGGCTCTGGAACTTAGTTGCTTACTGAGCCCGTAGTAGCACCTATTAGCAATTATTGTTCTTCGCTTTATCTCCAGGCTGATTTCGTTGTTGGTATTAATGGCGTTGCCAAGGTATACGAACTCCTTGACTACTTCAAAGTTATAGCTATCGGATGAAACGTGGGAGTCTATACGCCGCGCTCCTTTGTTTGTAGACAGCATATATTTTATTTTACCCTCATTTATCGTCAAACCCACTTTGGCTGCTTCCTTTTCGATAGCGGCGAAAGCAGCGGTAACATCTCTCTTGGTTCTGCCAACAATATCAATATCATCAGCGTACGCAAGGAGCTGGACACCTTTATAGAAAATGGTGCCATTACGATGCACACCGGCCTTTCGTACGATCCCGATCCATGATGATGTTGAAGAGATCGCAAGACAGTGGATCGCCTTGCCTGAAACCTCTTTCGGTATGGAAGGTTTCGGAGAGGTCATTTCCTACCTTGACGGAGCTACGTGTGTTGCTCAACGTCATTCAGGTATACCGAACTGAGACATTGTTGCGTATAGGCGTATAGGCAATCCCTTCTCGGGCTATCGAACGCAGCTTTAAAATCGACAAAGAGATGATGTGTGTCAATTTGATTTTTGTGGGGTTTCTCCAGGCTTTGTCGTAGCGTGAAAATCTAATCTATGGTGGACTTTCCCGGTCGAAAGCCATACTGATAAGGTCCAATCAGTGTTTTTGTAATCGGCTTTAATCTTTCACACTGTACGCTGGAGAGAACCTTATATGCGATGGAAATACGACTGATATAACGACTATAACTGACTCAGATTGTTGGGTCTCCTTTCTTAAGTATAGGGCACAGTACGCTGAGATTCCAATCGTCGGGCATGCTTTCTGCTAACCATATTTTGCTGATAAGCTGATGCATGCGCCTTATCAATTCATCGCCACCAGTTTTAAACAATTCAGCTGACAGGCCGTCAGCACCCGCTGCTTTATTGTTTTTGAGTCGTTGGATAACAACTCGAACCTCTTCATGGCTAGGTGGTGGTACTTCCACTCCGTCATCGTTGATTGGTGGCACTGAACTGCGCTCTCCATGGGCGTCATTAGTGGAGTCGTCGCCAGTAAGTAAATTGGAGAAGTGCCGTCTTCACAATCTCAGCACACACTGTGTATCCGTATTCAGATCTCCATTTTCGTCTCGCGTTAGACGCTTAACCTGTTGATAGAATTTTCGTGCATCCTTCTTGCCCTGGTATACCTCTAGTTCCTCACGCTCACACTTTTCCTGCTCTCTTTTCTTGCGTCTGAAAAGGCGCCTCTTTTCCTTCCTCTTTTCGCGGTAGTTTTCTCGCACGGCTCGCGTTGCAGCTGACTGCAGCGTTTTATATATGCATATATGCGGCGTTTTTTACTGCAGTCGCGATGCGACACTCCTGAATGTACCATTGGTTCGGAGGTTGCGGGCGCCGGAAACCAATGACTTCTTCAGCGGCAGCGCGCATGGAGTGGGGTATATGCGCCCAAAGTACGGCGGCGTCGTCGGGTCCAGAGGTTGGTTGGTTGAGCTTAACCGAGAGTTGAGCGGAGTAGTCTTCGGCAGTCCGTTGCAATTGCAGCTTTGCGACATCTAGCTTTCGTTGCATTCCTGTGCGTATGTTCTTCGCATTGCATAATCACATGCGAATCTTGGCTGCAACAAGATAATGGTCGGAGTCAATGTTGACCCCCCGAAATGTACGCACATCTAGAACACTAGGAGCATGCCTTCCGTCGATTACAACATGATCAATTTGGTTTCGCGTTTTTTTATCCGGGGACAGCTAGTTGGCCTTGTGGATGTCGAGGTGTTTAAATCTGGTGCTACTAACTACCATGTTTCGTGCCGCGGCGAAGTCGATCAGTCTTAGACCGTTGTTCGTCGAGGTCTCATGAAGACTGAACTGACCAACAGTGGGGCCAAAGATGCCTTCCCTTTCGCATTCGCTTTCGACTTTCGACTTTCGCATTAAAATTGCCGAGGACTATTTTCACGTCATGGACCGGAAAGTGGTCGTATACATCCTCAAGACTAGCGTAGAAAGCCACCTTGACGGCTTCGTTCTTTTCCTCTGTCGGGGCGTGCGCGCAAATAAGGCTGATGAAGAAAAATTTTGACTTGATGCGGATCGTGGCCAATCTTTCGTTCACAGGTGTGAACCGGGAAACAAGTTGGCGTAGTTTCCGGCTAAAGACGAATCCACATCCAAATTCGCGCCTCTCCGCATGGCAGCTGTAGTAGATATCGCAGTGTGCATGTTTAGAGTAGCCTTGCACTTTCCATCGCATTTCCTGGATGGCGGTGATGTCAGATTTCATTGGTTTGAGGGCTACCGCCATCTGGATAATGGCACCTTCCCTATAGAGAGTCCGGACATTCCAGGTGCATATCCGTAAATCATTGTCCGTTTTTCGTTTGCGGTAGTCGTCAACGTAATTGGGGTTCTTATCCGAGGCTCTCTTAGTTTTCATTGGGCATTAGGTAGTTTTATAACTTCTGCTACCAAGATTAATCGTTTCTACTTGGGCGGTTGTCGCAAAGATTTAACAATGGGATCAGAGCAAACTAATAGTCGATGTACCAAATCTTCATTTGTGTCGGTTCTTGAAGCTTTTCTGGTAAAGTATTTTCTAAAATGCCGGCTGTACTTGTTTCTAGCATCGTGAGCCTCTTGTAATTATACATGAAGTACTTAGTCTCTCTCCGTGATGTAGAACCTTTGCATACTCTATGAAAAATAATTTAAAAAAAAAATGAAATTTTAGCATAGTAATTTTAATATAGGCATATAGTACCATGCATTTATATATCCAAATAAAATTTCTTTGTATTAGCTGCATACCTAAAAGCATTTGAGTCTACTGAAAACCCACAGCTTAAGCACTCCAAAATAATGTGGAATCTTTGAATTAGTTCTAAGCTTATTCCGGTTATTTCTGATGATTTTTTTAGCATTTTTAAAGAACTTTCTAGCAGTGTTTCCATTATTAGTGTTTCCACCATTATGCTTAGGGATATCTACTAAAAGCTACAATTCCTCTTTAAATCTCTGTTGAATATAGAGCTTTTTGCATCGAACTTTACTCTCAAGATCAGCACCTTTAGCTTGCCAATTCTTTATTTCAAGCTTATAACTAATATTGAGTAAGCATTCCATTAACCGTATCCAGGCATGCAATGAAGAAAGTCCAAATGAAAGCATTTCCTCATTTTATATATTATCTGAAAGAGTTTCCTGTTGGTTCATAATTCTAGGTGTAGCTCGAAAAATGAAGCATTTTTGTGAAGATGTGTTGGTAGATAAAGCATTGCATACTTTGCAATCAATTCTGCATAATATAAATGTTGCCTAAGCCGATATTTTAAGTTGGCCTAATATTACTGTCGTAGGATTGAGAAGCGATATTTGGCTTTTAATGTCATTAACCTCCTTCGAAATTGTGGAGTTTCTTTCGTAAAATTATCATAGTAGATATTTAGTTAGTTAAGTGAGGAGGGCGCAAGTCACCTAGTTACTGCGGCCTCAAGGGCCTATTGTAACAAACCGTAATAAGTTACAGTTCATCCTTAATCGTTAAGTGAGTTAGGAACCGAGTGAATGTCCTTGGGTGAACTATCCGCTATTAGTTGCGGTTCTAGGCACAATGCACCTAAGTAACGAAGACGGGTCCTGATAAGACCGTTACAGTGACACAAAATGTGCTCTGCTGTTTCTTCATCTTCATTACATAATCTACACAGATATTCCTGGACTATACCAATGGTTGATAAGTGTTTATTTACCTTACAATGTCCAGTTCGGAAACCTGTGACAAGTCTGATAGATCTTCCACTTATAGTCAGAAATTGTTTCCTTCTTTGGAGAGAAGTGGTTGGCATGAATGTTTTAGCCTGTCTGTTACCTTCAGTTTCCCTCCAGTAATGAAGTGCCTCTCTGTTTAGCCACATTTTAATGTTATGGCGCATAGTGCCCCATGGTATACCGCAGAATGTTTCTGGGCCTATGAAGGACCTTGTAGCCCCTTTCCTGGCTAGTTCGTCCGCGATCTCGTTACCTAAATAGCCGCTATGACCTAGTACCCAAATGAGATGGACTCTGTTATGGGTAGATACCTTGATAAGCAGCTGTAGGCAATCCCATACGAGCTTGGACGTGATTTTGTTCCTAGTGTTTTTGTTCCTAGTGGGACTGTTTACATACTCTCTTAGGCAGATCTCAATGGCGGTGACTTCAGCTTGGAAGACTGAATTACCTGTGCCCATGCTGGCATATATAGATTTTCCCTGCCTTAAGCCAAAAACTCCAGCTCCCACCCCTTCATCTGTCTTTGAGCCATCAGTATACCAGGCTTGAAAGTCACCAGTGAACCGTGGCCTCTCTTTTTCCCATGTGGTTCCGTTTGGGAAGGAGACTTGGAAGTTTTTGTAGATGTTGAATTTTGGAAGGCAGAGATCGTAGGGTAATAACCTTAGATTCACGTCCTTGGTTATTTCGTCTAACAGCGCTGAGTGAGTATTACTGGGTATAATCAAATTCTTGTCAATGATGAGCCTGACTGTGAACAGCAGAGCTTCATTCTTAACAAGAAAATGTAATGGTAATATACCAAGCAAAATCTCGAAAGCAGCAGTTGGAGCAGAACGCATCCGTCGTGTGATACATACACAAGCTAGTCGTTGCAATTTGCTGAGCTTGGCTTGAGCTGTTTTTGGATCGTTTTACTCCACCATACTAGTGCGGCATATAAGACGATAGGTCTTATGATGGAAGTATACATCTATATGGCTAGTTTGGGACTTAGGTCCCAGTTTTTACCTACAAAGCTTCTGCTGACCCATAATGAGGCCCTTGCTTTATTTACGGTGTTGTTTAGGTGTGGGTTCCATGTGAGTAGTGGGTTTGGGTGAGTATGGGAGCTCATGATCTCTCTGTAGCGCCAGAAATTGGAGATCGTTAGAATCTCCAGGCAGGTAAGCTGAACAAATTATGATATCTGTCTTACCTGCCTCAGAGGGTATCTTCACCATAGCCGCAACTTGGTCTTTGGTAGTAAACTCTGGAATTAGAAGAGTATTAATATCACGTCTAACTAATAAACATGCTCTAGGTCTTCCTTCATTGAAGGAATCAAAAAGCAATTCACCTGTGAAAGCCTTTATCTGGTTCCTATAAACATACAGTTCCTGGATAAAGGCAACATTAAGGTGATCCCGGTAGAAGCACTGTGTTAAGACTGCCGAGGCAGCCTTAGCATGTTGGAGATTTACCTGGATACACCTTAGTCGACCGGGCCTGATTCCCGCCCTCTTCCAGTTGGGCTCCTTTCCACCAGACGTTCTTGGAGCGTCTGAGTGGCTAGCTTGACGGAAAGTAATTGGTGGTGACCGCGGCAGTTTTACTCTCTGAGTCGATTGAGACTGAGAGTCTCTGATGCTCGTCGAGCTTGCGTTGGAAACACCCATTTTTGGTGGTGGCAGTGACTGTTGTGTTCTCTGAGCAGATTGAGGCTGGGAGTCTCTGCTGCTCGTTGAACTAGCGTTCGTTACCGCCATTTGCTTGGCTGCCGGTTTTGAATGGGGTTTGACCTCCCTTTTCGTATCTGGTTCAGCCTTGCGCTTAGGGTGGGGTTATGTTACCGTCTTCCCTATATCTTTAACTCTTAGCTGTATTTGCCCGAAGTGTAGGAGGAGCTTCCCTCCTCGAGCACGGATTTTTTATTGTTTCATCAACTGTATTGCTCCTTTGCTGTCTCAAAACTCGCCAGCCAGATGTTGTAAGTCGCATGTTTTGTCTGGCCAGTCGGACCATGAGGGAGTTTGCAGGCATGACATCTTCGGGAGGAAAATAGGTGATGCAGGTGAACAACTTGGGAATATCATTGCCCTCAGTCACCTTTAAGCTGGCATCTGGGAATGGTTTGATTTTCTCTGTCACAACCATGATCCAATCACGTGTCTCTTTGTTGCAACAAGTTAAAGAGAGCCACCCATCCCTTGCTTGGCTGGTGATAAATCCTAGATTTGCAGACGTGTTTCCGGTTTTGTCAATCTCCGTCAGCAAACTTCTTTTATGAGTGTGATCTGCTCATCAGTCAGGATTTGGTTGGGATGCATACTATGCATGATAGCAACCTTACATGCGGCCATGGCGTCTCTGTAAGACTGTTTCGAGGTGCTAGGCTGATCGTCCTAAGCATTTTTGGTTAAAGCTTGGGATTGAGCTGGTTGCTTCTGTCCCTGGCCTTCCCGTTGCTTGTGTCTCTTAGTGGACTGCTTTTGTTCGGTTGGAGAGTTCTCCGCTGATCTTTGCCGCTTGTTCGCATTTGGATTAGCTGCGCCCTCCTCTGCAGCGCGTTTTTCTAAGAAAATGGCATATCGCTGTCTTTCCAATTGCTTGGCAGCTTCGCGTTCTACACCATTCCTGACCATGGCGGCTATCCGCCTTTTTTGAGCACCAGTAAAGTACTTGTACCTCTGATGGTGTTCTTCCGTGCCTGTCACACTGGAAGCCAAGGGTTTCTGAGTGCTTGAGCCCGGGATCGCATCGACAGCTACATCATTGCTTGTTGCTTGGTTCTGATAGACCCTGAGATGATGCACTGTCTTGTACTTGTACCTCTGCTGGTGTTCTTCCGTGCCTGTCAAACTGGAAGCCAAGGGTTTCTGAGTGCTTGAGCCCGGGATCGCATCGACAGCTACATCATTGCTTGTTGCTTGGTTCTGATAGACCCTGAGATGATGCACTGTCCTTCTGCTTTGGTGTTGATTGGATATTGAGAGTGGCCGTTAGCATCTGCCCAATATCCGTTCCGGTGCTTCCCGGCGAACGGAGTAGAGATTCTTCTTCTGACTCCGTGACTTGTTCTGGTTTTATATTTAAATTATCCATAAACGTTTCTTTACTTAGGGAAATGGGGTCGAGTACATGCAGAGCCCCGTATACACGCACCAAGGCTGTTACCATGAGAGGGCGCCAGGTATCTCATAGGGATAACGCTAGCGATGCACATGTTTAATTCCCTGCACCATTCAGCCCTCGGCACGAATCGAAACACCTTGGCTTGGGAAGGTTTTACGGGGCACGACAAGACTTGTCCATGTTGAAAGCATGTTACGTCTTATAGCGTTCAAACTTATGTCTTACTACCCAACCCTCCTCTTTTTTCCTGGCTTGGGACAGGCAGGTCGAGACCTGGCGGAGTTATTATCATAGCAAGTAAGAAACGAAATATTGGAACAAAAAGGAACAGTTGCTTTTATGAGGGTTTCGATAATCTGAGAAAAAAATGGCAATGGAACTTTTTATAAATTGAAAGAAGGGATATTAACCGAAAATTCGAGTGACCTATTTTTTTAAATACCTACTGAAAAGTTAAATTTTTTAATTTGAGAATAAGAAGAAATCTCGTTTTTTATTGTAATTTTGTTAATTTTCTGTTAAGTTTTTGTAAGCGGCAATTGGGCCCCAGGTCAAGAAGTCTTTCAGAACTATGGTATTATAGATACAACTCACTTGTTGAAAGTCAAAACAAGTATTATCAACAAATATTTATTCTTAGCGTGTCTTCATTGGAATTGCCCAGCAATCAAATGTCATCATCAACGTGCTCCATGCAATCAGTTGTTAGTAAGCCTAACCTCTCTATAGACCTCTGCTAACACATTTTGGCATGAAATATGTGGCAATTGGAGGAAGTCCATTGGAGGAATATATGCATTAATAACACATGCAATAGAACTAAATACAATATATAACTTTAATGCATATGAGTTTGATATTAGCAGAGCAGGGAATATCAATAAAGGAGCTTACAGAGTAGTTCCTTACAGCTATTTCAATATGACTCCACCCACGACAACAGAAGTTTTGTCAGCTTGCGTGTCCTTTCATAAATTTGAAAAATATTATCAAACAATTCTAAGTCAGTCAGGCTTTCATTCAGTATTTTAGAAACAAATTTTAATGTTCTCTTAAAAGTTACTTATTAAATTTGTTTTTGCTTATGTTGTAAAAAATATGTAACTGAACTTTTAACTGTCATGTTATAGCCATTATACATTATTCATGCATCAAAGATTTCCCTGTTGGAAATTTTTAAATGTATCTAAAATATTTAAATTCAGGTTAAATAAAATAAAGCTAAAAAAAAAAAATTACAAAAATAATAAAAAAATTTGTTATTATTAAAATAGCTCACCAAGTATTGCGGAAATGTGTGCACAATCCTGCTCAAGAAGTGACAATTTTGTATGTGGATTTAGAGCCACAGATGAGGGTGTTAAATGTCGAAAATTTGCATGTGAAAACGATATGCAGCGCTATAACTGCGAATGTGAGCAACAACAAAATGAATCGGGTAAGTTGTCAACATTTAAAAGATATTTTTTTTTTATTTATTTATTTACATATACAGGGTGTCCCGCAATTAAGTGCAACTATCTGCGGAGCTGAAAGGTTATGTCGAGCTGAGCAAAAAATCGTATGGAAAGGGGGTCTATTTTCACGTTCTTAGGAGCTACAGGGTTAATTAATATTTCACGACTTTGATTCACGTTATTGTTTCTAGCAGAAAAACTAACTTATTTTTATAGCTTATTTTAAAGGCAATAAAATTACCTTTCCAACGTTATATCAATAAAACCCACCAACTTAACCGTTAACGAGCTGTGATCATGTGAAGATGTAATCGGTGAAAACTACCAAATTTCAATTTTGAATGCAAAGTTCTCAGAATTTTGCGTAATAAATTAAATTTTTTTTCAATCTATTTTGTAACTCATCATATTTTCTTTTCAATGGCACCAAAAATATAAACATATCTTTAAAAATAAAAAAAGTTGGCAGTACTAAAAAAATTATTCTTATTAGAAAATAACGATAAATAATGACTTTCCAATTATAAGTATTGTTTATTGTAGTTATGCAGTAGATAATATCATTGTTTTCTAATAAGTAAAATTTTTTTCGTACAGCCAACATTTTTATTTTTTAAGATATGTTTGTGTTTTTGGTGTCATTGAAAAGAAAATTGAATAAATTACAAAATTGATTGAAATAAAAATTTCATTTAAAACGCAATATTCTGAGAAATTTGCACTCAAAATTGAAATTTTGTAGTTACAATTGATTGATTTCATCTTCACACGAGCACAGCTCGGTAACGGTTAAGTTGGTGGGTTTTATTGATATAACGTTGGAAAGGTGATTTCATTGTCTTTAAAATGATCTATGAAAATAAGTTTTATGTCAGTTAGTTTTTCTGCTAGAAACAATAACGTACACCAAAGTCGTGAAATATTAGTTAACCTTGTAGCTCCTAAGAATGTGAAAATAGACACCCTCCCCCCTCCCATACGATTTTTTGCTCAGCTCGACATAATCTTTTAGCTCCGTAAATAGTTACACTCAATTGCGGGACACCCTGTATAATAAGTCACAACACTTTTCCAATAAGGTTGCAGATAAACCATCAGAATCCGTCTTGGTTAATTCTTTTAAACTTGCTATACCCATACTTATGTCCTCACCTGTCAAATACATGTGGCCCATACTAAAGGAATTGAACACTTTACTTTATCGATAACAAAATTAGAGTCCTCCAAACAAAATTCGACCGAAAGAATTCAGCAAAGAGGTTTGCTGTGTCCGAAACACTATTAGAATTTTTGGAGTTTACTCCTTTAGAATCGATTTCATATATTGCGCGCGGTATGAAAATTTTATGGCGAGTGAAATCGAGCGTTGTCTAAAAAATCAAGCGTTACGCAGTCAGCGTTATACAAACAAAATACATACTCACAGCAAAGAAATTCCCTGTAGGAAAATCATCTAATTTAAAAGTAGTTGATAAAGTAGTTTTTTGCCAACCACAACTAGTTGATATTCTGACTTTTTTCGATAGAACGAACTAACATATTTTGTATGGTGATGTCCGCTAAATAAGTCAATTGACTTTCGTCTGCATATATTTTCAGCTACTTGTTAAATTAGTTAAATTTTAAGAATTTTTTAACTATTTTAAAATAAATCAAGTGAAAATCGCATATATTTCAACTACTTGTTGAATGAGTTATATTTAAATTACTTTCTTAATTCTTTAAAATAAATCAATTGAAAACTAGTTATTATTCCACTTACTGAATATGAATATAAAAGCATACAAATTTTAAATTTCTATACATCAAAAAGATCATTTATGTGGCTGTGTATATATAAAAAATATATACATAAATTCATTACGTGAATGAAGTTTACGGAAGCAGGTTCCAAAAACGGGCAATTGATCGGAATTGTGTGGATACTGCGCCTGTTATTTAACACGAGCCAGCTTT